>JAKSZT010053816.1:2618107-2924057 GCA_026826555.1 Tolypeutes matacus
GGGGGGGGGGCGGATGTAGCTCAAATGGTTGGGCGTCCGTCTGCCATATGGAGGGACCTGGGTTCGATCCCCGGGACCTCCCGGTAAAATAAAAAAAAAATAAAGTTAAATAATTTGAGAACTTTTGCTGTCAATAATTACAGACTTGGGGAGGGGGTGGGATATATGGGAATCCCTTATACTTTTTTTTTTTTTTTTTTTTTTAAAGATTTTATTTATTTATTCATTTCTCCCCCCCTTGCTGCTTGTGCTCGCCGGGTCAGCTAACCACGCCGTGCAGGCGGGCTTGCCTTCACCAGGAGGCCCCGGGAACCGAACCCGGGTCCTCCCATATGGTAAACGGGAGCCCTACTGATTGAGCCACAGCCGCTTCCCAATCCCTTATACTTTTGATGCAACTTTTCTATATTCTATAACCTCTTTAAAAATAAAAGTTTATTGTCTTAAAAAAATAATTATAGTCTAGATAATTTGGGCCAACCCTCCTACTGAAGATAACTAAAAAGCTAAACAAAGTATTTTTAAAAATCTACCTGATGGGGAAGCGGCTGTGGTTCAATCAGTGGGGCTCCCGTTTACCATGTGGGAGGCCCCGGGTTTGGTTCCCGGGGCCTCCTGGTGAAGGCAGAACCCGCCCACATGGCGTGGTTGGCTGACCCAGCGGGCACAAGCAGCAAGGGGGGGATAAATGAATAAATAAATAAAATCTTTAAAAAAAAAAAAAAAAATCTACCTGATGGAAGACATCAGAGAGACAAAGAAATATTAAGAATTACTAGCCCAAGATCCAAGCAAAGAAGGAAATCCAGAAAGGTAATCCTGGTATTTAGGCTTTTTAAAAAATCTGGATGAGGTTTATTAAGAGGATGACTAGCACTTTTAACAGCCTCGTGGGTCTGCGGGAACAAAACTTGCAATTCAGGACCTATAAAAGTGGCTGTCTGACCCCTCCCTTACTCTTGACAATAAAGTTAAACTTCAGGCTTTCTCAACACAGCTTTAAATGGACTCAGTTCCAGAAATTAGGTTAAGGTAAATTCAAAGGAATAAATGAAAAGATTGCAAATGTTGGCTAGAAAATATAATAAATGATATGGTAGATTTGAAAAAGTATCAAATAGAAAATTTAGAACTGGAAACTATAATAACCCATACTCAGAATTCTATTGATAGGTTTTATGAAGATTAGACACACCTGAAGAAAGAATTAGTGACATGAAAGATGTGTCAGTGGAAAAGATCCAGAATGAAACCTAGAAAGACAAAAAGGATAGAAAATACAGCAGAGGGGGTAAGGAACATAAAGGGTGAAAAGATCTAACATATATGTAATTGGAATCAGAAGGAGAGAGAAGAGAAAATGGCTGAGAAGTTCCCTAAACTGATAAAACCATCAGGCCACAGATTCAACATCACACAGGTTAAATATAAAGAAACACATACCTGTATAAGTCACAGTAAAACTGCTAAAAACTAAAGACAAGGATAAAATTTTAAAACAGCTAGAAAAAGAAGAGCAACAATTAAATTGATATCTAATGTCTCAAAAGAAATGAATGACTTCTCAACAGAAACTCAGGCCAGAAGACAATGAAATGATATCTTTAAAGCACTGAAAGAAAATAACTATAAACCTATTATTCTAAGCCCAGTAAAATATCCTTCAAAAATGACAGGGGAAGGAAGTGATGTGGCTCAACCAGTTGGGCATCCATTTCCCACATGGGAGGTCCCATGTTCGGATCCCGGTGCCTCCTAAAGAAGTTGAGCAGACGCTGCACCTGCCACAATAAGCTAGACACAGCACCTGCTCAATTGAGCTAGACACTGAAACGAGAAGATGCCACAAGCCAGCAGACACTGCAGCCTGTGGGGAGTGGATGTGGCTCAGGATGCTGGGCACTCGCCTCCCATGTGAGAAGTCCTGGGTTCAGTTCCCGGTGCCTCCTGGAAAAGACGCAGACACAGAGAGCAAACAATGAAGAAACAGACAAGGGAAGCATGGGGGTAGGGGGTGATGGTAAATTAAAATAAATAAATAAATACATAAATTTTAAAAAAGCTCCTTTAAAACAAAACAAAAATGACAGGGAAGCAGATATAGCTCAAGTGGTTGAGTGCTTGCTTCCCATGTATGAGGTTCCAGGTTTGACTCCTGGTACCTCCTAATAAAAACAAAACAAACAAATAAACAAATGAAGAAAAACAACTCTCATTGGGGAGTAGATGTAGCTCAAATGGTTGAGTGCTTGCTTCCCGTGTACAAGGTCCTGGGTTCAAGTCCTAGGTACCTCCTAAAAAAAAAAAAAAAAAAAAAAAGACAAATAAGAGTTAAGAAAAGATATCAGCAGACTGCAGAAAAGTAATATTTAAAGGGTGTTCCTCGGGGGTCGGATGTGGCTCAACTGGTTGGGCGTCCGTCTCCCATATGGAGGGACCCGGGTTAGATCCCTGGGACCTCCCAGTAAAAAAAAAAAAAAAAAAAAAAAGGGTGTTCCTCAGAAAAATATCAGAAAAATCATCCCAAATAGAAGCTTAGAGCTGCAGGGAGAAATAAGAGCAATTAAAAAAGGGAAAATATATGGTAAATCTAAATAAGTAGTGACTCTATAAAATAATTATATCTAGGGAGGTTCAAAATAGAGAGAGAGTTAAAAGATACAATCATGGCATATAATTATGGAGGAGAGGTTAATAGGGAAGCAGAGAAAGTATCAAATAACATTAGGATTTGACAAATCAAGGATGCTTACAATCTCTGGGGCAGGGGTTCTTAACCAGGAGTGCAGAGACCAAAGATTTCAGGGATTGGTGAGCTTGAATTGAAATAAAATCAACTCATTATATTTATTTTCTCAGACCTCTAACTGAAATCTAGCATTTCCTTCACTTACAAATGTATACAATAAATAAATTACAGTAGTATTCATTTCATCTGACTGGCAAAGGGGTCCATGGAACAAAAAAGGTTAAGAACCCCTACTCTAGGGTAACCACTGAAAAAGAGTATAAGTGTATATATCTTCCAAGCCAATGATTGGATGAATAGAATAATAAAACAATTGCTATTTGATTAATCCAAAAGAAGACAAAAAAGGAGGCAAAAAGAACAAAGACTGGGAAGGCCAATTTAGAAATAAATTATAAGATAGTAGATTTAAACCCATATAATTCAATAATTACATTAAATATAAACATATAAAATACCCAATTAAAAGACAAAATTGTCAAATTAAAAAAAACAGAATCTATATATTGTTTATAAGAGACATATATATATATATATATATACATATAAAGTATAAGGGAAAATGCCTGCTGGACACTGATAATGGCTGTGCTGTGGAGTAGACCTCCTGTCCCTATTTTGAGAGAAGGAAGAATAAATCTATAATAGGTAATACTTTTAAGGTTTTACTAAAAGAGTAGATTAAACATCTTAGGCACTTACTCTCCATTATCAGTGTCCAGCAGGCTTTCTTCCTTGGCCTTCTCAGGACCAGTCACACCAAAAAGTGGTTGCAAGGCACCTGGTGGCAACGCACCTGGTGGCAACAGGGGTTAGCACCACACTGTGGGAAGGCTCCCAAAATGTTTTTGGTTTTAAAGTAAAAACTCCACAGGAATTAATCTTATAATATTGTAATCAATATTGACTCTCACTCTCAAACTCAATTAAAATTTTGGATATCTAGGCCAGGGAGACCCGAGTAACACTGCATATAGGCTTTTAGCAGCATTGGAAAGAGCATATGCTTTAGTATCAAGGATTTTCTCCAACTCTGCTCCTGCCAGCTGTGTGGTCTTGGGCAAGTCAATTAACACTCCTGAACACTTCAGTAAAGTGGGGTTAATCCTACCTGCCTCACAGGTTGATGCTGTGAATGAAAGTTCTACTGTTTTTACATGGAACCTTCCCTCTCTGACTGCCCCATGTGCATGAGCCAGCATCTAAAACCTCAAATCTGAGTTCAGTTAGTCCAACTTTTCCAATTTTGTAGATGAGGAAACTTAGGCAAGGAAAGGCCAAATGCTAGCTGTGTGCTCTTGGGCAAAATGCTTAATCTCTCTGGTTTCAGTTTTTTCATCTATAAACTGGAGATGGTAATACCAAACTCATAAAGTTTTTGTGAAAATTGAGTAAAGAAATATCCATAAAGGACCTGGCACTTGGTAGCCATTTAATGTATGGTAGCGGAAACTTTTTTTTTTTAGAAGGTACTGGGGATCGAACCCGGGACCTCGTACGTGGGAAGCAGGCGCTCAACCACTTGAGCTATACCTGCTCTCTTGGTTACTATTTTTTAAATTAACAAATATTATGATTATGATTTTGTGTGGCATTCAAGAAGTTGTTCCACTCTGAGGCGTTCCAAGTTGGCAGGCTGCAGCCAGTTGGTCACAACCCCTGGTGCTGATGGGCTGTCCTGGGAAGACCTTCCTCACGGGGTCAGGTAGAGTTCAGCGAACTCGCAAAACAGCGTGATTTTAGACGCTCCAAGGTGCATCCACTCATCTCCTCTCCACTCCCCCTGCCTGTTATTAAACTGGTAGTTTTTACAACATCAATAAAGAACTTTCCTACCCAATTACCCCAGACAATAGGCTGAAAAGCAGTTTCGACTATGAAAACTTCGTGTTGGGTTCAGTTAGATTGTTTTGCTGTGTCAAATCCTCACTTGAGTTCAAAAGTTCAGCTGAACCATGAACTTTGTAATTTCACAGCAGGCAGTTCTACAAATATAGTGAAAAGTGAAAAAACATACAATATTTAAGGTGGGCTTGTCATGTTGTATAAAATACAGTTAGCAATGGGTGTACATAAAATAGCCCTTCATCTACAGAGTTCATTAACATATCGGAAAGAGCAAGGAGATGAAATTAAACCAAACTGTTCCTTGAGTTACCTGACCTCTGAGGCTTCCAAAGAAATACACATTCGGTGACTAATCATTAGTGGACAAAATAACATCAGCTAATCTTCTTAATAAGTTGTGAAGTCTTGTATACCTCCCAGTTTTGGTGGTGGCTTTTCTGCCTGTCTGGAACAGGCAGCATATCAAAACAAAAGGGTCATGACTTTATGTATTTGTTAAAGTTAGAACCGACGCTCTCATGTAACTCAGGCTCCATTTGACCTGGTTATACAAGGGTAGGCAGAACGAAAGTTTCACAGGAATGGGAATAATGCTGCGTTTTCACTTATTTGTCTCTTCATAAATACACACACACACGCAAATTAAGTTCAAGAACCCCGCACTTTGTAAACCTTGTGTTTGTGCAACTTTATCTTCAGGAGTAAATCAAACAAGATAACAAACTCACTTGGGCTAGGGTGCCTTTTGGCTTGTACCCTGTGAAATCTCCGATACCAGGGAACAAGTTTTGATATCGCATCAATATATTCTTCATTTGTTACAAGGAAATGTGTTTCTTGTTGGTTTTTATGTCTCAGCATGTAAAAGTGAAGGGGCAGGTTGAGGCCGACAATTTGGGCCAGGGGGGTCATTCCAAGCAAGATGGGTTTTTATGTGGCAGCTGTTTATTCCCCTTTGTTTATCAAGGGGTTGGTCTGCAGGGTCATGAGGGGAAAGCTATGCTTGATCATCTGTGGAAGCTGAGAGGAAAGGACGGGGTGAGAAGGTCAAGTCCTGTGGCAGGCGCTTCCTCATGAGTTAAATGGGACTGGGTTTTCCAGAGCAGTATCCTTTTTCCCCAACTTTCACCTCAGAGTTGCGAGGATTTTAGTTCTAGGAAGGTCAGTACACGTTTTAGAAAAATTCCCCCGTGGAGAAGGTCTGATGCTATCTTTCTGTCATAATGTTGCTTCTCCATACAGAAAGGTCCAGTTGAGTCAAGTATTCCGTTTTTTCCAGACATAAATTATCACAATAAATTTAGTGCTTCCAACCATGATAATAAACTATGGATCCTAGAGGGGGAGAGAGCAGAGCAAAGACTGTGAAATTTGGTTGACCTAGTTAAAGGTGGTCTGTCTTCCTGGTGGGGTTGTGAGGCTGGAAGGAAAAACAAGGTTCACTGCTTTTGTGGCTCGAGGCCCTGGGCTGCCCAGATTTTATAGCTCTGTTTCTGGTTGACCTGCCCTGGATAGTGGGGCTGCGTGTCTCTTGATGAGGCCGGGACAGGAGGGGAGTTGGTAGCGTTCTTTTAAAGTGCTTGTAGGATAGCAAATAAGGACAGGAGTTTTTGTTCATTCAGAAAGCCTTTGTGGAGATCCCATTGCAGGGGAATGATGGCCTGGGACCGGTCAGGCGGAGGTCGGCGGGGAGGGGGGGGGAGTGAAAGACGCTTCTGTGACAAGACCCCAGGAGGTGAAAGCAGGCAGTGGGAGCCGTGGCCTGGCCTGTAGCCTGGGTCGTGTCTGTAGGAGAGTCACAAGAAGCTCTGGGTTCTCAAGGCACAAATGTGCACATGGCAGTGACACCAGAATAAAGGGAGATGTGTGGGAAAGTTGAAGAAGGAAACAAGGCTTCTGAGGGTCAGGCAGAGAAGGTCTGTATAGGCTTAGGAGGGGCTGAATTTAGGATGTGTTTGTGTGGCAGGGTTTGGGGGAGGATGAGCAGGAAGGGACAGTATTTCATAATAGGAAAAAAAAAAGGTTAAACTTTCCTCTCAAGAAGGATCTATGCTATGTCCCTGTAAATTCCCTGCCTATATGTCTTTCGGCATTAGTTCTTAGGACCCCAAACAGCTGTTCAGAGATTTTAACTTGCAGTTATTGTCACCTTCTTTGCATCAATATCTTCATACATATATATAATCTCTAAGCCTTAAATGTCCTGCAAAGTGTTTGCTAGGACACATGGTTTATGACTGAGGAAGCCAAGGCAGAGATTAAGTGACTTACCTGGGCTCACCTGGGGAGAAAGTGGCAGGGCTGGGATGGAGAGCTAACTCCCTTGAAATTAGCCTTCATTGCTCCTCAGGAGGAGCGGGTTCTCACTTGAGTCCTTGGGTGGTGGGGCAGAAATGGCCCTGAGAGGGACTGCCAGGGCTGCACTTCCGTGCTCTGAGGTAGATTTGAGAAGCCCCAGGTTTTCCTGGGGCCTTGGCCAGGTGGGTCACAGCATCCCTCCTGCAGCCACCACAGAGCAAGGTTTAGAACCTGGGTTCCTGTCCAACAGGGCTTTGTAAACCAGAATGAAGCTCTTTTAAATGGATTCATTCATTAAGTCCAGGATGGTTTGGGAGACTTGTCAGTAAGAAGAAAAACAAAAGTAGTAAAAAACCAGGCTCAATTTGCTATGCACTTTTCAGTGGCTGTTCCTTCCTTGCGGACACTGGCCTGCCCCCAGTGATGCAGCAGGCAGTGGCCCCAGGTCACCGTGTTTGGATCATGTAATTGATCCATCCTCTCAACCAGAGCTGACTGGATGCAAGGGCTGCCAATCTATAGCTCTGAGCCTGGCTGAAAAATTAACTGCCTGTCCGGGGAATCTGGCTTTGGATAACTGAGGGATTGAGTGAGTTTATAGAAGAAATTATAGCTGAAAAGGTAGGAAGGGTAGGCTTTGGATGGGTTGAGAAAAAGGGGAAGCCATGCTAGATAATGGCAACAGCATAATCAAATGCACAAAGGGGAGAGGGCCTCCTCATCACGTGTGGTTGACAGCCAGTTGACTTCTGCTTAGACCTAACAGCTTTCTACTTCCTATAGAAATTCTGTGTCTCTCCACCACTAGGGCACCTTCCTGAGGAATCCACATTTTCAACCTGAGTCTGTTTCCTCGAACAGTCTGGACTTAGATTACTGGAGCCAAGGAGATCTCTATTGAAGAAGTAGCTACCCTGCCTCCTAGTTTCTGCACTTGGCTTCAGGGTGGAATTTATTATGAAATAAATATAGTATTAACCAGATTAAACAACTCTTAATGACCCAGAAATATTAATTCAAGTCACAGAATAAAGTAAAAAGCAGTTGTCTCAGCAACACAGCCCCCATCGAGGAGGCCAGAGGATGCTTGTAGCAGTGTGATTTCACCATTAATCTTGCAAGTCTCCTGCGCAGTTTCCTGGAGAAGAAAGAGTCCTGCCCTCTGGTTTTTGTTTTACATGTGCTCATGGGTGAGAAAAAGAGCTCCAGATCATCATTCCTTCCTTCCTTTTATAGGTATTGGGTCTCCCTGGGCGCTGGCTGGGGGCACTGTGCTAGGTCCTGAGGATGCACAGGTGAGCGGGAGGCAGGTGCCTAATCCAGTATGATTAGGGGTCCCACAGAGGCACGTTTGGAGGAGTAGTTAGGAAGGAACCATCAGTTCTGCCTGTGGGGTATTGGAGGGAACTCTTCTTGGAAGAGACCATTTTGAACTAGATCTTTAAGGATGAGAAAGTTGGGTGGAATGGAAGGGGCTTGTAGGCAGGAGAATTGGTGAGAACAAAGACACAGAGGCCAGGACCGTAATAGGAGACGCTCCACTCTCCAACCACTGTAAACAAATTCACCTCCCTGCCCCACCTGTGAACCCTGCAGCGACAATCAAAGGCTTCCAAGCACTTCCAAGGGCCCCTCGAGGGCGGAAGCCGTGGCACAGGGCCACCCTGCATGAGAACTGCTGGAGGTGTGACTGAGGATGAGATGTGAGTGGGAGGCTGGTGCCTTATTGTCTAGGCCCTTGTATGAAGAAGGTTAGACCTTTTTCTTAGGTCATGGGGAACCAGTGGAAATTCTGGGCTTGTAAAGGTCACTTTGGCATCAGGGAGAGAGAGGTCGGGAGAGGCAGCTTCTGAGGCTGAGAAGGACAAAGTGGATTGATTTCTTTCTTAATGTGGATGTATTTTTTACCAATGCACACAATTTATAAGTTAATTTTCTCTGCTTTCCCTTGATGTTCACTCGGGAATTTTAAAGAATGGAACCTCCCATGAACTGCCATGTTTCCTGGAAAAGTGTTTTCCTAAAGTGGTTGTATGCTCTCGGCACCCACAGCCTGAGCTCCCATTTCTTTACACTATAAAGCAGAGACTACTGTGCCATTATATGGATGAAGAAACTGAGACTCAGAGGTCTGAATCTAAATCCTGGATTTTTAACCACTGTACCATACTGATGTTAGTTTGTTTTATTTTTTGTTTGGTTGGTTGGTTGTAGGTTTTTTGGCAGTAGTGCCCCAAGGAAACATCTTTGAAAGATGGGGGTTGGTTCTTCTGCTTTTCTTTCGATGAGGTCAGCCTTCTGGAATATTGAAAACCTTGTCCTGTGAGCCTTGGCATGGGGCACCATGTGTTAGTTAGCACCTTTGCCCCATGTAAGAGGTCCCAGGCCTTCAGTTCTCCTATAAGGACTTTTTTTTTTTTTTTTTAACTGAAAATCACTCGCTGCCCCAACATCTTTAGCCAAGATGTTCTCATTTTCTCAGAGCCAGAATAAGCTGGCGCCATGCTAGAGTCAACGCCAGCTGGGACCCACGTGTGTGATAGACAAGGCAACGGCATCCTTCAGCTCAGACTTTCTCCCTGACTGATTTATTGCTCTGTCTCTTGCTCTGGCTTTTTCTTAAGCTTTTCTTCCAAAATCTTTGCTGCCGATCCAGGACTGTCCATGTGCGTTTTCGCTTTGCCGCTGTTGACGGAGAACTTTGGGCAAATGCCCTGACACAACCGACTCCTGCCCTATCTGCAGGAGCCATCTTTAATCTGTGAAAACCTAGATCTGTTCACATGCCGCCAAGGATGGCTCCTTTCCAAAGCCACTTCCGCCTCCTTCCCCTGCACCGGCCACATGGCGGCTGAGCAGCCCCCTTCAGAAGCTCAGGACTGGGCTCTGCCTCTTTGTATCCTGAACCAGATCTCTTAGTACTCTGCCTGGTCAATTGCACCAGGGATCTCTTTCATGAAACGTGTAATAACGTTTTCTCAAGAGAACAAGAGTAGCCATTTATTTTGGCTCCACCATATCGAATCAAGGAAATCTCTTCTCTCTTTAAATTGTTTCTGGAGTCGGCAGAGTTTTTGTGCTCAATAATTTGCCCGAGGCAAAATCCCTTAGATCCAACCCCTCCAGACAGAGTTTGCCAAAGTGGGAAAAAACTCAAGCAAAATATCTTCCCCAGAATTAGTGAAAGACTCCTTTTGAGGATAGTTTATAAAACTCAGGCATCTCTTTTGGTATAGTTTTTCATTTCAGAAGCCAAAGCATAGACTCTCTTTGGAGACATGCTGGCCGCACCAAGGGCTTCGCTGGGTGGCTTGAAGGCGCCCCTTTCTGACGCCTGCAGCTCTGGAGTTCCCACCCTGAGAAGAGCTTGTCTGTGTGCGTGTCTGGCTCTCCCTCTTGCACATAGTTCACATTTTCCTGTCACTGCAATGTCACTCCAGCTGCATTGTATGAAACTCGTGTTTTTATTTTTGACCTTTGAAAAAATTTTTTCTCCTAGCGCCTAGAGACAGTAAAAATGGACTCTGAGTCTTCATGAAGAAAAAAAATTGCCTCATAGTTCCCCAAATTGCAGAGAGTCTAAGTTTAGTCTCAGGATCTGCTTGTATCAGCAGCTGCCACTCAGTCCCTTTTCTTTGGGGTGGTTGGACGGGCAGGTATGTGTGGCTTGAAAGAATTCTCAAGATGATTCTGATAAATATCATCCGAGGCCCTCTCAGACTCCCAGGCCCATTGAGACAAGTCTAAATAGAGACACAACTATTTGGCCCCTTTAAACCCGCAGGACTCTCAGTCAAGGTTTCAACCCTGAAACTTTAATTAAATCATTTAATAATTTTAATTTTGTCAAAAATGATGAACTGATTGTGTTTGGATGTCTATATATGGCTTTGTTTCAAGTTCTTAATTTTTTTGGAGCATTCTCTAAACTTTTGCATAATTCCTCCTTAATAAATAAGGAGACACATAAAATAAACAGAGACACACATAAAACCAAGTTATGTGCTGATTGACAAAAATATGATGGAGGCTTGCGGGAACCTAACCCTCTATTTCCTCTAGGAGCAATGGTTCAGTATTTGCTAATTCAGTGTTAACGGTGACTTTATAGACCACAACTACTGTGAATAACAAGAATCGACTGTATTTATAACTGTGAGTAAAATGGCTTGATTTTTCTCCTCTCCAACACCATGATCTCCATGGCAAGGTAACCTCAGATCCTCAAAATTGAAAACAAACATGAAGTCTGCCATACACTGAGCTTCTACCATGTGCCCCAGTGTGGGGTTAGGCGCCTTCATTTCCTCTCTCATTAGCTCTCATCTCAGTACTCTGAAGAGGCGCTGAGAGTCCCATGTTATAGATGAGCACACTGAGTGGGAGAGGCTGTTACTATGTTGCAAGCAACACATTGACTTCAGCAGAAATGGGATTCATTGAAAGGACATCAGAAGGTCATGGAAGCACTTGGAAGGTTGCGGGGACAGGTTTGGAAACCAGGGCAAAGACTGTAACATGCCAACGACAACAACCGAATCCATACTGTGGAACCGTTCCCCAGTACCACCTGCCCTGGACTCTGAGGCTGCCGCTGCTGCTACAGCCTTTGGCAGCTGGATTCGCTGCGGCTGGTGCTGCTGTAGGAAGAACTCTCTCTTCATCTTGTTTCATGAGTCACCAGCCAATTCTGAGTTTGGGAAGGGGGCATCTGCTTACTTCAGCTTGGATCACAAGCCCCTGCCCCAATGCAAGGGATTTGGGAAAATAAGTATCTGGCTTTTGGGTGAAAGGAATACACTTCCTTCCAAGACTTATATGGTGGGGAATTCCCCAAACATAGGAGGGAAAAGTCAATATCAAATGTCTACCACATCATGACATTTGGATTTGTCGCTCACCCTGGCCACACCCACACCTCCCTGTGACCTTCCATAGGGCGTGTGAAGTTCTATTTGCTTTCCCCACATCTGATACTTCACTGTTGCCAGACAAGACCCTGAGTCCTTTTCCTCAAAAGATATTTATTGAGCTCTATATAAATATTGGTGCTTAAATAAATAAAATATATTTAATAGTGCTAAACAAACAAAAAACCCTTGGTCCCCAAATGAATGAGAAAGTGGAGGCTGAAGATTTCTGAGAGCACAGTCTTTGCCTCATGGTGTCATGGAATATTTGGATGGAAAACATTTCTGAGGTTGTCTGACCTATCTCTTCACACACACATGTGGGAATCCATCAACTATCACAGACTCATTGCATCATTCATTAGCCCCATTCTTCCCTGGTATCTCAACTCATAAAACGCACTGAGGGTGTAGTATAAGAAAAACTCAGTATAGCTGAAGTATTAAGGCACTGTACTATACCTTATAGTGTTAGAAAAATTCATTGTGATTCTTGCTCACCTGTCAGGAGGCATGCAGAGCTGCAGGTTTAACATTAATCAGATTTAGCGCCACCAAAAATGTTTAACTATGCACTTCCTCACTCATTATCTTTACTTGCATCAGTGGTTACCTGTACCTTCATACTCATCGTTATCTGTACCACCTCCTTATCACACCAAGATTGCCCAACCATACGTACCATGCATATTTTAAGATTAACTGAGAAAGCAAAAGCTAATTCTTGGAAAAGTCACCCTAATGATTAACTTTCTTTGTTTCAACTGGTATAAAGGCTGTGAGGAAAAACCCTTAATGGGGAAGCTGATTTGAGATTACAGGTCTCTGGTCTCCCTGCAGTGAATAAAGCCTCTTCCTTCCTAGCCTATTCTGGTGTGTCTGTCTATTCTGCCACGCCAAGAGAATGAACCCAGCCAAGGACTGCCCCAGCCCCTCTTCAAGGGCAAGAACACAGGCTTCCTTCAAAAGCAAAATCAAACCAGCCGATGAAGCAAAATTGGTACAATCTTCCTGGAGGGCAATATGACAATATTCATCAAGAGCCTCAAAAACTCATATCTTTGTTTCACTAGTTCCTCGTTTAGAAATCGATCCTGAGAAAGTATGGGCAGAGGTGTAGAGAAAATTTATATTCCAAGATGTTCATTTATAATAGGATAGCATATAATATAATTTATGCTAGAAAAATATTGGTCCTGATTTTTTAAAGCACACACCCACATCCACATATGTTCATATTTTTAAAAATCTCATAAGAAATATACCAAAATGTGAATTGTGATATTATCTGTGGAGTGACTGCCGTTAATTTTTTAAATGCTATTTTTAAAAATATTTTCTTGGGATTTCCAGAACTTTCTACAATAAATTTTATAATTTCAAAAATAATAATATGTATTTCTTTTTTAAAATTCCATCAGATAATACCATCTTCAAAGAAACCAAAGCAAGAAAAGTTAAACTAGTTTTCAGGGGGAAGGGCTGTTCTATACATCCCTAGGGGCCATCTGGGTAGAGAGCAAATTAAAGCCTGAAAGTTTAAAGACAATCAATTTGTCTGAATGGGCTCTAGATGGGGAAAACTTCAGTCATTTCCCTTGCCTGGCACTCTTGTGGTCAGAGGGTGAAATCCAATCATGGGGTCAGTTAGGTTTATACATTCCATAGTAAACCAATTTGGCCATTTCACTGCATTTCCCAAAAGTTCTCTGACTTTCTAGACAGGAATTGTGAACACAGGGCGACCTTTATGCTAGTTCTTGTGCAGGTTTACAGTGTGCAGCCAGATGGGCTTCCTTTCATCTGGGGAGAGGGGCAGGAGGGGACTCATGAGCCTCCATAGGTTCAAGGAACTTTCCCAGTGGAGGCTCTATTTTTCGGTGAAGTGTTCCTATTAAGAATTAAGTGTATCCTTTAAATTGGGGGGAGTGTACTTTTCATTAGAGTCTGCACACCTGATCTTTAAGTTGATTGCTGAGTCCAAAGACATTTTGGATAAGCTAAGTCAGTTTTTGATACCATCATGTTTTACATTAATATTCATTGAGCATCTATTATGTGCCCCATACTGTGCTCTGTTCTCCAGATGAAGCAATGAACAAGACAAATATGTTCTCTTCACTCAGCATCCTCTATTCCACCAAGAAGAGGGCACATTGCCCTGTTGTGTGCCCTTGTACTTGGGGAGACAGCCAACTTTCTGTCCTCAGCAGCCCTAGTCTTCTGTTTGGTCCATCCATCCATCTTCCTACCTTATGTACTAGCCCCCTGAACATATCAACCACTCTCGTCATGCTAGACATGCAGGGTTGGAAACAAAACCCTGGAAAATACTCAAGTCTGTAAGCTCAATAATAGTGAAAGGAAAGATAGTGCTAGTTGAGGGTGAGTGACTGGGATCATCCAGTGGCTGAAGCCTAGAGAAGAAAAGAATGAAATAGGTGAATGGCCAGTGCCAACAAAGGGAAAGATATAAAAAAAGAGAGAGAGGCTGAAATGCAAGTACCACTGCAGCCATGTGTTCCTGGCTACATTCTCCCTTGGCTCTGGTGAATCTTCAGCATGGACAGTGATCAGTCTCTTTCCAGAAACTTCTCTCAGGTATACCTTTGCCCACTGTGCTGTTCTTGAAGATTCTCCTTTCATTCTTGCTGAAACTATGGGGGAAAGGACGCCAGACCCATTCTCCCCTTTCTCTAGTTATCCTCAAACTACTCCTGCTAAGGCTTTCTCTTCTCCTCAAAGGCCTGTACATTCCTATCAAGGCCCCTTCCTAGACAACCAGCCCAATGGGGTCCAACCAACTCTTGCATTATATCACAGGACATCTCTCTACCCAGAAACCAAAGAACCAGAACCCTAACCACTGAAATGTTCACAGCTCTTTGTAAGAGTAAACTCTCTTTACAGACTTCTTGAGAGCCTCAAATGCCTTTTGATTTATTAACGACAGGCAAAATGGTGCTTTGAAAGTTCTTGGCTGAAGTGATTGGTGCCATTCTTCAATTAAAAAAAAAAAAGTTAATTTATGTATGCCCTAGGTATTGGATCACTGGGGGTCCCAGCAAGAAACAGAATTAACTTTAGATGGTCATATAAGGAGATTTCCTGAAAGAGCACTTAGAAAAGGGTGAGCAGGGTTAAGGGAACCCACAAGGGAAATTGAGGCACCTAGGAAATCCATCACTACTCCAGGGTCTGAAAGGACAAGGAGAGGGACAAGTGTTACTGAGTACAGCAATACTGGAGTCATGGAGGAGGGAGCTGGGGGGAGCTGAAGTCTTGGAAGGATGCAGCCTCTGCCAGAAGCAGGGTGCTGAAGCAGAATAGGAGCAGGGAAGAAATACTCTATTCTCTTTCTATTCCCACCTACTTATCTCCATTGGCAGAATCTAACTGGAAACCAGAGGTCAAGGGAGACAGATGATGCAATCCTTAGGGGGTCAGCCTCCCAGGACAGAAAAAGGTAGAGGAGGGACTGGGTGGGGTAGGGGGTAGGTGGAATTGAGAGAATAACCAGCATAGACACTAACTCTCCCTCATATCCAGAATATGGAATTACCCAAAGCATTGTTTCCATTATTCCTGCTAAATGTCATTTTACTGGTCAAACCTCCCAAGAGTTGCGGTTTTAATTTTTTTCCCCAAAAAATACTTTCTGAAAGTCATGGCTGGTTACCCTGTAATATTATATCATTTTCATTTATTCAAAATTATTTATTGAGCACCTACTGTGTACCAGACATGATTGGAAGATGATTCCATTTGCCCCCCACCCATCATTCCCATTCATGGAAATTGCTAATCTTTCATTGAAATTCCAAATAATCTTTTCCATTTGGACCAGTATTTATATAATCCTGCCTGCTTTACTTTTTTTTGGTAAATCCCAATTTTGTTTGATTTGATAGTCTGTCCTGGATAACTCAACCCCAAAGCCTCTCAGAATTGAACAGAAAGTTGATAGTTTTTTCTGGACTAGAACTCAAGTTGTTGGTGGCCCTAATTTTTTTTTTTTTTTTTTTTTTTTTTTAAAGCCTGGGCAGTGCTTTTGGTTCTGTGAAGAAGTTTCATAATAAAATTTGTTATGGTAGGGGAAGCATAGAGAGATTGAGAGGTGGTGAGTTTTGTTTATTTGTTTACTTGGTTTTGTTCTTTAGTATTGTTGTTATTGTTGCTGGAATAACAAAGATGCTTTAAGAATTATTGGAGTGATGAATGCACAACTATGTGATTGTACCAAATACCAGTGATTGTACACTTTGTTGGAGTTATGCTTTATTAATATGTGTCAATAAAACCGATTTGTTAAAAAAAAATTTTTTTAATGAAATTTGTTCTCATTGAATGTAGATAATACTTTAACAAGAAAACAGACCCTTTTAAAAGTCTCTGTTTATATCAATGGCCTTTAAATTTTTAATTTGCAGCCCACAATTAAAAAAAAAAAAACATTTTACATCACAACCCAATACTTTTAATTGTTTGATGCATTCTGCTATTTTCTATTCTATTCCAATCTATTCCTTTAAACAATGCTAATAGCAACCTACTAAATTGGTTTTATGACATCTTAATGAGTTATACTCTGCAGTTTGGAAAACACTGGCCTATATAATATCTTAAAAATATTTTAAAAATAGACCCAGAATTGAAATCTATAATGAACAAGTAGATAGGATGCCCTAAGTGTTTTTTTTTTTTTAATATAATAAACTTTATTTTAAAAGAAGTTTCAGATTACCAAAAAGTTATATTAAAAGTATAGGGGATCTGCGAATATTCTCGCTGACCTGATTTTGTGATAATCAGGGTAGGCGAAACAGTCGCTATATTAGAAACCATGCATGTGTCCCCAGACCTAGTTTTTCTCCCTAGGTCTGGTTTTTAGAATGTTGGTGATAAACTAAGCCTGATTTATTATATGGCCATCCTGTGTGGGAAAAGACTGTAACTCTAGGTATCTTTGGTCAACTTAAGAGATATAGCAGGGGGACGAATGTGGCTCAAATGGTTGGGCATCGTCTCCCATATGGAGGGACCTGGGTTCAATCCCCAGGACCTCCCAGTAAATAAATAAAAAAAGAAAAATATAGAAGCTGCGTGGGCCATCAGGCCCCGTGTACAGGTGCACCATCAGACCCTGTGAGCCATGCAGCAAGATGATGACATAACAGGAGAGTGACACAAGGGAGAGCCAAGACGAGACATGCCGAAAAACCAGAAATTAAGGTGGTGCAGGCACTAGGATGCTTCTCTCCCACATTGGAGTTTCCAAGGTTAGAATCCCAGTGAAGACAGGAGGAGAAGGATGAGAAGAGAGGGCAGGAAACACACAGAGAGAATTGCCCAGTGAATGGACACAAAAACAGCAAAAACGGGGGGCGTAAAAATGGGTAAAAGTAAATAAATAAATAAATAAATCCTTCTTAAAAAAGTATAGGGGAGTAAGATACGGACTATAGTTAG
This sequence comes from Tolypeutes matacus, assembly GCA_026826555.1. Taxonomy (NCBI): domain Eukaryota; kingdom Metazoa; phylum Chordata; class Mammalia; order Cingulata; family Chlamyphoridae; genus Tolypeutes; species Tolypeutes matacus. The sequence goes on from JAKSZT010053816.1 coordinate 2,635,382, forward strand.
TAGTAATACTTTGACGATGGGCTCTTTCATAATTTGTAAACAAATGTTTCACAACAATGCAAAGTATTTGTGGTGGGATGATGTATGGGAGCCCTGTATGATGTTATGCATGTTTGTTTTGTAAGTTCACAATATTTACTGAACACTTATTGTTTATGTATGTTCATGTATGAATAATATACTTCCATAAATTGCTTTTAAAATGAAAAAAAAAAAAGTATAGGGGATTCCCATATACCCTACTCTCTCCCCCTCCCACATTTTCCCCTATTAATAACATCTTACATTAGTGTGGTACATTTGTTACAATTGATGAACAAATATTGAAGTATTGCTACTAACCAAGATCTATAGTTTACATTATGGTTTACATGTTGCACTGTACAGTTTTATAGGTTTTGACAAAATGTATGGTGGCTTAGGGGAACAGATGTGGCTCAAGTGATTGAGCACTTGCTTCCCACATAGAAAGTCCCAGTTTCAGTCACTGGTGCCTCCTAAAAACAGATACAAACAATAAACAAACAAATGAAATATCCACCTCAGGGGAGCCAATGTAGCTCAGTGGTTGAACACCAGCTTCTCACATACGAGGTTCCAGGTTCAATTCCCGACCCAGTATCTCAAAAAAAAAAAAACATGGAAAAGAAAAAAGTATAGTGGTCTGTATCCATTGTTGCAATATCATGCAGAACAATACCAATGCCCTAAAAATGTCCTGTGTTCCACCTATTCTTCTGTCCTATCCCCTCAGAACCCCTGGTAACTATTATCTTTTTATCAATGCTACAAGTCCTTCCATTGCTACAATAATAATAAGTCTACTTTGTTCCATGGTTGCATCCCTATTCTTGAGGATTTGGGGATGGTGATGCCTGCACTGCTTCAGATTGAGAGAGGTCTTAGGTCTTATAGGGCAGATGGAAGGAGCTGTTTTGCTTGCAGTTATAGATACTCTTTGATTTTTGGGATGGGGGTTGTCTATCATCATTGTTTTATTAGTCGTCCTGGGCAAGGCTGATGAACTGGAGAGTAGGAACTCTGCTGAGATTCAGGGATCAGCCAGCATATGTACAGGTGGAAGATTTAAGACTCTGGGACATATATTTAATGGGTATAGTGCTAATTACAGGTTCAAATAAAAAGGATACAAGAATCATGTGTAGGGAAATTATAAATGAGTCTAACTCTGTTACGTTGGGGAAATAGGTTATCATATATTCCAAGGTAAGGCCCACCGACGGGGTGCTGGTTCCATGGGATTGTCTGCCTTGCCTAGTGTCTGGATGTTCCTTGAGAGCATCCTTGTTTGAGGCTTTGTTTACTGTGGCAGATAGTGAGATCTGCCTGATACATGCACAAGTGTAACCTCTGGAATGACCTTCCAACTCAATTTGAAATCTCTTTGCCATGAAAACTTTTTTGTCTTTAATGTTTCCCCTTTTGGTCAAGATCTTTTTCCAAATGAATCTCTGCATGGCACTTGGCATTAATCCCTCAGTGCCAGGGAGGCTCATCCCCAGAAGTCATGTCCCATGTGGGTTGGGGAAGGTAGTAAGTTTATTTGCTGAGTTTGGCTTAGGGAGAGGCTACATTTGCGTCACAAGGAGGTTTTCAGGAGGCAGCTCTTAGACAATAATTATTATTAGGCTAAGTTTCAATTTTACAAGAATAAGGTTCAGAAGTACATGCATTAATATCAAAGGCTTGGCATATTGGTCTGTTTTCTTTTGTTAGGTACTCTAGAGATTTTGCCACTCTAATTGAGAAAATGAAGCAGGACTCTCCAGGATAGAAGTTTAATATTTTGTTGGTTCCTAAATGTTTATTTTTCAGCCTTCCTCAAATGTGCCACTCTCATCATTTTTCTTTTATTAAGGATGCCAAACTGGTTTGACCGGCAACACCCCGCTATTCTCTCCCACTCCTCATTCTGGCCTAGGATTCTGTGTTTACTGCCAGCTTGGCTTGTGGCTAGAACTGATTGGCAGATGTAATGGGGAGCTGTGGTTTACCAAACCCTCTTTGTAAACACAACCAGTGTTTTTATTTGTTTGTTTTAATCTGAAGAAATCTGCTTATGTTTGACTTGCAGTTGGGGAAAAGTTTCACTGCAAAGAGAGTGAAGATGATCCTGGTGGCACCTGACTCAGAAAGACTAATTGCAGAGGGATTGGGGGAGTTAGATGGGAATGAAGTCTTCTCTAATTATGGAAACCACATGAGAGAGGACCAAGAAGACAAAAATTGTCAGACACTTACCATGTGTTAAGGGCATTCTTTACATTCTTTCATTTAATTTGTATAACAAACCAGTGAATAGGTATTATTGTCACCATTTTAGAACAGAGGGAAGTAGCATCATTGCCCTTTGGAAATGAGAACTCTGAAGTTCAGAGAGGTTTAGTAACTTTCTGAAGCTCCCACAGGTAGTAGGTAGCAACAGAGCTAAGAAACAATTTCATCTCTTACTCAAGATATTATGGGGAGCAGATGTGGCTCAAGCGGTTGGGTGCCCACCTCCCACATGTAAGGTCTTGGATTCCGTTCCCGGTGCCTCCTAAAGAAGACGAGCAGACAATGAGCAGACGAGGGAGCCATCTTGGGGGGGGATGTGTGGGAGATTTTATGATACCCTTTTGACTCTGATCTGTAAGGGGAAAGAGAAGCAGTTGGAAAATTTCATTTTGCTACGGGGGCATTGAGGAGTGGAGATTCTCTTCTAGTACCTGGGGTACATTGGGAAAGATGACGTCCTTGTGTCTGGATTTCTCCACTGAAATTTGAAATTCCAAGCAAACACACACAAAGATTGGAAACTCAAAGACAACTAATATTATCATTCAGCTTGACAATAAAATAAGCACATTTCTAAGAGTGATTTAGACTGTATTTGTCATTAACAAGGTCTCTATGGGGAAAAAATGCATGTTAAGGTCCAGATAACATACTTGTGAAATACATTTAATTTGTAAACTGGTGAATACATATATTTAATGTATGTAAAGTGTGATTCCAAGTCTGGTTCCTTTCCCCTGCCAAATAAGATTGCATTATGCACTTACATAGCCTAGGGGAAGAGAATTGGAAACCAAGGAAATAAAGTAACATTGTAGGCTTCTACTACAAAAGATAACGGCAGACACATAATAATAATAACGATGATAACAATAGTCTTAATAAAGAGGGTTGGCTTCCAGACCTGCCAGGAAAGATTGTCATTGAAACTGTTTCAGAAAGAAGACAGCAGAGAAAGCCTCTGAGAAACAAGAAAGAATCAGGGCGCAAACATTTAAGATGCTGTGGATTTTAGTCATTTTAGGGGTAGCTAAATGGTGCTAACATGCTTTATAAAGACCTTCTTTGAAATTCTACTTAAAAGAGCCAAGAGAGGGCCAAAGCAACAGGTTCACAGTCAAGGTCTAAGACCAAGTACACCTTCTTGGTACTTAGACTTTTTTACTTTCTTTATTTGATATTGTTACAATTATGTTTGATAAGTGAATTAACTAGAGATTTTAAAACCCAATAGATATTTGTCTGTCTTATATAAATATTGAAAAAGTAAGTCTCTGGATTTTAGCTTCCAGGACTTAAATTATCCATGAAATAATAGTTTTGCCCAGCATATTAGCCAAAACGAAGGCAAGGAGGATCAGTTGATGGTTATAACTTGCAATGAATGTAGGGGTAGGGCTCCTTTTGAGCTATGTCCCCAAACATTGAAAATAGATAATAAAGTTACAAAAAGTAGAAAGAAAGAAAGGGGGAGGGAAAAACCACATACAATTATAAAATGCTTATATTACATAAGTAATACAAGTTCCAGAGTTGTGAACCCACAGAATCAGATATTTGTAGTGCCTGGGAAGTAATATGTATCCTCAAAAATCCAGTGGCTCTGGAAACTTCTTTTATGTTGCTACTCAGAGAGATGCCCAAAAGATTTGTGATCAGAACAGTTGAGGCCATGGTTCCATGCAGACGCCACCACTGAAAATCATTCAGAATGACTTTCTGCTTGGGTTTTGGTTTTGGAGATAAAGAGGTTTCCATCAGCCTTGACCCACTGAGGAGAAAGGTTTAGTCAGTATCCTATCAAGCCATCTTCCAGTTTCCATCCCAGACATTCTATCCTGGGGTACAGCCATTATACTGATCTGTCTGTAAGCTGTTTGGAAAGCCAAAAGTCCAAGGAACCAATGTTTATATTCTCACTGAAGTTAATGTTAGGAACTAGATACCAATTCCCTGGACCAGCCACATTATCTGAAAGGTGTGCTCTGGATTCTCCAAGCAAGTTGTTTTCTTCCATGTTGGTACATGTATAAGGAAAGGACAGAAAACCAGTTTTGGGCCAGTGTGAAGAAATGCTATGTAGATACAAATGTAGGGGTGATTAGAAGGGCCGACTCTCATTAAGTGGGATTTACTTTCTTCCAACTGGACATGCACAGGAGTTGGTCTTTTTAAAAGTATTAACTTATTTTTCCCTTCAAGCTTAGCCAGAGACCTCGTGGAGGTCTAAACCCAAGCCAAGCTTGATCTGTTTTAATTCAACCACTGTTGATTTATGGCCTAGCAAAAAACGTCTGCAAATTTTTTTAAATTAAAAAAATTTTTTACCCCAATTTGACTCTCTCACATCTCAAATACAGCTCAAGGGATATTTCTCAGACTTTCAGAAGACAAAACCATCTTTGGGATGGAAGGGGGTTCTGAAAGCTTTGAATCCCAGAGAGAAATCCTGTGTAAGTTTATATACAAGTAAAAAAAATACATATTGGAAGGCCATATGACAATTTAAATATGTTCATTTGATTCTCCTTGAATAGAGACTAGCATAGAGTCAATCAATTTCCATGTGAGGGAGGGAGGGGAATGGTGGTTCTGAGGATTTGTACCAGAAGGAAGGACACAAAATTTCTCTCTCCCTTCTTTCTTTTATTCTCTGTCTTCCCCTTCTTACCACCCGCCTCTTCAAAAACAAAACAAAATCTCTTCATTGTCCAGACAAAAAAAACATCCACAGTGAGTTTTCTTCTCTACCTGGCTCCAGAATGTACATTGTTACACAATATGAGCAGGAATTGGACTAATAAGCAATTACCAACCGCGAGAAGAAAACCAATATCAAGTCATGTGGTCCCTTCCAGCTCTAACATTTTATGGGTCTAAACCAGTTTGCAATGAGCAATCCTTTCTCTGCCTCCCTAGAGTTCAGCCAGGGCTGTGTGATTTAACTATTCACTAGCTGTGGGTTTGCAGTTGGCACCTTCTGTTTTGTTTTGTTTTTTACCTTGTGTAACCATCCATCTTTCCCATAAGACTGTAAGCTTGGTGAGAGCAGAGAACTGATCATACATTTTCTCATTCCTCACAGCTGTGACCTCCAACCTCCCTCCTAAGCCCTCACACATGGAACTCAGTGACTGTCAGAGTTCTGGCCTCAAAAGGTCACATAGAAGGAACATGGTCAAAAATATCTTTCTCTTGTTGCTGAGTAAGAACCATATAATTCCTGATAATGACATTGTACTTTTCCTCCTGGAAGATCTTTGGGAAATGGGGAAGGAGTAATCTCCACCATAATATATTTGTGCGGTATTCATTTCTTTACTAAGTGTGTCTCTTTACAAAAAAAAAAAAAAAAAATTACTGCTTATACAGCAGCTCTGCTCATGAATGTTAATATGCATCCAATACTTAGATTGCCCTGGCCCAGACCTAGAATTACTGATTCTACTTCTAATGCTTTAGAATCTTTCCATGGTTTTATTTTTTCAATTTCAAGAACAGGCTCTCATTCTTCTCTTCTGTGACTACAATTAACTCCTCTGAGACCAAGGCCACATCTGTGCTGTACATTAACTTTCTTGCCCCAGACATCCTCCTGGTTGCATATCAGGTAATGGATTAATGGGCAAGAAATAGACCTGACCATGAAAACAAATGAAATAATGGATCAGAAGCATGTTTAAGTACTAAAGAAAATGTCCACTTCTTGGCAAATATCCTATTGGCTAAAATGTGATACCAGTGTTTTATAAATGAATTTATAAGAACAAAAATAGCTGACATGTATTGAGCATTTCCCTTATTCTGCATACATGCAAAGTATTTTATAGGTGTTATCTCATTTAACCCTCACAACAATTCTAAGAAGAGTTCCTATTTACAATGAGGTGCTATTACTTCTGAATTTGTGCCACCAGTTTTCAGTATGACTCATTTGACCCTTCTATGGGTTTATGATGTCTTTCCTGTGGTTACCTTGTACTTTGTGAAGGCTTTGTGGTCTTTACCATATGGCTTGTCTGTGGTTGTTGTATTAATTGCTGTAAGAGAGGGATCCCCAAGATTCAATTGCTTAAAGAACAAAGACATTATTTCTCTCTTGTGTAAAAGTCCAGGAAACGTTTTCATTTGGCTGGTGGCTCTAATCCACATTGTCGTTCAGGGACCTTGGTTCCTTCCATCTTTTTCCCTCGATCAGCCCCTATATATGTCTAGTCTTAAGGTATTGGACCAGAAGTGGCATGTATCACTTGTAATTACTTTGGAGAATGTAGTCATATGGCCACATCTGACTTCAAAGGAGGCTGGGAAATGTAGTCTGCTGGGCAGCCATGGGGCTCTCTACAGTTCTATAACTATGAAAGGAGAGATGAATGGAATTTAGTGGGCAGCTCACCATGCCCACCACTGTCTTCTACAAGAAGATTGTAAACAGTTTAAGAGCTAGGACTATGTTTTATTCTTATTTGTCTCTATCAGAGGGCTACCCTCCTGCCACAGAAATAACAAATGCCTGGCCCATGTGCCAGCACCCTACTATGGTGTTTATGACAGACACCGCTAGTCAACCATAGCTCTGTCCTGCTGAACCTGGATATGCCCTGAAAATCCTTTGCACCAGAGTGCCCCTGGAAGCCACTAGTAATAATTGGGAGTTGGCACGGGATCTGAATTCTGTTAGCCCTCTCTCTTCGCAGCTTTTCAAATATTGAATGAAAGGAAGAAAGGGCCATAGTAGTTATGCCCCTATTTCCATGGAAACAGATACGTTGATTGCTGTGGTGGTTTAAAAATACTTCTGCAAATTCTTTGACACTCCTCTCTTCAAAAGGTAGAGTTTAATTTCCCTTCCCTTGAACGTGGGTTAAAGTTGGTGACTCATTTCTAACAAATAGAATGAGACAGAAGTGATGCTATGTGGCTTCTGAGGCTAAGGCATAACAAAGATACAGTTTCTGCCTGAACTTCTCTAGCTCTTGAAATGCTCACTCTGGGAGAATCTAGCCACCATGTCATAAGGACACTCAAGCAGCCATGTGGAGAGGAACTGAGGCCTCCTGCCAACAATCAGCATCAACTTGCCAACCATATGAATGAGCCACCTTAGAACAGGATCCTCCAGCCCCAGTCAAGCCTTCACATCATGTAGCCCCAGCCAACATCTGACTGCAACCTCATAAGAAACCCCAAGCCAGAACTGCCTGACTAAACCCTTCCCAAATTCCAGCCCTATAGAAACCATGAGATAATAAATGGCTATGGTGGTTTTAAGCCACTAACTTTTGGAGTTGCTTTGTTATACAAAAACAGATAACTAATATAGTTGCCTTCTCAAAAGAGGAACTTGAGGGGTGTCAGGAAGCCAGACAAAGAGGGAACAGGCATGAAAATTAGATCATAGCAGGGATGGAGGAGGGACTTGTACTTGAAGGAAGCCAAGGCAGTAAGATCAAGCACATATCCACTTCCAGTTGGAAAGAAGAGAGCATGAGGGTAATCCTACAAGGCTAGGAGCTCATCTTTAGTGTGGCCTGGACACAGACAGGTGACCAAATACAAAGAGTTGTTTAAATGGTTTCTATAGGGTCTGAGGGTCCTAATAGGGGGAGCAAAGGTATGAAGACTTTATAATTATTTTTCGGTTGTTGGGCTGTTGTTTCTGTGATAGTAGCTCCTTTCTTGGACTAGACCAAGAAAGAGCTCACCTTTATTGGGTTACACAAACCTGACTTGATGTTTAAGGAAGAGTTGGCAGATTCACAAGAACTAGAAACTAACAATTATTCCATGGTTTCCCCAAACAGCTAGATCACAAGACCGGCAATGTTTCAAAATTCCTCCTTTTGATCCATAGGGAGACTCTAAGACACCTCCAAAAACCTTACTTGTATCCCATACTCTCACATGGCCTTGCCATAATCACACTTAACTGCTCTTAATATATCTGGTCCCTGCCAGTGTTATCCAGAGATCCCATCCTTCCACACAGTGCTGCAACATGCTGCCATCCTCTCCAATTTACATGATCCTGTTTTCCAGTCGAATTATTCTTATTCTTTACAATCCAGCTTGGTGAATGGGGATAAACCCGGTTTCTCACCAACTCTGTGCCCACAAGGTATCCTTTGCTTGTATCCTAGCACAGGGGTTCTTAATCTGGGGCTGTGGTATATATGTGTCTGTATTCATTAGGGCTCTTTTGGAAGCAATTTAAACTTCTTTAAGCAGAAATAATTTATTATTGAGATTCAGGGACATCTTATTAAGTTAAAGAGCAGAAATGAGCCAAGTTTCATGGGGGGAAGGGGGTTTGGAGCTGGGAATGGAAACTGTCATAAATCTAAGTTCTGGCTCCCTGGATCTCATCTCTGCTTCTCTCTGGGTCTCTGAGTCATTTTCACGGTGCATCAGCTTTCTCTGATATTTGTTCTATAATGCCAAAATTTACATGCAAAAGTCCTAGACAGAGACTCTAAATCTCTCTGCATCCAAATTTCAAAAACCTAGGGAAAGGACTTTGATAACTCCTCAGGGCTCACCATAGTGGATGAGTGGGAGGCAGTGAAAGGGATTGCTGTAAAATAAGGAGGCACTTCAAAATATGTCCACGACAGTGTATGTATACATTTTTCCTGGGATAGTGTATGTATTTCCATGAGATTCTCAGATAAATCAAAGAACAAAGTCCATGAGATATAAGTCTGCATTTTGCACACCCCCACCCTGCCATTGAGGCTCAATACAAAGTCCAGAGAAACCTGGGCCAAAAGACAGACTGAGGAATACTCAATCAAAATGCATACAGTAGGGAAGCAGCTGTGGCTCAATCAGTAGGGCTCCCGTTTACCATATGGGAGGCCCCGGGTTCGGTTCCTGGGGCCTCCTGGCGAAGGCAAGCCCGCCCGCACGGCGTGGTTAGCTGACCCAGCGAGCACAAGCAGCAAGGGGGGGATAAATGAATAAATAAATAAAAATCTTAAAAAAAAAAAAATGCATACAGTAGCCCCTTGCCCTGGCTGTAAGTATTGTCTTTTCCTTCTACACCTACATTCTATTTCTTCAACCTGCCTCTTCCTCCTTGCAGGATGAGTAACTTCCCCATCCAGTACATGGGAAAGAGCTTACAGCAGGGGACCCCAAAGATTTCAGGGGATCCGTGAGCTTGACTTTTAAAAAATCAACTTATTATCTTTATTTTCTCTGATCTTCTCTGAAATCTAGCATTCCCTTCACTTATGAATGTATGCAATAAATGACAGTAGTATTCATTTCACCTTACTGGCAAAGGGGTCCATGGAACAAAAAAAGGTTAAGAACCCCTGGCTTAAAGAGTTATCCTTACTCCCCAACAGGGTCATTCTGGAGGCTATCAGTCTCCACACATCCAGTCTCTATCCTTCATCAAGCATCTTGGTCTTTTGTGCCCATAGACCCCAATAGGCCTCCTCCACCAGGCCCTGAATATGCCCAGATATGTATAACATGGCAGGTGACTTGGGTTGGATCTTTGCACTGAGACCTCTGTTTCTGGTCTATGGTTCCATATTAGTCAGGACTTGTTTGGTTGCAAGTGACAGAAATCCAGTTCCAACTTACTCGGTGTAGCAGTTTGGCAGTTTGATATAGTTATGAATTCCAAAAATAGATATTGGATTATGCTTGTAAACTGATCTGTTCATCTGGGCATGATTAAATTATGATTAGGGCATTGATTGGGCCACATCAATAGGGTGTTGAGCCCCACCCCTTGTGGGTGGGGTCTCAAAGATAAAAGACAGTGTTGGAGCAGGTTTGAGCTGGAGTTGTGATGCGGAGTCTTGAGCTAGAGCCCCAGTAAGTAGCATACAGAGGAGCTTGGTCGTGAGGAAAAGGAGAAGGCCCTGGGAAGAGAAGCAAGCCATTTGCCTGATAGTCTACAGCTGGCCTTGTGGCACAAAGCAAGCCTGAGCCCAGAGAGAGGCAAGCCCTGGGAAGAGAGGAATCCAAGAAGCCGGAACCCTGGCAAATGTCGGTAGCTGTCATGCTCCGACACGTAGCAACAGACTTCGGTGAGGGAAGAAACCTATGCTTTGTGGCCCAGTAACTGTAAGCTTCTACCCCAAAATAAATACTCTTTATAAAAACCAAACGATTTCTGGTATTTTACATCAGCACCCCTTTGGCTGACTAATACACTTGGGCAAAATGGATTCTTCATTATCTCATGTAAGCACAGCACAGGAAGTCTGGGTGGAGTTAGCTTGGCATAACTGGATCCAGGACTACTCCATCCCTGGATTCTGCTTAACTCTCTGTGTTGGTCTCATTTTCCTCTACTGCAGACAGTCTTCTTCCACTGGTTAGAAAGAAAGCTACAAGTCTATAACATCCCAATTTAGAGAGAAAGAAAGAGCTGCTTTTTCTTAGGTGCCAAATATAAAGACCCAGGGAAAGGCAAGTTGTTCTGAATGGGTCACCTGTTCATCTTTGAGCCGATTGTCACGGGGTTCTATAACTGCCCACCTATAGCTAGGAGGCAGAGTTCTAGGGAGGGCAACCTCTCCAGAATTTCATGGTGTAGGAGAGGGAAGTTCTTCAGAAGAAGCTTGTGTATTTCCCAGAAGAGATGCCAATGGGCAGATAAAACTACAGGTCAGATGTCTACTTCTTTTCTTTAAATTTTTTTTTTTTTTTTTTTTTTTTTTTTTTCTTTTTCTCAATGAAGAACAGATTCTGTACATAGGAGCAAAGTGGATTCAGCCATTGGGTACAGTCAAGGCAGACTTAGACATGTCCTACCTATGCCTAAACTAATCAAAATTCTGAAGATTTGGCATTCTGGCCTTTCTAGACTATGATACTATTATCCAGGAGAGGGATGGTAGCATTCCCTTCTGGCCCAGCACCTGCCAAGCAGTGAAAGTTCAACAAATATTTGTAAAATGACAGCATTTTGACCTGGGTCAGCCTATTGCCACATAATTATCCTGTCTCTGAAATATCTTAAATTTGGTGAGCTTGTTTTGAAGTTGGTTGGCAGTACGTGGCAAGGGAAGGGAGTGCTATATTAGCTCTAGGGCCAATTTAAGACGTCAGAATGGCTTACCCCTTGTTTTGATAATAGGAAATCTCAATATGTTTTTAGTGTTGGTGTTCATGATAGAGTGGTTGGCAGAGATATGCTCCCATCATATCACATCATGTCACTGAGGATGTTTTTTTTCTCATCAGCTTGAAGGGAAGTTCAAGCAGGAAACACAGATTGAGCCAATGACTGCTTTTGTAGTGTTCCTCAAATTGTCATGCAAAAATTGAAAACCGATCTTCCTAGGATACTACTAAAGGAGCAGCTGTGGCAAAATGAATTACTGAGAAAGAAGATGAAAAGGGGGAGCCAGTTAACTAGGGATCAATAGGAGAGGGGCAAAGAGATCACCCAAGATGATACCAGTGAGCTGGCTCAGAGACCACCTGGTCCAGATAGAAATAGGAGAGAGAAGGTTCAGGAGAGAGGACTCTGAGAAAAAATGAAATGTTCAAGTCTGATTTATTTACTCCAGGGAAAAGACAAGTGTGTGTGTGTGCATGTGTGTGTGATATTGTGGGTGGGGGACCAAAGCCCTCATTCTACAGAGCAGAAAGTCAATAGATATCTAAAACTGAGAAAATCAAGAAAGAGTACTATAAGCATTTAATTTACAAAAATGGAGTAAAAAATACAAGAAGAAATCGCTGCAAAGATAGAAAGTAGTTGCCTCTGGGAGCAAGAATTGTGAATGGGCAGAGATTGGGTCTTTAAAATTTTTTTACTATAAACCTAGTAGTACTATTTGACTTTTAAAACTATGTACAGGTATTTTTTAATCAAAAAGTGAATTCAATAAAATCAGAAATTTTTAAAAAGGAAAAATATTTATAATATATTGTTAAATGGAAGAGAAGCTTTCAAAACTTGTGTGATCCCAATTTTGTGTCATTCTCTCTTGTCATATATATATACACATTATATGTATTATATGCATAATATACACATTACATACATATATAATATACACATATTACATTATATACCTACATCTATGCATATTAAAAATTTTAAATGAAAATACATCAAAAGTAAACTATAAGTGTGCCACTTATTCACTCACTGTGATCTCCTTGATATTCCTGTCAATCCAGCTATAAAAGCAAGATTGAGCCAAGCTCTAAATAATATCAGTGCTAACAGCTATCCATTTTTTGTGGAGTTCTCTTTTGGGGACAGTGTTCTGGACACTGCTTACACCAGTGGTTCGCAAACTTTAGGGGACGTTAGAATCACCTGGAGGGCTTTTCCCAACTTTGCTGGGCCCCACCCCCAGAGTTTCTAATACAGTGGGCCTGGAGTGAGAACTGATAATTTGCATCTCTAACAAGTTTCCCTGTGATGCTCACCTGGGGACCACACTTCGAGGACTGCTGACTCATATTAACTTATTTAAGACGTGCAAAAACCCTGTGTGAAATGACATTTTCACTTTGTTTAAAATGGGGAAACTGAGGCTTGGAGAGTTTACAACCATAGTGTCAGAGCTATGATGTGAACCCAAGACTATTTGAACCAAAGCTCTTGCTACAGCCACTGAGCACATTGCTTTCCACTGAGTTCCCTCTCAGCTTCAACTCTGTTTCTAATTTACAAACAACAAGACCTGCACATCTGAGACCGTCAAAGCTCTCCAGAAAATCCCAAGAAACTCCTAAGCGTGTGTATCTCCCACCCACGGCAGAACCTAGCGCAGGTGGAGAGGGAGAACGATGTGGCTGCTGAGCCTCTCACGTGAGCAGGGCTAGGAAGGGGCTGCAGCCCGTGAAAGCTCTACCCCCACCCTCAACCCCACCCTGTCCCCTGCAACTGACTTGAACTTTTCCTTCCCTTCTTTTACAGTTTATTTGGCATTCTGTGGGTCTCTTAATCCAGTCATTTGGGTGGCAAAAAAAAAAAAAAAAAAGGAAAAGAGCTTTCTTCAATGTTGACTTTTCTTTCAAATTCATGCCAATGTGGTGTTCCCAGGAATGGCTATTTTCTTCACTTTCTCCCTAGTGTGAATTCTCAAGTAAGTAGCAAATGATTTCAAATGCATGCCGACTGCAGTGGACAGGCTGCCAGGAGAGAAGTGAAAATAAACTGGTGACAGGAAGTGTCGCAGTTCACAGAGAGGGCAGTGAGGATGTAGTGGAGCATGCTCACAACGCTTTTGGGTCCACATGCTGAAAGACTTAGCCGACGGCTGGGCAGCCACAAATCTCTAGTAATTCATTAAGAGGAAATGCTCACAGAAACATTTCTCTCCTCTCCTAACACCCTTTGTCTTTTAATTTCCAAATCCCGGGTTCATCCCTATGTCAAGCTAGCCTGGGTGAGTCTCTCTCAACAACTCGCTCATTTGTAATGAAACCCACTGCACAAACTAATGCTTTGACTTTAAGTATTTTAACAGGCTGAGGTTTCCAAGCTTTAGGGTCACAAGATGGATATATGATCGGTGTGAACTAGAAAATAGCCTCAAAAACAGCGTGAGGGATGGTGGAAACACAAGCGAATCATATGGAACTTTGCCCAGTAAAGGGATGACAAGGCTGGAAAGTTAGCAGGATACAAAAATTATATTAAATGTTAGCCACAAGAGAAAATAAGATGATGGAGTCAGGTCAAACCTAACAATCTTATCAATAAGTGTAAATGGACTTAATTTATCTAATTTTTAAAAAAGATTTTCAGATTGTTTAACAAAGCAAAATCCACCGTTCTGCTCTACACAAGAGACACACCTAAAACAAGAGGATCTGAAACGTTAAAAATAAAAAGACAAAGATATTAAAGTAAATGCAACTTGAAATTAGAAAGCAGGGTTGCAATCTTGATAAATGGCAAGATGGAATTTAGACAAAAAAGTATTGAAGAAGACAAAGGAGACTTTAAAATTCTAAAAGCAACGATTCACAATGAAGTTATATCAGTTATTAATATTTATACTAGAGATAAGGGTAGAAATAGAAATTCACTAAGAATAGGCAATTTTAATACATCTTTCTCAATCCAAGACCAATTAAGTGGACACTAAAGATTTAGGGCATCTAAACACATAATCAGTAAGGTAACTCTAATGGATACATTTAGAACTCTGAACCCCAATAGTAGAGAAAATACTTTCTACTCAAGTGACCATATCTTGAGCCACAAGAAAACCTCAATAAATTCCAAAGAAAAGAAATACAACACACAACATTCACTGATAACAATACAATCAAACTAACATTATTAACAACAACAACAAAAAAAAACATAAAGGCTACTCTACCTGAAAAAAATTTAAAAACATGCCAGTAAACAGCTATTGGTCAGAAGTAGCAGTGCAATATGAGATGACAGAATTTCTTGAAAATGATTATGGAAACACAAATAAACAGAATCTTTGGTATTCAGCTAAAATAGTTTATTAATTATTTAATTAATTATTATTATTATTTTTTAAGAAGGTGCCAGGGATTGAACCTAGGACCTCCTACATGGGAAGCAGGCACTCAACCACTCAGCTATGCCCACTCCCGTAAAGTAGTTTATTAGAGGAAAAGTTTAGGATTAAAGACTTGGTTCAATGCGAATATTCTTGTCCTGATTTTGTGATAATCTGGGTAGGCTAAACATTCGCTATATTAGAAACGATGCATGTGTCCCCAGAACTAGTTTTTCTCCCTAGGTCTGGTTTTTAGAATGCTGGTGATAAACTAAGCCTGATTTATTATATGACCATCCTGTATGGGAAAAGACTGTAACTTTGGGTATCTTTGGTCACCCTTAAGGGATATAGGAGGGGGACGGATGGGGCTTGGGTGGTTGGGCATCCATTTCCCATATGGAGGGACCTGGGTTTGATCCCCAGGACCCTCCCGGTAAAAATAAAAAAAATAGAAAAATATAGAAGGCGCACGGGTCACCTGGTCCCATGAGCGGGTGAGCCTTTCGGTCCCAGCGCAAGTGCGCCGCCAGGCCCTGCATGCTGGTGCCCTGCCAGGCCCTGCTAGTGGGTGCGCCATCAGGTCCTGCGAGCCACGCAGCAAGATGATGACATAACAGGAGAGTGACACAAAGGAGAGCCAAGACGAGACGCACCGAAAAACCAGGAACTAAGGTGGCACAGGCAGTAGCAGGACGCCTCTCTCCCACATCGGAGGTTCTGAGGATCGAATCCCAGTGAAGACAGGAGGAGAAGGATGAGAAGAGAGGGCAGGAATCGGACACACAGAGTTGCCCAGCGAATGGACACAGAAACAGCAAAAACAGGGGCGGGGGATGGGGTGGGATTAAAAATGGATAAAAGTAAATAAATAAATAAATCCTTAAAAAAATGTATAGGGGAGGAAGATATGGACTATAGGTAGTAGTAATACTTTGACGATGCTCTTTCATGATTTGTTAACAAATGTTTCACAACAATGCAGGGTGTTTGGGGGGGGTGGGGAGGGTGATGCATGGGAGCCCTGTATGATGTTATGCATGTTTGTTTTGTAAGTTCACGATGTTTACTGAACACTTATGGTTTATGCATGTTTATGTATGAATGATATACTTCAATAAATTGTTTTTTTTAAAAAAGATGTGTCGATACAAATAAAAATAAATGCATCAAGCATCTCGCTTAAAAAGCTAGAAAAGAACAAAAAAAGTAAGGCAAAGAATCTAAAAGGAAGGAATTAATAAAGATGAAAGCAGAAATTAATAAATTAGGAAACAGAAAAAGTAGAACTAATAAAGAAACTTAAGGCTCAAAAAACTAAAAATAAAAAACACCAGCTAAACTAATGCAGAAATAAATGAGAGAAAGCATAGACACACAAAATTTGGAAATAATAGCAATGGGTGAGTGGAGATACCCAACAAAGCAGAAGAAATCTAAACTAAAAATAGTAACTGCTTTGTTCACCTCTATGCAAATAAATATGAAAGCCTAGATGAAATGGATAATTTAACAGAAAAACATAACAAAATTGATCTCAGTAGGGACAGAAAGTCTTAGACCAATTACCACAGAAGAAATAGAGAAGGTAATTAAAGGACTCCCCCACCCAAAAAAACACCAGGCCCAAACAGTTTCACAAGGGAATTCCACCAAACCTTTAAAAAAATCAGAGCCAAGTGGATGTAGCTCAGTGGTTGAGTACCTGCTTCCCACATACAAGATCTCAGGTTCAATCCCCGGTACCTCCTTAAAAAAAAAAAATCAGATAATCCCAATGCTACTTAAAAATAAAGAAAAAAAAAAAAAAACTTCAAATAATTTGAACACTAATAAGAATAATAACAGCAATGGACTGAAACATGTAAAATATGTTTATGCCAACTGGTAATGATACTCAAAACAAAATAAAATAACAATGACGACAACTCATCGGTCACCTTTGGAATATTCCAGTTATCTTTATTTTGAAATCTGGCCATTAAAGGGAAAGAAGCTTGTGTTTATCCTGCTTTTCCCATATAAATTGTGTATCATGATGAGGATCTCTCTTTATGGAAACATTCCAGCTAATAAATGAAAAGTCTTGATAGATTTAGAATGTCACTGTTTTATAACCTCTAACAAAATTCATGGTTCTGGGCTCTATGATCATCAAAGGTTGCCAGCTTCTCCCAAAGAAAGATCAAGAGACATTACATGTCTCCTGATGGAAGGGCACCATGCCACCTACAATGTAGTCCTGGCACAAAATGAAACCTGAATCTGACCAAGCGCCTTCCTTCCTTCCTTCCTTCCCTCCCTCCCTCCCTCCCTCTCTTCCCTCCCTCCCTCCCTCCTTCCTTCCCTCCTTCCTTCTTTCCTTCCTTCCTTCCTTCCTTCCTTGCTGTTTGTCATTTATTTATGTTTTTATTTTCTTTATTTTTTAAATTAAAAAAAAATTTTTTTAAGATACTTAGATTATACAAATGTCACATAAAAAATATAGGGGATTCTCATATGCCCTGCTCCCCACACCGCCCACATTTTCCCACATTAACAACATTCTTCATTAGTGAGGTACATTCATTGCAATTGATGAACACATTTAGGAGCATTGCCACTAAGCATGAATTAAAGTTTACACTGTAGTGTATACTCTCTTCCACACAATTCTGTAGGTTATGACAAGATTTATAATGGCCTGTATCTGTCGTTTCAATGTCATTCAGGACAATTCCCAAGTCCCGAAAATGCCCCCATATTATACCTCTTTTTCCCTCTCCCTGCCCCCAGATAATTTGTTCCATTGCTAGAATCACAATAAGTCTATAGTAGAATACCAGTAAGTCTACTTTAGTCCATAGTTCATTCCCCAATCCTGAGGATTCTGGAATGGTGATGTCCACTCCACCTCTAATTAAGAGGGGGCTATGATCCCATAGGGCCGATGGATGGGACTCTCTTCCGTGAAGTTGTAGACTCTCTTGATTCCTTGGTATGGTGGTTGTCCACCATCACCTCCATGTTAGTTGTCCTGGGTGAGACCATGAACTATTGATTTATAAGAAACACATGGTACAGAGGGACACGTTAAGTAATACCACAGGGATGCAATCAGAAAAATCCAGGGTGTGGAAACTCTACAGGACAAATGATTCCATTTCCTCAACAAATATATCCAAGGGGGAAAAGAGAGATGGAGAGAGAATCTATAGATTAAATGAAATAGAAACATTAACCAATCCAATGTGTGGATGCAATTTGAATCCTGATTCAAACAAACAATAAAACATTTATACAATGACTGGGAGAAATTTGGTCACTGACTGGTATTATGATGGTATTAAGCAATTATTGTTAATTTTTAATATTGGTGCTATGGCTATCTTTCTTTTAACTAAGAGACTCCATATATTTCAGAGATACCTCATGAAATATTTAGAGAAGAGATGATTTGATGTTTGTGATTTGCTCCAAAAGATTGAAGGCAGGAGTGGGAGAGAAGCAGATGGGGCTATCAATGAGACATAATTGATCAAGAGTTGGTATTTAAGGAATCTGGATGATGGAGACACAGGGGCTTATTATATTATATTTTTACTTTTGTATATGTTTGAAAACTCCCAAAGTAAGTTGTTTTTGTGCATATTGAGTGCTTATGTGGCAGGTATAATCTAAGCATGTTTAACTTATTTATTCTTAAAGATATTCTTATTTTCCTTTTACACATGAGGAGACAGAAGCCCAGAGACTTTCAGTAACTGCTCAAGGTAACACAGCTAGGAAGAGATAGAGCCAGGTTTTGAACTCAGGCAATCTGGCTCCAGGTCTTATTCTCTAAACCATGATGTTATCCTTGCCTCCTGAATATAGTAATTGCTTAGTCAAATGCCAGCATCCTCTCCCTTCTACCCTGAAAAGGAGTTGCCCATGTGTGTGGTGAAAATTGCACTGAAAGCAAGAGTCTGGTTCTTATTCTGGCAGGCTATTAGCTGGGTAACCTTGGAGCCAGTCACATCCTTCTCTGAGCTTCAATTTTGTCACCTGTAAAATAAGGGATTTGGACTCTTACTGCTTACCAGCTGTGTAGCCTTGAAGAAGTTGCATAACCTCTCTGAGTTCAGTTCTCCATCTCTGAAAAGGGAATCATTGTAGGGAGGTTGAGAGGAAAAGAGAGACCATTTGCGAAAAGTGTGGAACAAGTGCCTGACACAATGATAAGAATAAATGATCATTGTCATTATTCTCCTTCGAGTCCCTGAATCTGGGACTTAGCAAGGGAGATCCTATTGGGCCTTGAAAGGGCATGCTGGTGACTCTGTCTGTGGAAAGGACTCCATGGCAGCACAGGAGAAGATATAGAGGGCTCTAGAATCTTGAGCTGGAAGAGAGCACAATAATTGTGTGAGCTACCATGTATTAAACCTCTACAATTCTCTAGGTACTCCACAAATATTTCCACCTTCAGCCTGGTCTCAGCCCAGCAAGGTAGATATTACCAGTATCCCTGTGGCTAGTAAGTGAGTAGAAGGGCCAGGATTAAAACTTACATCTGCCAGGCTTCAAAACCATGCTCTTTCTCCTATATCACCTTGCTCTGGTTATACTTAACCAGATTTTTAATGGTGTATGAAATGGTTTCTTATTATGTATTTAACACAAAATTCAGAAGTCAACAAATAGATTTTTTTTCCAATTATAAGACTACCCGTATGCTCAATATAACAAAAAAAAGAAAAATACAGAAAAGTAGAAAGAAAAAAAACAAAACAACAATCCACCCACAAACCCACTATCCAGTACCCAGAGACAACCAGGACTGGCATTTTCTTCTAGTGTTTTCTTTTTTTATTTGGGTTTTTTTCTTACATGACTCAGATCAGGAAATAACAGGTTTTTTAAATCTTAAATCACTAAAATAATAAATAAAATGACCTCCGACTGTATGGACTTCAGAGCAGAGTCAGTGAATTGAGGTTGGTCTATCTCAGTGGTTCTCACCCGTGGGTCATTTTGCTCTCTAGGGGACATCTGGCAATGTCTGCAGACATTTTGGTTGTCACAACTTGAGGGATGCTACTGGCATCCAGTGTGTAGAGGCCAGGGAAGCTGCTAAACATCCTGCAATGTACAGGACACTTCCCCATGACAAAGAATTATCTGGCCCAAATGTCAATAGTCCTGAGATTGAGAAGCTCTGGTCTATCTGATGCCTCTAAATGCACAGACTTTGTCAGTGCTGTATTAGGCAGCTGTACCCTGCTCATCTCCATGGCAACAAACCAAAACTCAAGGGGTCCAGCCTGAATAAGTGGTGAGGGAAGGCCTGTAGCTTTTAGCTGCATCCTAGGGGCCTGGGATCCCGTTCCTCCAAGGAAGAACTTTAGCAGTTCCCATCAGTGATGCCTCCTCAGCCAGGGAGCATTGCAGGTAATTTCTTTGAGGGATGATCCCTGGAAGTCCAAAGTCAGAAGTGGAGAAAGTGAGACAGAGAAAGGAGAAAAACCAATGATGGGTATGTGAATGAGCAAGCTCTTGCTGTGGCCAACTGAAGCTTAACTCGTTGAGGAACCTCTGGGAAACCACACAGAACACACCTCAGAATTGTCCCACCAGAAGATGGCATGACTAGAGCATTTGTCTGCCCACACACCTCCCCCAGTGGTTGAGGGTTTCCTCTGAAGATATTAAGCCCCCTAGAGTTCCCCAGGTTCCTGAGAAAGCCTACCGGTGGAGAAGCAGAAATGCAGGTACCTGGGGTGGGATGCCATCAGTGGGCTGGAAACTACTCCAGCTATAGCGAGCTCAAAGGTAGGTCAAGAAGACATGGATAGAACAGGACATCAGCAGTGGCTGCTACCATAAGTATTCTTTTTTTTTTTATTAAGAGGCATTATATCATGGCTAAGTGCATGCATTTAAAAATCAGGTTCAAATCTCCTTTGTATCACTTACATGGTTCAAGACCTTGGGAAGCTTATGTAACCTCTCCACAGCTCTAAGACTCACTCATTTGTGAAATGGGTGTGAGATCAGGACCTTCTTTATGGAATCATTGAGAGTACAAATGAATTCACTTTTATAAAGCACCTGGTATGGTGCCAGGCACATGGTAACATTCAATCAACATCAGCTATTATTATAAGGCATCGTGGGGAGCAGATGTGGCTCAAGTGGTTGGGCGTCTGTCTGCCATATGGAGGGACCCAGGTTCGATCCCTGGGACCTCCTGGTAAAATAAAAATAGAAGGCGTGCAGGTGAGCTACCAGCCCACGCGCACACGCGCAGCAACCAAGCCCTGCTGAGCCACACAGTAAGATGATGACGTAGCAAGGGGAGAGTCAAGATGAGACGTGCTGGAAACCAGGAACTGAGGTGGCGCAGGTGGCAGAGTGCCTCTCTCCCACATTGGAGGTCCCTAGGATCGAATCCCAGTGAAGACTGGAGGAGAAGGAGGAGAAGAGAAGGCAGGAAACAGAAACAGAGGATCACTCAGCGAATGGACACAGGCAGCAGGTGGCAGGGGTGTGTGTAAATAAAAAGTAAATAAATAAATCTTAAAAAAAAAAAATAAGGCACTGTTATTAGAAAGTGTACAGACTCTGGAAGCAAACAGATTTGAGTTTAAATTTCAGCTTTGTAGCTGCATGACCTTGGGCAAGTTTACTTGAATCTCAATTTCTCTATGAGGATTATAAAACTATGTGTGACTCCTTTCTAGTTTTAGCTTTTCTCCACAGCTCTAAGACTCAGTCAAGGCTATGTGATTCCAGATTGTATTTCTGAAATCCAGAGACCCTCCCTGTATCTGTGGTACAATTCAAAGCCTAAAGTGGGTTTGCCCTTCTCCCACTCTTGCTCAGTGGTGCCCATGCTTCACCCTCTGTCACCATCCATGTCTCCACCGCCTTTTCATCACCCCCACGCCCATCACCCTGCATATGACTTGTGCTAATAAAGCCCAAATCTCTGAAGTGACACATAGAGTCTGGGCTGCAGGTCAGGCCAGCTGCCCGCCGGGCGTTCCTTCAAGTAAGGAAAGGAAGCTCAGACGCCTGCCGTGCATTTGTGTCTGAGCTGGAGACGTGGCCCCCGCCTGCAGAAACTTTGGCATCAAGTTCACGGAAAGGAACTGGAGATTGTTTCCGTGGGCGAGGTGGGCCGGCCCCTTCTCTGGCTTCTCCCTGGCATGGAGATAGTGAGGTGGCGGGGCAGGTGTTGACTGGGACTGGCTGTGATGCTGTCCCACTGAAGTCCCACTCTTGGCTAGCAGTCTGTCCTGAGCTGGGGCCCTGGCCGGCAGAGGGGAGACAGCCCCTTGTGCCCTGCCCGGCCGTCACACTCTCCCATGCTCTACTCCCCGCTGTCTAATACTGCAGCCACTAGCCACATGCACCCATGGAGCACTCAAAATGTGGCCAGTGCAACTGAGGACCTAAACTTTTAATTTTATTTCATTTTAACTTAAAAACTGTGCTCAAATTAGTTATTGGAAAAATTTTTTAATTATGTTTGGAACAACTTAGGTATGTGAATCTACTTTTACAACATAAATTTTATGAAATCTAAAAACAGATCAAATATTTCCAGCGAAAAGTTAACATCCAAGTACAAACATGCTGTTAAGGGTAAAATACATACCGGATTTAGAAGACGTAGTATGTAAAAGAAAAGAATGCAAAAAACCCTCATAATTTAAAAAAATATTGATTATTTGTTGAAATGGCAATATTTTGGAAATACTGGGTTAAATAAAATATATTATTAAATTATTTTACCTTATTTCTTTTTACTTTTTAATGTGGCTCCTAGAAAATTCTAAATTACACATGTGGCTTGTGCTATATTTTTACTAGACAACACTGCTTTAGGGTCACAGTCGCATAAAACGTTAGAGCCTCAGGCATCATTGGGAGCAATCCCTCATTTTGGAGAAGGAGTTTAAATGACTTTCCCAAGAACAGTAACCCAGGCCTCCTTTCTTCTGGCTGAGGGTGTGCAGAAGCTGGGGACACTGCAA
This sequence comes from Tolypeutes matacus, assembly GCA_026826555.1. Taxonomy (NCBI): domain Eukaryota; kingdom Metazoa; phylum Chordata; class Mammalia; order Cingulata; family Chlamyphoridae; genus Tolypeutes; species Tolypeutes matacus. The sequence goes on from JAKSZT010053816.1 coordinate 2,658,159, forward strand.
ATAAGCCAAGTTGCATAAAATGAAGTAATGGGTCGAAAGTACATGGTTATAATAATATGATAACAATGTCCATAAGGTGGGAAGTGGATGTGGCTCAAGCGATTGAGCTTCCGCCTATCACATGGGAGGTCCTTGGTTCAGTTCCCGGTGCCTCCTAAAGAAACAAAGAAGACGAACAGACACAGCAAGTGCAATCAACGAGGGAGTGGGGAGAAATAAATAAAATAAATCTTTTTAGAGATGTATCAATAAGGAGTTTCAAGTGTGAAATGGAGGTTGTTATTATGTTTGTCCTTCTCTGAGGAGCATAACGGAACCCGGAAGTGTCACTTGAGGGTACTCGGAGGGGCATCTGTCCTGTTCTGAGACCTGGATACCTAAGGCCCCTTCTGGGAGCCTGAAAGGGGAATGTTCTCCTCTCCAGGGGGCAATGCAGGAAAGCAGGCGCAGGACAGAGGGGCCGTCAGAGTGCTTTGGGCTGAATATCTCTATTGCTTTCCTTTCCTTGTCACCCTCTCTTCCTTCCTTTCCACCTCTCCCCACTCTTCTGGGGACAAGGAACCCTGTCACATAAACCCTACCCTGGTCCACACCCCCTGTCACTCTGGAATTGGAAATAGGGATGTGACCGCCACCCAGCTAGTCTGCCTCCTGCCACTGCGTTTGGGTGTGAATCCGAGTGTGAGTGTGTGTCCAGGTGGGAAGAGCATGGTTACGAGGTCTGAGGAGCCGCGCTGGCTTGAGCTGGCTTGTACTCCTGGCCTGTGTACGTGGCTGTGTGCCCTGGGGTGTGGTTGTGTCTGAGGTGTGAGCTGAGTGGCTGCAGGTGAAGGTGGAGGTGGTCCATCCAGGTTCCTGGGTGACCGGGAGTGGACAGGAGTGGATGGGTGGTTTTGAACGTGTGGTTGCAGGCCCATGTGGGATTTTGGCGGTTGAGAGGGTTGTGTGAGGTCAGGTGTCTGCCCAGGTATGGACGGTTGTGGTGTGGCTGTGTGCCTGATGGGGCGTGGGCTGTGAGGTTTTGCGTGGCCTTTTTGTCTCAGAACTCAGAGCATTTCCTGTTGGAATCAGTGTTGAAAGAAATTGTATTAGGTCATTATTATCTAATATCCTTCCTCCCTCCCCTTGTCCTTCCTTTCCTCCTTTTCTTCCTTGTATTGAGTTTACAGAGCTCTTGCTTTGTGCCAGGAATTATATTAGGATTATTTGTCAGTTTGTCTTTTCTCTCCATAAACTAACCCCTCAAAGCGCCACAGTAACTGACCTTCTTTCTAGAAACATCATTATGAGAGCTTCTTTTTGGCAGGGATTTAGGTCTTACTCGGCTCTGTAATTCCCGGTGGCTAGGACTTTGTCCCACTCACTAAGTCCTTGTTGGCATCGATATGGTGTGGGCAACTCTCTCTGAGAAGAAGGAGAATATGGAAACACCTGCGGGAAGCTCTGCCTGAGCAGCTTGTTATCGGTGGGACGGAGACAGCTGACCAGGCCAGGTGATTTGAGCCTGATGGCCTATATCCCTGCTCTTCGCTCCCCTAGCCGGCCCCTCACAGACCCTGGAGATGCACCTGGACGCTGAAGCCTCTGGCCCAAGCCAGGCCTGCAGTGTTTTGGCCCTGGTCAGAGCCATGTCGTGGACTGAGCCGCCCCGAGGCACTGGGGCATGGCCTGGTTGTCTCCATCACCAGGCTTTCCTTCTAGCACAGGCCTGGGCACCTGGCTGCCTGCTGCCTCCCACACAGGTCTCAGAAGCAGCTCACAGGGCCTGGCCCAGGTGGCCATCAGAGCATCGTTTCTTCTCCCTTGGGTTGCTGGCTGTGGTTTAGCCCAGTGTCACCCAGGAACACTGCTTCTGGGTGCACACACGTCTCAGAACCTAGTGGCTTCGGCCACATCACCCTGGCTGCCCCTGCCCTCCCAGGCTGTGCATAGTCATTCGTTGTGTCACTGGCACAGCTGTGCGGTACTCACAAAGGAGTTAGGCAAGCAAGGGAAGTGTTATCTTCAAAATAAGCCCTTTGGACCTCTGGAGCTTGGCACCCATTTCCTTCATCTTTTTGCCCAACTCCACTTCCAAGCAACAAGCTGGGGAGACATGGGGGATACTATGGAATTTGAAATGTCAAGAGACTCAGGGTGCTGTGGAAGTTTTGGGGAAGCTGTGACGCCACCCTAACCCCATCACTAACTCTTGGTCAACTGTTACTGAACCTCTCTGTGTCTTGGGTTTCAAATCTGACAAATGAGAACATCCTCATCAAACACTGCATAGGATTGTTTTTCCGGTGAAATGGACTAGGTGATGTGAGAGCAGTTTGTAAAAGAACAAAAGGAAGGAAGGAAACAAATGTTTATTTGGCACTTAGTGTATACCAGGAACTTCAGAAACTGTATCTCAGTCTGTTGCCCAGCTCTGGAGACTCCCAGGCCTGGGTCAAAAGCTAAGATCCCCGCCCCACCCCCACCCCCACCCCCACCCCCACCCTCCTTTGTTAAAATTTCTTGTCTAGTCTTCCTCTCTGGGCTTGATCTCACTGATTCCCAAGGCATATAACCCACCCAGGAAATATTGGTGCTAAGTTATCAGGAGTCAGGAGGCCTGAGATCCAATTCTAGCCCTTCCGCTCCCTGTGTGATTTGGACAGGACAACCAAAACTCTGGACTTTTCAACCACGACCATGTCCCTGACTCTGCATTCCCCCCCACCCCCAGCCACTTCCGAGGGTCCCCAAGGCCTTAGTATAAAATCCAGGTGCCTTAACTTGGCATTCATCATCTCTATATTCTGGCTTCAATCTGTCTATCACATTCTTAACTCCACCCTCTGCCCCACAATTCCCCCATCCAGGCTCTCTCACCACCTCCAATCTTGTCTCCCAGTAGCTCAGAGCGTGGTCTGCCTCAGAGTAATGCTCTAGAAAGGGCAGCTTTTATCATTTCTGCCCCGAGGGCCCACTACCTGCTTTCAGTACCCACCTCATCCACATAACAGCACAGTTGCAGGTCTCTAGCTCAAATATGAAACTGGATTCTAACAGTCAGATCCAGGCACTGGGACACTATACAAGATAACTGGCCTGGACTCCTCACAGATGTCAATGGTAGGAAAGATAATAAAGAAAAAGACAGGGGAAGACTGTTATAGATTTATGTAGATACTCTAGACTGTTCTAGATTGACAAGCAAATGCAACATACGATCCTTAAGTGGTTCCTGGATTTTTAAAAAAAAGATATAAAGAATATTATTGGGACAATTAGAGAAATTTGATTATGGACTGTATACTGGTACTGTTGTTGTATTTTTGTTTTTTTAAGATTTATTTTATTTATCCCCCCCTGCTGCTTGTGCTCACCAAGTCTGTTTTGCTCTGCGTTTTTCTGTGTCTGCTTGTCTCCCTTTGTTGCGTCATCTTGCTGTGTCCGCTCACCGCACCGCACGGGCTGGCTTGCCTTCACCAGGAGTCCCCGGGGAATCAAACCTGGGGTCTCCCATATGGTAAACGGGAGCCAAACCAATTGAGCCACAGCCGCTTCCTGTATTTTTTAGATTAACAACTTTATTTCAAATTCCCAAAAATAAAAGAACAGAAAAAGGTAGCTCAACAAGTTATGGAAATTTTACTCCTAAAAAATTTCTTTTTCAGGCACATTTATCTCATCTAATTCCAACTGTTAACTCAGTTGTTACTCTATTGTTCAGAAAGATACACAGATGAACACAGATGAGCTAAACGATATAATCAAGATCTCCTTATTAATGAAAAAAAAAAGAAGAGAAAAAAATGCTTAATCGTATCATATCTCACAAAACCAAACCCCATTTTTTTTACATTTAGAATTAATATAGTACCAACTTTGTTTTTGCTACAAAAACATTACAATGTTGTTGTTAACTCTAGTCCATAAATTATATTAGTTATATTTTTCCATATATCATCACATTCTTAACACCCTGTAGTAGAACATACCTGTATTTATATTGTTAACCACAATCCTCATCTGCTTCCAAAATCATTGTTATACATTTCCAATATTATCTTCCAGCTGTCCTCCAACTAACATTAATCTTCCTAGACTACTCATTTCAGCTACAATCACATCCATAAATCAATACTGTTTGTTATATTCATTATAATGTGTTACCATCAAGTTCAACAATTACCACATAACTACATTTGACTTTATTAAATATTCTATATACATCCAGCATCTTCTCCCCCTTCTCATCCCACATTCCATCTCCCACCAACCTACAAGTCATGGTCCAACTCCATAAGTCTACTCATTTTATTTAGTTCATATCAGTGAGACTATACAATAGTCATCCTTTTGTTTCTGGCTTATTTCACTCAATATAATATCTTCAAGGTTCCGCCATGTTGTCATGTGCTTCCCCAATTGATTTCTTCTTACAGCTGAGTAATATAGTCCATCATATGAATATATCACATCTTGTTTATCCATTCATCAGTTAACAGACACTCAGGCTGTTTCCATCTTTTAGCAATTGTGAATAATGCTGCTATGAACATCAGTGTGCAAATTTCTGTTAGCGTCCTTGCTTTCAGTTCTTCTGAATATATTCCCAGTACTGGGATTGCTGGATCTTATGGGAGTTCTATATTTAGTTTCCTGAGTAACTGCCAGATCGTCTTCCACAGAGGTTGCACCATTTTATAGTCCCACCAACAGTGAAGGAGTGTTCCTATTTCTCTACATCCTCTCTAGCACTTGAAGTTTTCTGATCTTTTAATAATGGCCATTCTGTATGTTGTGATATGATATCTCATTGTAGTTTTAATCTGCATTTCCCTAATAGCTACTGATATTGAACATCTTTTCATGTGTCTTTTGGTCATTTGCATTTTCACTTTGGAAAAATGTTTAATTCTTTTGCCCATTTTTTAATGGGGTTGCTTGTCATTTTGTTAAGTTGTGCGATCTCTTTGTATAAGATGGAGATCAATCCTTTATCAGATATATGGTTTCTGAAGAATTTTTCCCATTGAGTAGGATGCCTTTTTACTTTCTTGATGAAGTCTTCTTTTTTTTTTTTAGGAGGTAACAAGGATTGAACCCAGGAACTCATACATGAGAAGTAGGCACTCAACCCTTGAGCTTACAACTGCTCCCTGACAAAGTCTTTTGAAGAACAAAGGTATTTAATTTTAAGGCAGTCCCGTTTATTTTTTTCTTTTGTTGCTTGTGCTTTGGGTATAAGGTCCAAGAAACCACCACCAACCACAAGATCTTGAAGCTATTTCCCTACATTTTCTTCTAAGAGTTTTATGATTCTAGCTTTCATACTTAAGTCCTTGAACCCTTTTGGATTAGTTTTTGTATAAGGTGTGAGATAAGGGTCCTCTTTTTTTCTTTTAGATACGGATATCCAGTTTTCCCAGCACCATTTGTTGAATAAGGTTTTCTGACCCAGGTGAGTGGGTTTGACAGCCTTGTCAAAAATCATCTGACCATGGATATGAGGGTCTAGTTCCAAACTCTCAATTCTATTCCTTTGGTCAATCTATCTTTATGCCAGTACCATGCTGTTTTTAGCACTGTACCTAGATAATATACTTTATTTTTTATTTTTATTTTTTTTAAAGATTTTATTTATTTATTCATTTATCCCCCCCTTGCTGCTTGTGCTCGCTGGGTCAGCTAACCACGCCGTGCGGGCGGGCTTTGCCTTCACCAGGAGGCCCCGGGAACTGAACCCGGGGCCTCCCATATGGTAAACGGGAGCCCTACTGATTGAGCCACAGCCGCTTCCCTAGATAATATACTTTAAAGTCAGGAAGTGAGAGTCCTCCAACTTTATTCTTCTTTTCAAAGATATTTTTGGCTATGTGGGGGCTCTTACCCTTCCAGATAAATTTGACAATTGGCTTTTCCAATTCTACAAAGAAAGATATTGAAATTTTTATTGGGATTGCATTAAATCTGTAGATCAGTTTGGGTAGAATTGACTTCTTAATGGTATTTAGTCTTCCAACCCATGAACACAGAATATTGTCCATTTATTTAGATCACCATTGATTTCTTTTAGCAATGTTTTATAGTTTTTTATAGGCCCTTTATGTCCTTGGTTAAATTTATTACTAAATATTTGTTTCTTTTAGTTGCTATTGTAAATGGAGTTTTTTTTCTGACTTCCTCCTCAGATTGCTCATTAGTAGTGTATAGAAATGCTATTGATTTTTGTGTATTAATCTTGTATCATGCCACATTGCTGAAATTGTCTATAAATTCTTATGGTTTTGTTATGGATTTTTTGGGATTTTCTAAGTATAGGATCATATCATCAACAAATAACAAATTTTTACTTCTTCCTTACCTATTTGAGTGCTTTTTATTTCTTTTTCTTGCCTAATTGCTCTACCTAGAACATCTAGCACAATATTGAATGAAAGTGGAGAGAGTGGTCATCCTTGTCTTGTTCCTGATCTCAATGGGAAAGCTTTCAGTCTTTCACTATTAGGTACAATGTTAGCTGTGGGTTTTTCATATATGCCCTTTATCATAATGAGAAAGTTTCCTTCTACTCCTATCTTCTGGAATGTTTTATTAAGAAAGGATGTTCTATTTTGTCAAATGCCTTTTCTGCATCAATTGAAATGATCATGTGATTTTTTTCTTCTTCAATTTATTAATGTGGTGAATTACACTGATTGATTTCCTTATGTTGAACCACCCTTGCATAACTGGTATAAAGCTCACTTGATCACGATGTATAATTTTTTTTTTTTTTTTTAAGATTTTATTTTTATTTATTCATTTATCCTCCCCTTGCTGCTTGTGCTCGCTGGGTCAGCTAACCACGCCGTGCGGGCGGGCTTGCCTTCACCAGGAGGCCCCGGGAACCGAACCCGGGGCCTCCCATATGGTAAACGGGAGCCCTACTGATTGAGCCACAGCCGCTTCCCAATAATTTTTTAATATGTTTTTGGATTTGGTTTGCAAGTATTTTGTTGAGGATTTTTGCATACATGTTCATTAAAGAAAGTGGTGCGTAATTTTCTTTTTTAATGATATCTTTATTTGGCTTTGGTATTAGCATGATATTAGCTTCATAAAATGAGTTTGGCAGTGTTCCTTTCTGTTCAATTTTTTTTTGAAGAGTATAAGCAAGATTGGTATTAGATCTTCTTTAAATGATTGGTAGAAATTACCTGTAAGCCATCTGGTCTTGATCTTTTCATTTTGGGGAGGTTTTTGATGACTGTTTTAATTTCTTTACTCATGATTGGTTTGTTGAGGTCTTCTATTACTTCTAAGGTCAGTGTGGTTTGTTCATGTGTTTCTAGAAATTTGACCATTTCATTGACATTGTTTAGTCTGTTGGCACACAGTTGTTCATAGTATCCTTTTATGATATCTTTTATTTCTTCTGAGTTGGTGGTAATGTCACCTTCTTACTTCTGATTTATTTATTTGTATCATCTCTCATTTTTCCTTTGTTAAGTTAACTAAGGGTTTACAGATTTTGCTGATCTTCTCAAAGAGCCAACTTTTAGTTCTGCTGATTTTCTCTCTTTTTTTTTTCTTCATTTCATTTATTTCTGCTCTTATCTTTATTATTTCTTTCTTTCTGCTTTATTTGGGATTGATTGCTGTTCTTTTTCTAATTCCTCCAGGTGTGCAGTTAAGTCTTTGATTTTAGCTCTTTCTTCTTTTTCAATATAAGTATTGAGGGCTATAAATTTCCCTCTCATCACTGCTTTTGCTGTATCCCATAAGTTTTGTTATATTGTGTTCTTGTTTTCATTTGTTTTGAAGTATTTACTGATTTCTCTTGTAATTTCTTCTTTAACCCATTTATTATTTAATGGTGTATTCTTTAATTTCTCTGTATTTGTGGATTTTCCTTTTTCCTGCCTGTTATGAATTTCTAGCTTAATTCATTATGATCAGAGAAAGTGTTGTGTATAATTTCAATGTTTTTAAATTTATTGAGATCTACTTATGTCCTAACATATGGTCTGTCCTGGAGAAAGTTCCATGAGCACTTGAGAAGAATATTTATCCTACTGTTTGGGGTGTAATACTTTATAAATGTCTATTAGATTCAGTTCATTTATCATATTATTCAAGCACTCAGTTTCCTTATTTATCCTGTGTCCAGATGTTCTATCTAATGCTTGGAGTAGAGGGCTGAAGTCTCTAATTATTATTGTAGAGACGTTTATTTCTCCCTTCAGTCTTGCCAGTGTGTGTCTCATGTATTTTTGGGCACCTATGTTGGGTGCATAAATATTTATTATAGTTATTTCTGCTCACTGAATTGTTCCTTTTATCAATATATAGTAACCTACTTCATCTCATTACAGTTTTGCATTTAAAATCTATTTTATCTTATATCAGTATTGCTTTAAGTGTGGAATATCTTTTTCCAACCTTTGCTTTCAGCCTGATTGTGTCCTTGTGTCTAAGATGAGTCTTTTGTAGACAACAAATGGATGACTCATATTTTTTCAATCCATTCTATCAGTCTATGTCTTTTAATTGGGGAGTTCAATCCATTAACATTCAGTGTTACCACTATAAAGGTGTTACTTACTTCATCCATTTTATCCCTTGGTTTTCTGTTATCATATCTTATTGTCTGTCATTTAACCCTTTTGATTTCTCTTATGTTCTTTATTTTTACACTCTTCTCCAGTGCTCTTTCCCTTGCCTTTTCCTATCAGGGTGTAACACACTTTAATAGCTCTTATAGATTCAGTCTCTTGATAACATACTCTCTCAGCTTTTGTTTGTCTGTAAAGACTTTAAACTCATCTTCATTTCTGAAGGATAGTTTTGCCAGATAAAGAATTCTTAGCTGGCAGATTTTCTCTTTCATTACCTTAAATATATTGTATCACTGTCTTCTCCTGTTATTGTATTAATGTTAAATTTCTTGGGTGTGAAAAGACTTAGTGGTTATGTACAATGCCCTTGTTCTTAGGATATATATGCTGAAATTTTTAGGGGGAAAGAGTCATGATGTCCACAACCTTCTTTCAAATGGTTCAGGAAAAAAAATGTGTCTGTAAAGAGAGAGAGAAAATGTGATAGAATATTAGCAATTGGTGAATCTAGATAAAGGAAATCAAGGTATTCCTTATAATATACTTGCAACTTTTCCATAGGTTAGAAAAATTTCAAAATAAAAGATGGAGAGAAAGGAATCCTATTATCCCCAAGGCCCCCAGCACCCCACCCCACCGCCAAATATGATGGCAGACCCCCCTATTATGTGTTCAGAGAGCAGCTGCTCTTCTCTGTCCCAGCACTTGACTCTATTTTTTGTTGTGTATTTGGATGTTTATTTGACCACAAGGTCCACAAGGGCAGGTACTGGCCTGCTTGGCTCAGGTCTGTGGCCAGCACCTGACACAGGGCCTGGCACATAGAAAGCACTAACTAGATAATAGAGATGAACTGAATGAATGAATGAGCATAGATGGAACCAATCAGGGACAGATCAGAAATATTGGCGGGGGGAGTCTAGATCTCAAAGAGGGTCTTAAAAGTTGAGGAATGTGAGACCAGCCTTGCTCCTGTCTTTTCCCTCTTCTTTTCCCCTTAATTTCGCCTCCTCCTCTTGATCTCTCTTCTCTCCCTCCCTCCCCCTCCTCTCTTTCCTCCCTCCCTTTTCCTCCTTCCCTTCCTCCCCTCCCCTTTCCCTCCCTACCCCTCTCCTTTTCTCTCTTTCTCTTCATGCCTCTCTGTCCACCCCGCCCCCACCCCGCCTCACCCCTCCTTTTCCTCTTTCTGTAGCTATTGCATTCCTGGATTGACCTCCTTCTCTCCCTGGTCCAGTGTGGGCTGTCAATGAGATCCTGGAGGCTCAGGGGCCCGAATCGGGCCTCCTTGGAAAGTCCATGTTCTTGGAAAGGAAGCGAGAGGAGAGGACGGCAGGGCGGGGCGGGCGGCGGCGGTGCGGGTGCCAGGGGCGCAGCTCGGTCAGGTAAGCGGCGCCCGCGCTGGCTGCCCCCGCCCAGCGGCCGCTGGACGGGAAACGCGGGCAGACGCGCCGCCAGGAGACATCTCACAGCCTGTCCTAAGCTTTAATTTTCTAAGAAAGAAATCTCTTCTTCAAAGGGCTTCTAATTCCTCTCTCCCAAAAGACAAAAATTCTCCTCCCGGAGGGATTTGAGCATTCCCTCCAAGTACAGACCGAATTCCTCTCATGCGCGGTGGCACTTCTGACCCGGCGGCGCCTCAGGACACCGAGATGTGCTGGGCGGCGGGGCTCGCGCTGGAAGCCCGAGGATCCGGCCGATTTGATACCCCTGAGGCTGCGAACCCAGCGCCTGAGCCCCGGCTGCCCCTGCCCGACAGCACAGGCGGGCGGGGTGAAGGGAGCAGAGGAGGACCCCCCAGGCACTCTCTGCTTGGTCTTAGGGAAGTGGTGGCCCCTCTCCCGGACCTCCATATCCCAGTTCGTGAAATGAGGCGATTGGGTTCCACTGGGGACTCGAGCTGGGAGCAGTGTTGTTGGAGGGGCATGCCACCCCCTGACAGGATGTGGTGGTGGTGTGTGGGGGGGTACTTTTCTGGTAGATAGCATCCCTGGCTTACACTGGCTTTTCAAGGAGGTCTTCACCTACAGGCCTTTCCACCCCAACCCCACCCGCCAGCTTTCCAGCACTGTCATACTCTGAGCCCAGAGGTCTCTGTTGTTCCAGACCTTAACATAGGGTCTTTCTGGTGCAGAGGACAGAATTGCACAAAGGCACCCAGCCCAGGGACAACCGAGGCTGAAATTCAGGTCATCCTCATTGGCCAAGCCATGAGCCCCGTGTAGATCTGTGCTTCGTGAAGAAAAGGCCACCTTTTAAAAAGTGCTCAGAGGGTTCTGTCTGGTCCTGCAGTCTCCTTGGAAGTCATCATTAAATCTCTGCCTGTGGCTTGATGGTCCTGGTTCTTTAGAGGCCAGATGGTGAAATTCTTCTCAAGCCAGATTGAATATGATCATTGATCACTCCAGCTGGCAGGGACCCCCATATACACCTCAAATCCGTTCACTCATCTCCAGTCACCATCATACTTGTCTGGATCACAGCAGAGTCTTTCTTGAGGTTTTCCTGCTTCACCCTTTTTCTCCTCCCACAGTAGCCAGGAGATGTATTTAAATTCATAAATCAGCCCAAATCATAGTGCTCCTGCTTAGAACCATTCCATGGACACACCTCCCCACCCCCCACCCCATGGAACTTTGGATAAAATCCAAACAGCTTCTGCTCATCCCTCAAACTTCAGCTCAAAAGCCACCTCCTCAGAGAGGCCTTCCCTGACTACCCCATCTAATTAGAACCTGATACCTTACCCTCCATCATTCTCTATCTCAACCAATTGTAATTATTTACTGGCTCCCTGGTTTCTTGTCCGTCTCTTCCTCTAGACTATAAACCACATGAGGGCAAAGCTTATATGGCAGTGGTTCTTAACAAAGGGTACATGAGCTTGAATTGAAATTCACAAAAACATTATTCTTGTGGGGACGTGTTGGTGCGGGTGTGATATATTTATTAAATAATACACAGTAGAGTGTGGACTTAGTGAGGGGTCCTTGGTTTTCACCTGACTGGCAAAGGGGTCCGTGGAACAAAAAAGGTTCAGAACCCCTGCTCTATAGGTTCTGCTCATGGTTTAACTCCTGAGACCAGCAGGATATGGGAGGTGCTCGGTAACCTTCTTGATGGAATGAAACAAAAGACAGATAATTGTCTTATGGCCTTTCCCTGCCCCATCAGTTTTAGAGTTGAATAAAGTGAAGCCTGGGCCGGTTTGCGTGTGTGTGCATGCATGTGCATATGCATGTGCGTGTGTGTGTGATGAACTGCTTGAGTTCAGCCCCATTCAGTCAACCTGTTCATGGCAGAGGCAGGACTAGAACCCCATTCACTGCCTTTTAGCCTGGGGCTCCCCCAGCAGTCGAAGTTCAGGCTCACAATCATCCCTGATCCTCTCAGGTTACCCTGAGCTTTTTCCAATGATCTGATGTTATACTCCAAGCCCCCGACTTCCTCTGAACCCAAATCTTTTAGAGAAAAGAGCAAGGAGAATAAAGCCACTGGACATCACCAAGTAACTTTTTGCCAAATGCCATGCTGAATTCATGCTCTATGTACTTACTCTAACAGATTTGAAAAGATCCTTAAGTCACTAAAAGCTTTCAAATTATTTCTATGAAAATAATAAATAAACATAATTTTAAAAGTCAAATAATGCTAACAAACTTATAATTAAAAAAACAACAATGGTTATTCTTGTTTAATGCTGAGCCAAATGGCATACTATCATGACATTTATTTTCTTGTATAACTTTTTTAGTTTCCTGGAGCTAATTACTACTCAGTTTTTTTCTTTGCTTAGTTTTCTTTGAACCTTTGGCTAAGTCTTCCCACATCCTCCAATACACCAAAAATGCTTCTCAGTATAATTTTCCCCATTAGTAAAGCTGCCAGCTAAACCTTTCGTTTCTTATTTTCCCAGAGACAGAATTTCTGGAGCCTTCACCTGTGGTGCTCGTAGCCTGCTGCCCCCAGTTCAGGAAGTTAGGAAATCTTGGAAGTTAGTGACAACCACACTTCTGCATCCAACCTCGAGTCTTTGGCTCCACACCCCTATTCAGCCATCTTCCCTCACCTGTCTCCTTCAAAGGACGACGCCAACATTTTCCTGTCTATCAGCAAGCAAGTGTAGGGTAGGAGGAGGAGGTGAACCATACTAATTTGCCTTGGCCCTACCAATTCTTCAATTTGACTCTGAGATTGGATGGAAAATCTTAGGCAGAATTTTGTGAGTTTTGGCCTGGTTCTTGCTGAAGTAAATTTTGTGGTGCCCACTGTATTCACTTGGGCCCTCAAGCTTTATAGTGACTCAAAATAATAAATTATTTAGGAGGAAACAGAATCCTCCGAGCATCCCCCAAATCTTGTTATTCCATTCAGAGTCAGCCTCATAAGTGGTCAGTGCGCTGGTGTGAGGGAGGCTCTGAAGAGCCCCTGCCCCTGAATATCCACTCTATTTGGAAAGTGCTTCCTGCATTTCCCCCATCACTGGCCCCTATGGTATAAGGATCTGCTGTTGGAACGCACGTTTCTCTTAGAGGGAGAGCACTATAAACAAATCAGAGGTTTTTACTTTAGGAGGAAAATGTATTGACTGCTTTCCAGAGAGCAGGTGGGTAGAAGGCCAGTGAAGAGCACCCCCTCCCCCAGGGCTGCAGCCAACCACATCCTGCAAAATTGATGGTGGGTCTAACATGAGCGGGACTATCAGCAGAGGAGAGGGGAGAGCAGGACCAAAGAGGGTGGGGGAAGTGGCACATCTACACCTAACAGCAGACCTTTAGCACTTCTTTATTGTCATCCATCACCTGGATTTCTCACTCCCTGGTCAGATATGGAATTTTCTGGCTTGCTTTTGTGCAGAAAGCAAATAACAGAAAGGATGGACTCAGCTCTTCTTCTTCCCTGCCCTACCTGTGGAATGGCCCGTGGAAATAAAAATCCTAGTTTGAGCTGACTCGCACCTAGAAGAATCAGGAAAAAGTCTTATCTTGTTGACACAAGGATGCCAGCACCACCCTGTGGCACCTCAATAACACAAGCTTTCTGCTCTGACACCCACAGCTGCCCCAAAGGTCACTGGGTTGGGCTGGCTGGACCAGAAGTTCATCCGGGACTGCAGAGCTCTGAGCTTGCTGGGGTTCTATCATGTCTAACCAGCCCAAACAGGAGGACCAATCATCCTACTCAAACTCCCCTCCTCTATAAGGAGGAGAATTCAGGGAAGGTTTACCCAAAACTGATGCAGTTTGGACTTTGCTGGACACACTCACTCCCATTCTATGTAGTTGTCATTCTCTCCAGCTGTTTTTTCCCTCTCCTCTGGCTTTCTCACCCTTTCTCTCTTTTGGTTCCTTCCTTGTCTCCCTCTGTTTCTCTGTTTCTCATGTTCTACACGTACCTGTCCTCTTACAAATCAAGGAAGCATTAAAACAAGACAAACCTCAACCCTTCAAAGTCTGAGCTGGGGAACTTCACTTGCCATTAGTTCTGCAGATATATGTGTTCATTTCCAGATTGTTTCAGAAAATTTAACATCACATGGAGAAGGAACTCTGTTTTACTAGCTGGATGTGAAACCTACTCTCACATCAGTGATGAAAAACATGAGTTTGCCCTGAATTAACAACAATGGGTCTTCCCCTCCAGGTTCTGTCAATGACTACAACCTTGAACTTGATATCAATACTTATTAAAAGTTTAGTTGCAGGGAAGCAGATGTGGCTCAATCAATAGGACTCCCGTTTACCATATGGGAGGCCCCGGGTTTGATTCCCGGGGCCTCCTGGTGAAAGCAAGCCAGCCCACGCGGCGTGGTGAGCTGACACAGCAAGACGACCCAACAAAGGGAGACAAGCAGACACAGAAAAACGCACAGCAAATGGACACAGCAAGCACAAGCAGCAAGGGGGATAAATAAATAAATAAAATCTTAAAAAAAAAAAAAAAGTTTAGTTGCAGACTTCCGGGAAGATGGCAGACTATAAGACACGGGAATCTTTTCTCCAGAAAAATAACTAGAGGACAGGCTGAAACAGTCCCAAAAAAGATCTTCTAGGGTTTAGGACAGCAGGTGAAGGCTGCATACCACTCAGAGGAGAGAGGGACAAAAGAGGGAAATCACGACAACAGAACCCTGAGTTGGAACCAGCAGCGGCTGCTGCTGCTGGCACCCTCCCTCACAATCTTGAGAATTCTCGGGCCTCTGGGCCTGCAACTATAGACAAAGGGGGCCCCAGGGATCTACCACTCCTGGAAAGGGGAGAGAGAGGGACACAGCCGAAGGCTGACTCAGGTTCTGACCCGTAAATTTGGGCTGCGGAGCCCCACGGACCCTTCCTTCCACACGGTGATTTGCCCTGTGAGCCTAGGAAGGACTGGAGAAATCTGACCTTCCCAATCTCCTTCTCTTCTAGCCTGGACTAATTGTTGAGGACTCCACAGGGGAGGGGAGAGAAAGCCTGAGACTGACCCTGCTTTTGATTCCCAGGTTTGGACTGCCCTGCTGCACCATTGTTTGCCTTGGAGCCTTCAAGGGGCTAAAGATATACAAACCTCCCAATCTCCTCCTCTACTAACAGGGACTGATTGTTGAGGATTCAGAGGGGAGTGGAAATATTTCCCAGCTGGGAAAAGGGAGGGGGCTGCCAGAGAAGACTGGAGAACTGTCTCAGAAAGTTTGAATTACAAAGGCCCTTGGCCCCCAGACAGGAAGCTCTATCACATTGATCTGGTCTGTGTCACAACAAATACATTCTGACCAGGCATTGAATTGAGAGCTGCCAATGAGTGCCATCTCCTGGCAGACCAAGGAAGTGCACATAAGAAAATTAAAAATAAATAGGAGAGGCTTTTCCTGGCCTCTAGAGCCTCCCTACCCAAGGCCCTAGGAAGCGACTCTACAACCAATTATTGGGTCCAGTGCCCAGTTTTGAGCAACCAGCAGGACAATCCTAACAATCAAGATTGAGCCAAAAATCAAAGAGCTGTGGTAACTCACAGCCTTCTGCCACTAAAACCCTATAAAAGAGAAAGAGATTGAGTATCTAAGTAAACTATATCCTAACCAGACGCCTAAACACCAGCAAAAAATTACGAGCCATACTAAGAAAATAGAATACATGGCCCAAGAAAAGGAATACATCAAAGTCCCAGAAGAGATGCAGAATTTGAGAGAACTAATCAATGAGATGAGCACAAATTTCCAAAATCATATTAATGGATGAAAGACAATATAGTTAAAGAGATAAATGACATCAAGAAGACATTGAACGAACGCAAAGAAGAATTTGAAATCCTGAACAGAAAAGTAACGGAGTTCATGGGAATGAAAGACACAATAGGTGATGTCGAAAACACATTTGAGGTATACAACAGCAGACTCGAAATTATAGAAGAAAGAATAAGTGATACCGAAGACAGAGCAGCTAAAATTAAAGAGACAAAAGAACAGAGAGAGAAAAGAATGGGAAAAAATTGAGCAGGGGCTCAGAGAGTTGAAAGACAACACAAAATGCAACAACATACGTGTCATGGGAGTTCTAGAAGGAGAAGAGAAAGGAAAAGGGGAAGAAAGAGTATTTGAGGAAATAATAGCTGAAAATTTCCCAACTCTCACGAAAGAAATGAACTTACATGTCCAAGAAGCACACCTACCCCAATGAGAATAAATCCAAATAGACCTACGCCAAGACACATTGTATTCAGAATGTCAAACATAAAAGATAAAGAGAAAATTCTCAGAGCAGCAAGACAGAAGCAAATGATCACATACAAAGGACACCCAGTAAGACTTAGTGCAGATTTCTCTTCAGAAACCATGGAGGCGAGAAGACAGTAGTATGATACAATTAGGAAACTGAAAGAGAAAAACTGCCAGCCGAGAATTCTTTATCCAGCAAAATTGTCCTTCAAATATGAAGGTGAATATAAAGTATTCACAAACAAACAGAAACTAAGAGAGTTTGCAAAAAAAGAATCCACTTTTGCAGGAAATATTAAAGGAAGCCTTAGACCCGGAAAGAAAAAGACAGGAGAGAGAGGCTTGGAGGAGAGTATAGAAGAAAGAAAAGCAGAAAGGATAACCAAAGGAGTAAAAAGAGAGACAAAAACAAGATGACATATGAAAACCAAAGAATAAAATGGAGGAAATAAATAGTGCATTTTCAGTAATTTCATTGAATGTGAATGGATTAAATTCCCAAATCAAAAGATACAGGCTGACAGAATGGATAAAAAAACATGAGCCATCCATATGCTGCTTACAAGAAACTCACCTCAGACCCAGGAATACAAGCCGGCTGAAAGTAAAAGGTTGGAAAAAGATACTCCACGCGAATAGTAAACAGAAAAGAACAGGGGTAGCTATACTAATATTAGACAAAACAGACTTCAAATGCAAAAAAGTGATAAGAGATGCGGAAGGCCATTATATATTAATAAAAGGGACGATCCTCCAGGAAGATATAATATCATAAATATCTACGCACCTAACCAGGGTGCCCCAAAATATATGAGACAAACTCTGGCAAAACTGAAGGAAGAAATAGACATTTCTACAATAATCGTTGGGGACTTCAACACCCCTCTCACATCATTAGATAGAACAACTAGACAGAAGATCAACAAGGAAACAGAGAACTTGAACAATATGATAAACAAGTTAGATCTAACAGACATATACAGAACACTGCATCCAAACTCAGTGGGTTATACATTCTTCTCAAATGCCCATGGATCTTTCTCCAGGATAGACCACATGTTAGGTCACAATTCAGCTCTCAATAAATATAAAAAGATTGAAATTATACAAAGCACCTTCTTAGATCATAATGGAATGAAACTAGAAATCAATAACAGACAGGAAAAAAGTAAATTTGCAAATGTGTGGAGACTGAAAACACACTCCTAAATAATAGGTGGGTCAAAGAAGAAATTGCAAGTGAAATCAGTAAATATATTGAGACAAATGAAAATGAGAACACAACGTATCAAAACTTATGGGATACAGTGAAGGCAGTCCTGAGAGGGAAATTTATAGCCCTAAATGCCTATATTAAAAAACAAGAAAGAGCTAAACTCAAAGATTTAACTGAACAACGAGAGAAACTAGAAAAAGAACAGCAAACCAATTCCAAAGCAAGCAGAAGGAAAGAAATAATAAAGATTAGAGCAGAAATAAATGAAAATGAGAACAGAAAAACAATAGAGAAAATCAACAAAACCAAAAGCTGGTTCTTTGAGAAGATCAATAAAATTGACAAACCCCTTGCTAGACTAACAAAGGAAAAAAGAGAGAAGATGCAAATAAATACAATCAGAAATGAAAGGGGGGAAGTTACAAATGACCTCACAGAAATAAAAAGAATCACAAGAGGTTATTGTGAGAAACTATATGTCAACAAACTAGACAACCTAGATGAAATGGACAAATTTCTAGTAACACACAACCAACCTACACTGACGCTACAAGAAATACAAGAACTTAACAAACCAATCACAATTAAGGAGATTGAATCCGTCATCAAAAATCTCCCACCAAAGAAAAGTCCAGGACCAGATGGCTTCACAAGTGAGTTCTACCATGCATTTCTAAAAGAATTAACACCAATCCTGTTTAAACTCTTCCAAAAAATTGAAGAGGAGGGAAAATTACCCAACACATTTTGTGAAGCCAACATCACCCTAATACCAAAGCCAGATAAAGATTCTACAAGAAAATAAAATTACAGGCCGATCCCTCTAATGAACATAGATGCAAAAATTCTCAACAAAATAATTGCAAATTGAATCCAACAGCATATCAAAAGACTTATACATCACGACCAAGTGGGATTTATTCCTGGTATGCAAGGCTGGTTCAACATAAGAAAATCAAACAATGTAATACACCACATTAACAAACTGAAGGAAAAAAAAACACATGATCATCCCAATACATGCAGAAAAGGCATTCGACAAAATCCAACATCCTTTTTTGATAAAAATACTTCAAAAGATAGGAATAAAAGGAAAATTCCTCAATATGATAAAAGGTATATATGAAAAACCCACAGCCAACATCATACTCAATGGGGAAAGGTTGAAAGCTTTCCCTCTAAGATCAGGAACAAGACAAGGATGCCCACTGTCACCATTGTTATTCAATGTTGTACTAGAAGTTCTAGCTAGGGCAATTAGACAAGACAAAAAAATTAAAGGCATCCAAATAGGAAAAGAGGAAGTAAAACTCTCACTGTTTGCGGATGACATGATCCTTTATTTAGAAAATCCTGAAGTATCCACAACAAAGCTACTTGAACTAATTAATGAGTTCAGCAAAGTGGAAGGACACAAGATCAACATGCAAAAATCAGTAATGTTTTTGTACCCTAGTACTGAACAACCTGAAGAGGAAATCAGGGGGAAAATTCCATTTTCAATAGCAACAAAAAGACTCAAATACCTAGGAGTTAATTTAACCAAAGAAGCACAAGACCTATATGCAGAAAACTACAAAACAATGCTAAAAGAAATTTAAAAAGACCTAAACAAATGGAAAGACATTCCGTGTTCATGGATTGGAAGAATAAATATCGTGAAGATGTCGATCTTGCCCAAACTGATTTATAGATTCAATGCAATACCAATCAAAATCCCAACAGCTTACTTTACAGAATTAGAGAAGGCAATTACCAAATTCATCTGGAAGGGTAAGTGCACCTAAATAGCCAAAAGCATTCTAAAAAAAAAGAGCAATGTGGGAGGAATTTCACTGCCTGACCTTGAAACATATTACAAAGGTACAGTGGTCAAAACAGCATGGTACTGGCATAAAGATGGATCAGTGGAATAGAATTGAGAACCCAGAAATATACCCTCACCTATATAGTCAACTGGTTTTTGACAAACCTACCAAGCCCATGCTAATGGGAAAAAACAGTCTCTTCAACAAATGGTGTTGGGAGAACTGGATATCTATAACCAAAAGAATGAAAGAGGACCCCTCTCTTACCCTCTATACAAGAATCAACTCAAAATGGATCAAAGATCTAAATATAAAAGCCAGGACCATAAAACTACTAGAAGAAAATGTAGGGAACCATCTTCAAGACCTTGTAGTAGGTGGTGGTTTCTTGGACCTTACACCGAAAGCACGTGCAACAAAAGAAAAAATAGATAAATGGGACCTCCTCAAAATTAAACACTTTTGCACCACAGGACTTTGTCAGAAGGGTGAAAAAGGCAGCCAACTCAATGGGAAAAAATATTTGGAAATCACATATCTGATAAGGGTTTAATATCCAGGATATATAAAGAGATGTTACAACTCAACAATAAAAAGACTAACGACCCAGTTAAAAAATGGGCCAAAGACTTGAATAGACATTTCTCCAAAGAAGAAATACAAATGGCAAAAAAACACATGAAGAAATGTTCAACATCACTCACGATTAGGGAAATGCAAATCAAAACTACAATGAGATATCATTTCACACCTATCCGAATGGCCACTATTAAAAAGACAGAGAACTACAAGTGTTGGAGAGGATGTGGAGAGATAGGAACACTTCTTCACTGTTGGTGGGAATGCAGGGTTGTACAACCACTATGGAGGACTTTTGGCAATTCCTAAAGAGTTGAATATAGACTTGCCATGTGACCCTGCAATACCACTACTGGGTATATACCCAGAAGAACTGAGAGCAGTGACACGAACAGACATCTGCACAGCGATGTTCATAGCAACATTATTCACCATTGCCAAAAGTTGGAAACAACCCAGGTGTCCATAAACAGAGGAATGGATAAACAAACTGTGGTCTATTCACATGATGGAATATTATGCAGCTGTAAGGAAAAATGAAGTCATAAAGCATATGACAACATGGATGAACCTGGAGGACATGTTGAGTGAAGCAAGCCAGACACAAAAGGACAAATACTGTATGAATGTGTTACTATGAACCAAATATATTGTGTAACATATTGATTTTTTTAAAAAATTATATGTATCCATTACATTTAATTGAGAAATGTATATATTTATTAAAAAAAAAAAAAAAAAAGTTTAGTTGTACCTAACAGTAGATCAAATTGAATGTATAACATGCAGAGGAAAATGAAGCACCAATCCAAGAAACTTTTGGACACAGTGTCTGACTACACACCCTCAGTGGGATGTGGTCTAAGGGTTAGAGACCTGCAGTCTTCACCTCTACTTAGGCAGTTTGTTGTTGGAGTGATTGTGGTGAAGTTGTCACAGAACTCCTTTTCTCTGCAAACCTACAACTTCTCTAATTAAAAAAAATACTATTTTGGGGTATATTGTAGTAAATAAGTAACTAAATTGATATTGGGAGCTAAGATTTTACTGTGGGAGAAGGGAGATATGAATAGGAAATGGGGGAAGGAGAGGAAGAACTTCTGACATTTGATTGGAATTGTAAGCATCAGTGATGTGTGTGTGTGTGTTTCCTAGTACAGTTTACTGAAAGGGCCTAGAGCTCCTTGAAGAAATGGCTAATTCCTGGGCTGGGGAAGGGAAGTAGAAAGTGAGTCTGAGTCTGGAAAGTCTTGTTATACCATAAAGCACTCAAAGTAAAGAAGTACTCAAAAACTAAAGAGAAGTAAAAACAAAGCAGTCACTCTGCACTGGTCAAATTTGGGTCATCTGGAACATCAAAAAGAATAGTGAAGTGAGTGGATATGGCTCAAGCAGTTGAGCACCTGCCTCCCACACGGGAGGTCCTGGGTTTGTTTCCCAGTACCTCCTAAAAAAAAAAAAAACAAAAAAGCAATACAACAAGCAAAACAAATGCTAAAACCAACTCAGGGAAGCAGATGTGGCTCAACCAGTTGGGTGCCTACCTACCACATGGGAGGTCCCATGTTCAGTTCCAGTGCCTCTTAAAAGAAGATGAGTAAATGGTGCCCCTGCTGCCAGGAGCTAGGCACTGCCCCTAACGCAACAAGCAGAGGCCACAAAACAGCAGATGTGCGCAGCCAGCGGGGAACAGATGTGGCTCAGGCCATTGGGCACTTGTCTATCATGTGGGAGGTCCTGGGTTCAGTTCCTGGTGCTTCCTGGAGAAGGCAAGCAAACAATGAGCAGACAGACAAGAGAACCACCTGGAGGAGTGGGGGGATAAATAAAGAAAAAATAAAGTAAATAAATAAATCTTAAAAAAAAAAAACAACAACCAACTTAGGGGAGCCAATGTGGCTCAGTGGTTGAGCACTGGTTTCCCACATACGAGATCCGGGGTTCAATCCCTGGCCCTGGTACCTCAAAAAAAAAGAAAAGAAAAGAAAAGAATAGTGGTAGTAATAAATACTATCAAATAAAAAAGCAGAGTCCAAAATAATAATAATAATGATGATAATAAAATGTGGGGCAAGATGGGAAAGCTCTTCCTCATAGAGGTACTATTTCCTGCCCAGGTACATCTAATTTGGAAATGGGTTTTGAAACCACAGGACAGGTGACCTTTAAGGAACTTTCCCACACTTGTAACATCTCCACTTAAAAATAGAGAATAAAAGTAAAGGCACACTTAAAAAACAGGAAGACACTTTTCTTTGGTCAGTCTTTTCATGTGATGGTAATTCTCTTAAGCCTAAAATCCAAAGGTTGTAATGTAAATAATACCGACTGCTTCTGCATGGATTAAATAATCGGGCAACAGCTTGGATCTTGAGATTGGAAAGGTCCTTTCAAATGCTGCAGACGGCGGGTGTTTGGATCAGGAATGTGGTCTGGGCGCCTTCCATGCAGAACTTTCCTGTGCCAGGCTGGCAGGCTCTTAGCATGGCCAGGCCCCTGTCTCTCTGGGCTCCCGGGCACTTCATCTCTGCCAGGTGGGAAGGAAACCGTCTAGGTGTAGAAATACACCAAAACACCAAATATAGCCATGAAAGCTAGGAATCTGGCATCAGAGATGATTATCAAAGGAAATCAGAGATTGTCTAGTTCCATTCCTGTCCCCCTGCCCCCACCATTCTAGAGGTTGCATAGCTGAGGCCCAGAAAGCTTCCTCACATGGCTGCCAAGTGGCAGAGACAGGTTTCAGCCAATGACTCAGTCCAGAGGGGCTCCAGTGCACCCCAAGTCTCTCCAGTTTGTCTCTGGCCCAAACATCCCCCATTTTTAGGCATATGTGAAGATAATAAAAGTCAAGCATTGGGTCAGATAAAATTGCTGAGAGAGCTAACAAAAAATCTAGGCCATGTTTTCTATGGTAAAGATGGGCCGAATTGCTTTTGGAATACCTTACCCCCCTTATTCCTTTCATGGATCTCTTCTCCCAAATTAAAGCTGCCACTGTCTGCTTGTCTTTAAAAGATAATATTGGGAAGTGGCTGTGGCTCAATCAGTAGGGCTCCCGTTTACCATATGGGAGGCCCCGGGTTCGGTTCCCGGGGCCTCCTGGTGAAGGCAGGCCCGCCTGCACGGCGTGGTTAGCTGACCCAGCGAGCACAAGCAGCAAGAGGGGGATAAATGAATAAATAAATAAATAAAATCTTTAAAAAAAAAATAAAATAAAATAAAAGATAATATTCATGACTTCATATAATAGTGACAATTTCTTTTGCTACCAGGTTTTGCCTGATTTGAGTAAACTAAAAAAAAAATTTTTAATCTCATATGGAAAATTTTAATAAAAATTTATTAAATATTATTAAATATCCATTTAATAATGGATATTTAAAATTCATTAATCACATCTTTATGTGCCAGACATTATTCTAGGTTCTGGAGATAACAGCAAGTGAACAAAACAGACAAAAAGGCTAAAAACTCTGCCCTCTTGGAAATTACAAACCAATCAGCAATTTATATTTGTCTAAACAAATATCACTTTGAATGTTACTATCAAACAAAATAATATTATATGAAAACAATACTAAATATATTTTCTTGTTCTTAAATACAATTTTGTAATTATAAGACAGTAGATAAAAGTATTTTATAGATGTTCATGTCTATATTTCTTTTTTAAAACTAAAAAAAAAAAAAAAAATTGGACCTCTCCAAGTTAAGTCTGGGTCAAACACTTGTCCTCAGAGTTGGGGGATTCTAGTCAGAATTTTTTTAGTTACAAAGAGCATAGACCGACGCAAGTGTGCTCAAGAAAAGGCGTCTTCGTTGTGAGAACCCAAAAGGAAAATACAACAAAAATCTGTGGAACAGAAACCCAACGCAGGCAGATCTCATGGGAACCAGCAGGGAAGCCCCAAATGGCAGCCAGGAACACGGGCTCATTTCTGAAAGGAGCTCTCTCTCTCTCTCTCTCTCTCTCTCTCTCTCTCTCTCTCTGATGGTTTCTAGGCTTTTCTCAGTGCATCTACTCCAGTCCTTCTTCCTGACTTCCTCTGTGTGATTACAATTTCTCTCCTCCAGAACTCTGGCCTTATACGTGGGCGTTAAAGGCCACCCAGCCTCGTTCTGCCTGGCTTTTCAGTGGTAATGCCACTACCACACCTGGCAATTTCCCTTGGAGGCTCGTAAAGTCTAAAAAGAGGAACCTGACTGGTCTGGCTCATGTTTTCAAGCCAGGCCATGTAAGTTATAGGTTGCTGGACAGCCTTGGATGGTGTCCTCATTGGGCCAGATGTCACTCGTGGTCTGTGGGAGTGGCCAGAGTCAGGTGGTATAGAAATGACCATGTAGGACAACAGCACCTGTAACTGAGATAGATTCTTCTAGAAGTGTTTGGGGACAGGCACTCTAACACCCTCTGGGGATACTCATGATTACTTTTTTTTTTAAGATTTATTTTTTAATTTAATCACACCCCCCTCCCCTTGTTGTTTGCGCTCGCTCTCTGCTCTCTGTGTCCATTCATTGTGTGCTTGTCTTCTTTTTAGGAGGCACCGGGAACTGAACCCAGGACCTTCCATGTGGGAGGGAGGTGCCCAGTGGCTTGAGCCGCCTTTGCCCCCCGCTTATTGTGTCTCTCATTATTTCTTCCTTGTATCTCTTTGTTGCATCACCTTGTTGCATCACCTCACTGCCTCATCTCATTATATCATCTTGCATCATCTCACTGCACCAGCCTGTCGCATCAGCTCATTGTGTCAGCTCACTGTCTTCCTTGTCTTCTTTAGGAGGCACAAGGAACTGAACCCAGGACCTCCCATGTGGTAGGTGGGTACCCAACTGCTTGAGCCACATCTGCTTCCCTCATGATTGCTTTTGAACCCTGTGGGATTCAACTATGTACCTGTTATGTCCTGGGCAATGTCCAAAATTAGACCCAGGAACCCAGTTTTGTTTTGTTTGTTTTTTTGTCTGTCTGTCTGTTTGCTTGTTTGTATTTCTAACCGTTAGATATCTATGAACACAAATAAAAGCAAGATGGATAGAGGAAGTTGCCTGTTTTGAATCCCTGACATCTTTGATTGCTTTTGCATTCACATTTTATCCCAAATGTCTGCATTCAGAGTAAGCTTGGGCCTGTATGGATCCTTGGTGAAGTTTAAAAGGAAAGTTTTCAGGGGGCAGATGTGGCTCAAATGGTTGGGCAGCCGTCTGGCATATGGAGGGACCTGGGTTTGATCCCCGGGACCTCCTGGTAAAATAAAGAAAAAGATAGAAGGCATGCATGCCGCTAGGTCCTGTGTGTGGGCATGCCAGGCCTTGCCGAGCCACGCAGCAAGATGATGACGTAACAGGAGAGAGACACAGGGGAGAACTAAGACGAGATGCACCAAAAAAACAGGAACTGAGGTGGCACAGGTGGCAGAACACCTATCTCCCACATCGGAGGTTCCCAGGATTGAATCCCAGTGAAGACAGGAGGAGAAGGATGAGAAGAGATGGCAGGAAACAGACACAGAGAACTGCCCAGCGAATGGACACAAAACAGCAAAACAGGGTGGTGGGGTGTTAAAATGGATAAAGTAAATAAATAAATAAAAATAAATCTTTTTAAAAAAAGGAAAACTTTCCATTTTGGTAGTTTTCAGGCTGAGCTCACAGTGGAACATCAGTTGGGGGGGTCTTTTCTGTAGATTTCTGCTTAGAATGAGATGAAGGGATGAACTGTGTACAGATAGTGAGTTTTTGTTTAAGACATTCAGACAGGATGGCTGGGCCATTGAAAAGTATAAGAAACCAAAAATTAACCTAGAACAGGTGTTCTTAATCTTTTTTGTTCCAGGAACTCCTTTGCCAGTCAGGTGAAAACCATGGGTCCCTTGCTAAGTCCACACTATACTGTGTATTATTTAATTAATATATCATACCAACACCAACGAGGCCCCAGAAGAACAATGTTTTGAATTTCAATTCATGCTCACGGACCCCTGGTTAAGAACCCCTGCCCTAGAGTGCTCCTTCTGTCAGAGAGACGTTACATAAGAATCACAGCCTGGAAGGTTCAAGTGGGCTGATTGAGGTGGAATGCTTAGTACCAGAGGCAGCAGGAAAAACAGTGGGTGCCATTAGAAGGGTGGCTGTGCTTTTGATCAGGTAGTGTGACATGCAGCAGGTTTTGTAGAGTCTGTGATCAAAAAGACCTGTGCTGAAAGTGAAAGCAGGAGAGCAGAGAATTTAGAATACAGAATTTGGGGTCAGACAGGAACATTGGAACTGTATGATTTGGATAAGCTGCTGAACCTCTCTAAACCTCAGGTTCCTCATCTGTGGAGATAGTATCTATTTCTCAGAGTTGTGAGGAGGATTAAATACACTGTCACCTGCAAAGTGGAACTGTTAGCTATTATTAAATGGATAACAATCATTATCATGAGACTATTTGTCCATGACCATTGACAAAACACATTACTATGCAATATTTCCCTTGGCTTTTACCATTCAGAATTGCATTTCCTGACCACATCAATCAAGAGAAATAAGGAGAGAAGGCAAGTGCTTTCAATGCTTCCTTTGAGGTCACTTCTCCTTTCTGGAATTCTCTTTAATTTGGCCTAAAGGCTTCTATTCTGGGGTTGAGGCCTAAAACCCCTGGGATAGACAAGTCTTGAATTAAAATTCAAATAGGATTCTAAATGACTGACATACATCTTTTTCTTATGAAAAATTATTTGGTTGTAAGGGTAGGGATGGGAGGATGAAGATACAAGCATATTGGGTATTTAAAGGGAACAAAAAGTGACCAAAATAGGTCAAGCGAACCAAAAACTAAATCTTCACTTTTTCTTAAGACCAGCACTGCCTAAATGTTTCTCAAAAGATGCTCTGTTGGGAAGCGGATGTGGTTCAAGTGATTGAGCTCCTGCCTACCACATGGGAGGTCCTGGGTTCGGTTCCTGGTGCCTCCTGGAAAAGATAAGCAAGACAGCAAGCTGGCATGACAGGCACACATGGTGAGCTGATGCAACAGGATGACGCAGCAAAAGGAGACACAAAGAGGAAAGACAACGAAAGACACTACAAAGCAGGGAGCTGAGGTAGCTCAAGTGATTGAGCGTCTCTCTCCCACATGAGAGGTCCCGGGTTCAGTTCTCTGTGCCTCCTAAAAAGAGTACGTGCACGCAGTTAATGGACACAGAGAGCAGACAGTGAGCGCAAACAAGGGGGGTGGGATAAATAAATAAATTAATCTTAAAAAAAAAAAGATGCTCTGT
The DNA here is from genome assembly GCA_026826555.1 of Tolypeutes matacus. Taxonomy (NCBI): domain Eukaryota; kingdom Metazoa; phylum Chordata; class Mammalia; order Cingulata; family Chlamyphoridae; genus Tolypeutes; species Tolypeutes matacus. Next base: position 2,685,299 of record JAKSZT010053816.1, read on the forward strand.
TGTTAAATTCTGTGACCTCTCTCAGAAATGTATAATGTTTTTAAAGGTTCCACGAAGTCCTGCAGCCAAGAAAACACCCTCATTTCATTTAGTTCACTAGCCCCAGGATTATGGCCCACAGAAACCCATTTTTGACTTGGATCCTACTAGTCTCCTGAGGAACCAGTCTTGGAGGAATGCACTTTGGGGATTTCACATCTAATCAAGGAAAAGGTACACCCAATCTCTATTTCTTTATTTTCTCACCTTGACTCATTTAGGTACATTGGGAAAAAAACAGGATTAGGCAAATAAGAAAAGTGTCTTCAAAATACGTGGAGGGTTGGCACATTGGACAGTGGGATTTAGGTTTGTTCTGTGTAGTTCCAAAGAATAGAGCAAGGACCAGCAATTGAATTCCAGGGAAGCAGATTTCACTTCTGAATGAGAGAGACCTTTTTTTTTTTCATTATTATTGCCCTATTTTTTGAAAACGTATTATGGGCCCATGGAAGAAAATGTAAAAGATGTTAATTGCCAATATTGGTGAGGATGTGGGTAAACAGAGACCGTTATACACTGCTGATAGTACAGGCACTTGGAAAAAGTGAACATTTACTGATTCTATAATGCAGCTATCCATCTTGTACATATATACCCAAGAGAAAACTCATGTCAGGAAAATGTACAAGAATGTTCTGGCTAACACTTGCAAGGGCTCAAAACTAGAAATAACCAAATGTCTATCCACAGGAGAATGGATTAATTATAGTATTTTAATGCAATGGGATATTATCCAGTGATGAAAATGAAAATACTACAGATATATGTAATAGCATGGAAAAATCTTAGAAACTTAATGTTAATGTGAAAAAATTAAGTTGGAGAAGACTACACTTAGCTTGATACCATTTTTATAAACTCAAAATCAAGCCAGATGAAATAATATGTTGTTTAAGGATATATCTGTTGGGGTGCGGATGTGGCTCAAGTGGTTGAGTGCCTGCTTCCCACCTGGGAGGTACTGGGTTTGGTCCCTGGTGCCTCCTAAAAACAAAAGCAACAAGCAAACAAACAAACAAAAAACCAGCCCAGGGGAGCCAATGTAGCTCACTAATTGAGCACCAGCTTCCAGCATACAAGATCCCAGGTTCAATCTCCTGCCTCCACCCCCTGAAAAAAGGATATATCTGTTTAATAAATTATTTTTTTTAATAGAAAACATTATTCATAATAGCCAAAAAGTGGAAACAACCCAAAGGTTCATCAATTGATGATGGATAAATAAAATGTGGTGCATCCATACACTGATCCATACTTGTGGCATTTTGAAATTATTTATGAATCCCCAAAAGAGAGATTATATTTGTAAATGAATCTATTCCTCTGGGTGTGATACCCTTTGAATGCACTAGATTCAGCTGACATGTCTTGATTAAATTATCTGTTAAGATTAGGGCTTTGATTAGACTACTTCAGAAGGGCATGACTCAGATTGAGTCCCTGCCCTCTTGGCAGGCTGATATAAATGGACACTCACTCAAGAAGACACCCGGGAAGAGAGAGAGCTCCACAGATGCCAGAGGAGAGACGAGCCATTCGCCTGATAGTTTGCAGCTGAAGAGAACAGAGCAGCTGAGTAGCTGAGAAGGCCCGTTAAGAAAGGAACCCTATGCCAGAGACTGATATAGGAAGCCCTGAGATACCCAGCAGAGATGACCCGCCATCTTGCTTCAACATGAGGCAACTGACTTTGGTGAGAAAGCAGCCTTAAGTTGAACTCTTTAGGGCTTGTAACCATAAGTTTTTGCCCCAAATAAATACCCTTTATAAAAGCCAACAGATTTCTGGTACTTTGCATCAGCACAACTTTGGCTAACTAATACAATACATATTATCCATACAATGGAATATTATTGGCAAGAAAAAGAAACAGAGTTCTAAGAGATGCTTCAACATGGATGAACCTTGAAAACATTATGCTAAGTGAAAGAAGCCAGACACAAAAGGCAACATATTGTATGATTCTATTTATGTAAAATGTACAGAATAGGCAAATCCATAGAGACAAAAAGTAGATTAGTGGTTGCCTAGGACCATTGCAGGATTGTTGGGGATGCTGGAGAGTGGGAGTTGCTGCTAATTTCTTTTTGGGGTGATAAAAATGCTCTGATATTGATTGTGATGATGGATAGCCAACTCTGAATACTCTAAATACCATTAAATTGATACACTTTAAATGGGTGAACTGTATGGCATGTGAATTATAGCTCAATAAAGTTGTTATAAAAATAGCAAGGGAAGCAGAAGTGGCTCAAGCGATTAGGCTCCCGTCTACCACACAGGAAGTCCCAGGTTCAGTTCCCAGTGCCTCCTGGAAAAGATGAGCAAGACAGCAAGCTGGCGTGACAGGCAGGCATGGTGAGCTAACACAACAAGATGATGCAACAAAGAGGAAAGACAGTGAGGGACACAACAAAGCAGGGAGCTGAGGTGGCTTACGTGATTGAGCACCTCTCTCCCATATAGAACAACCCAGGTTTGATTCCCAGTGCCTCCTAAAAAGAAGACGAGCAGACAGAGAGCAAGCACACAGTGAATGGACACAGAGAGCAGACAGCGAGCACAAAACAACGAAGAAGGGAGAAATAAATTTTCAAAAAATAGCAAGAGGATGCTAGACATGGAATTCAGGAGGGTGATACCTGGAGAGGGGTGAGGGGGAAAGACAGAAGGGTGGGACAGGGAGGAGTCCACAGATAGTCTCTGTAGTGTTGGAAATGTTCTAATTGTATTGTTCAGTGGGGAGAGGGATCACTGGTGTTTTTTATTTTTAAAAAGTTATTTTCTATACCTTGTGCATATGTTACATATATTCTTTTTGTATATGTCCAATAATCCACAATAAAATTTTAATTAAGAATATACAAAAAATATAAAAAAGTAGGTCTCCCTCCCTTTGCCCAGTCTCCCAGTTCTCGACCTTGAAGGCAGCCACTGTTTGCTGTTTCTTGTGTGTCCTTCCAAAGAGTGTGTGTGTGTGTACAAACCTTTGTGTATATATCCCAAAGCCAATGTGCACACTGCACACTGTACCACCCATTGCTTCACAAACCTAATATGCTTTGAAGATCTCTCTAAACCTGTATGCAGAGCGGCCCTGGTACTGCTAATGGTCCAAAGGCTTTAAAAAGTCCTTTGTGGGGCAGAGTGCTCGCCTGTGCAGAGAGCGGGCGCAGCAAGATAATGCAACAAAAAGAGACAGAGGAGAGACAATAAGAGATGTAGCAGACCAGGGAGCTGAGGTGACCTTCCACACTCCGGAAGTGCCACCTAAAGAGAATACAAGCAGACACAGAAGAACACACAGAGAGCAGACAGAGAGCACAAAACAATGAGGGGGGAAGGAGGAGAAATAAATAAATAAAAAGATAAATAAAATCTTTTTTTAAAAAAAGTCCCTTGTGAGGAAGCGGATGTGGCTCAAGCGATTGGGCTCCCACCTACCACATGGGAGGTACCTCATTCAGTTCCCAGTGCCTTCTAAAGAAGACAACAAGCTGGTGCGATGGACAGGAATGACAAGCTTATGCAACAAGCTGATGCAACATGATGACACAATAAGAGACACAAGAAGAAAAACACAATGAGACACAACAAAACAGAGAACGGAGGTGACTCAAGCAATTAGGTGCCTCCCTCCCACATCAGAGGTCCCAGGTTTGGTTCCTGGTGCCTCCTAAAGAAACAAGGAAGACGAACAGACACAGCAAGTGCAAACAATGAGGAGAAATAAATAAAATAAACCTTTAAAAAAAGAAGTCCTTTGTGGAAAGAGCATGCTCTGGAATGAGTCGGCACTAGGTGAGACTGGCAGTTCCCTCCTTTGCTTCTTCAGGCCTCTGATCTAATATCTTCTCAGAGAGATGGCCTGGCCACTCCTCTAAAATGGCACCCCTCCATCACCCTCTTTCTACTACATTGCATTATTTTTCTTCCTAGCATAACCTGGTATGGTATGTTTACGCGTTTGTTTAGCTGTTTATTGTTCATCTCTGCCACTAGAAAGCATGCTCTATGACAGCAAGGACTTTGTTCTGCTGCCATGTAAGGTGTATTTCCAGTGCCTAAAGCATGTGGTAGGCATACAATAAATATTTACTGGATGGATGAAAGAATAAGCAAATGCATGAATTAACGCTGGTTTGAAATCCCAGCTCCATTATGTACTAGCTGTATACTCTTGGACAAGTTACTAAATCTCTTTTGACCTCAGTTTCCTTATCAGAATAGTAATATACTAATAACTATGAGGATTAAATGAATTTGTACATGAAAAACACTTAGAACAGGGCCTGGCACACAGTAACGTTCATTGTATGTTGGCTCTTACTATTAAAGTATCCCAACATAGGGATGGGCCATAGTTTATTTAGCTGGTCTTCTATTTAGCTTGGTCTTAGGTATAAGGTTCTACACTGAAGCCTTAGTACCTAATGCCATTTTGCACACGGATGAGTCTCTCAGCTGGATGAATTTCTAGAAGTGAAGTTGCTGGGTTCAAGGGTGCATGCGTTTTTAATTTTGAAAGATATTGCCAACTTGAAGGGATAAATAATGATCAATAGAACTGGGCCACACTGGAAGGTGCAGCTCCCTGACACTAGACATGCTTATTTGGTCACTAAGCTGGGAGACTGGCTCTCAGGGATGTAGGGGCAGTAATTCCTTCTGTGGGTGGCAGGCTGGGTTGTGATGTCTGCAAGGCTCCCACCACTCCTGCTGTTCTATACGATGAACAGCCATGTGCCAGACACCTTAAAACCTAAAATTTTGAACCTAAAAGTTTCCATTTTTCCATCCAATAGTTGGTAATGGGAAGAAACACTCTTTAACTTATTTTTAGACTAAGAGCCTATTTTTGACTCACAGTTTAGTTTTTTTTTCTTCTTCTTCTTCTTTATTTTTTGATCTTTTAAAAGTATTTGGTATATAATTTAAAAATATATATCCAGCATGCCTTTTCAAAAAATGTGTGGTCAATTATTTAAACTCTCCCCTATACAAATTAAACTTTTATATAATGATTGGGGTCACAGAAGCCAAGAAATATTGTACTTCTTTTTTTCTTACTTTATTGGCTTTTTTTCCCCTGTTGAGTCTAGTCAATAATCCACATTCTACAGCCACTCAAATGTCAAAATGTTTCAAAAACATTTAAAAAAACAAAGAAATGAATAGAAGCGTCCTTGTTCTTTAAATTATTTCTGCGTTACCCTGAACTGTAAGTGAACCCTCCTTGCTTTAAAAGAAGCAGCTGTTCATGCAATTGAAACCATGGTTCATTACAAGCTGACCTCGGATTCAGGAGTAAAACTTCCTCTATTTTACTACGACTATTCAGACAGGGACTGGAGATAAACAATAATCAAAATCAGGATGGAACTTAACTGGGAAACCCTCTATGTTCTTTGGCAGAATTATAGCGGCTCTCGAATTGCCAGGAGTGAGGCAATGTGAAATGACCCTCGAACATTCCCTTCTGAAATGCAGTGGGTCCAGGCTGCCAACTCTGAGCAGACAAAGGCTGATTGTAACGACTTCTTAAGCATATACTTATAGAAACATTAATTATCACCAACCCTATTTTAAACATTTATAGAGAGCCAAGATGAAAGGGCCCCTTTATATCCATTTTTATATTCTCCCTTGTGAGAAACTATAATAACAGAGTATTTTTTTCTCCTTGGAATTCTTATTTCCAGGTCTTATTCCTAAAATACTAAGTTTGATTTGAGGCTTATGTGTTAATCAAGTTAGATAGGAGAAGATAACAGGGAAATTAGATGGGGTGTGAGTGTGGGTGTGCGAGTGGGCACAGGCAGGGGCCCCACTGCAGTGTGGGAGGTATGGGGAGTTTCAGGGTGGAAATGACCCATTTTGGAAATGGGAGCATTCCGTTTCTTAAGGTGCCCATGGAAGTGGAAGCCAATTCTAGACTGAATTGAGATGTGAGGGGGCTCTCACAAATCTAAAGCAGAGGTTTAAAGCAGAGGTCTCAAACATTAGAATTCATCAGTATTCTTGGGGTACGGTGCTTTAAAAAATGCACATGATGGGACCCCCACCAGAGAATTTAATTCAATGCATCTGGGGAAGAACTGGGGGAACAGCATTTTAACAAACACCCCTGGTGATTTGGACACAGGCAGCTGAGGCCACGCTTTGAGAGGAAACCCTGCCCTGAAGATGATTTGTTTGCATGCTGTCCCACAAAGGAACTTCAGCCCACGTGCCTACTCCCCACATTTAGATTCTTCCTTTCCTCAACCCAGCCCTGCTGTCTTCCTCCCAGGCCTCCTCCGTGGCACGCTGCACCATGTGCTAAAGATGGTGCCAAAAATGGTCTGCGGCAGGCCGTGGTCAAGGGCACTCTTGACTGCTGCTGTGCATGAAGAATGCTTTGACCTCTTTAAAGTCAACTGGAATGCTTCATAGAGTCATGCAGAAAGAGGAAAGGGACAGAGACCACAGGGCAAACTTCCCTCCGACAGGGCGTAGATGTCCTTGCATGCAGGATGCTGAGGCTGGGTGTGGTGATGCAGAGGCCCTGCACTTGCCGTGGCAGGGCTGACTGTTTAGTGGGCACAGTACAGAGACAGGAACTTGGGAAAAACGCTGGGCTGTGTGAAGAAATCATTAGGCTGCACAAATTCCATTCAGCCTACAAAATGTGCTTTGGCTCTGCTCACCTTTTCCAGTGCCCACTTCCTTCCCTTCACACTCCTTTTCCTGTGCTCCCCTCACGGGGCCAAGAGAATACATGTCTGTCAGAAGTCCACCGTTTCATCCTCTGCTCTGTGCAGGCACAAACAAATAGTTAGAAATCCAAAGGAGGGTGGTGTCAGGAGGCCAGGAATTTGTATTCTATCAGACCCAATCTCCCTTCTCTCCAATTCTGTAGTGTCTGAAAAGAACCATTTGATCTAGGCCAGCACAGGCTGTTGTTCTTCTCCATCCTTCTGCCTCCAGCTTTCTGCTAATGATACCAGTGTTCCATCATACAGGAAATCTGTGACATTCCCTCTGAAACAACATTTCTTTCCCATTATTGCCAAGGTCAAGGTGCTCCAACTTAGGAAGCCAATTTAGGCTTAGACTCCAATTTAGGAAATACCTATTATGTACCAAGCACTTGGCATGCTTATCGCATTTAATCCTAACAATAACTCTGCAAGGTAGACAGTGTTATCCCTGTTCCAAGTGGGAAACTGAGGCTGAGATTCTGTGACTTGTCCAAGACAGTGCATTAGGGTTACAGCATGTAAGGTAGAGGGAGGGTTTTATGTGCTTTTTACTTTTTGTTGCCTTAATAAGTTGTCCCACTCTGAAGCATTTATTGTAACTGCATTTTCTGCCCTTTTAGGAGGCAGTATAATGGAGAGGTTAAGAATTGGGCTCCCCCCCCCAAAAAAAAAACAAAAAAATAAAAAGAATTGGGCTCTGGAGATAGATGCCTGGGGCTCTGACACTCAGCTGTACAACTTCCCCTATCTTAATTTCTCTGGCCTTAATTTCTCATATCTGTAAAATAGAGAAAATAATAATACTTACCTCACAGAGTTTTGAAAAATAAGTAAGATGCAAGTAAAGTGCTCAGCACAGGGTGTGGTACAAAGGGCCTCAATTAATATTAGCTAATTGCTATCATCATCACCTACTTTGCAAGCTCCCTTAAAATGGGGTATACTTGAATGATGAAGAAGTGACCCAATGGTGGGTGAGTGAATGCCTGAAGAATCTGTGAGGGACTGTTAGGAAGATCTGGATAGATAGAAAATGAAGTTAAAAAAATATATATATATATATATATGTATATATATATATATGTATAAAGTGCGTGAATGGAAGAGTTAAAAGAGTTAGAATGACATCGCGGTTGGATGGTGGGAGGGTGGATGGGGCACAGAATGACTAAGATGCAGATAAATGCCGCCTCATCTTGGCGGAGTCCCGAGGTACTTGCCCCTTCCCCCATCCATCCCCACCGCGTGCTGCGGGTGTAGCCGGAGCCAATTAACTGAGGATGGACCGGCTTGCGCACTTGGGGGTTGGGGGTGGGAGTAGGGATGGGGGTTCGCTCCCTGGAGCCTCAGGAGTCTAGCCCCAATTAATGGTGGCCACTAATTACCCTCCCAGCGGCGGCTGCCAGGGACCCTGCTGGGTGGGTGGAGGTGGAGGTGGTTCAGAGAGATTAAAGAGGGGGGCGTTTCGTGACCCCGCCCAGCGGGCCTGTCCTCGAGGGGTTTTGCGCTTCCCAGTCCTGGGGCTGGGAAGGCTGCGACCCGGCCTGGGCTCCTGGGGGAGGGAGCCTGGACCTCGGACTGCGGGGATCCCGGAGGTCCCCGTTGGACCAGGTCGGGAAGGCTTGGGTTCTGCCCGCGGAAGGGGTGGGGTGGTCAGAGAAGTCTTCATGGAGGAGGCGGATGCAGGGGGCCTTCTGGAGAATGGGGGTGGGGGCACTATTTCAGTGCGGAGAGGGGCTGAGGAGGAGGGCCAAGGCCAAGGGAGGACAGTCATAGACGCCCCGCCTCCCCAGAGCTCCCCGACAGCCCGGAGGGAGGAGAGGCAGGGGTAGCACCTCCATTTTGAAGCAATGGAAGCTCAAAGAGGTTCTGTGACTTGTTAAAGGTCACCCAGCTACTAAATCCTCTCTGGTGAACTCCTTCCATTTTATAAGCTGCTGGGACCAAGGGAAGTTTTGTGGGTAGAATATGGGAGGTGGAGGCCCACCCTCTTGTACCATTAAATGTGTTAATGTTCATTGTACAGGAGCAGTTTGTGTTTTTTGTTGTTTTTGTTGGTTTGTTTGGTTTTTTTTTGCCATAAACACTTTTGGGTTTGGTGAAGCATGTGAATCCCATTGTCAAATAATGCTTTAAAAATGCATTTTATATAATGTGTGTGTGTGTATATATATATATATATAATGCATTATATAATCACACATATTTACAAATATATATGATTACAAAAGAAACCAATTCTATTGATATACAGTTAGCAATAAATTTTTTTAAGTAATTGTGATATAGTAATATAGCAACTCCTTTATTAATGCAGTAAATAAAATTAGTGGTTTACTAGACCTTAATTTTGAAACAGTGATGAGTCAGTGATGTTTTGTGATATCTGCAATAGCTAGAATATGATATGAAAATATTTGTGATTCCCATCGGTGACAAAGTCACAGGTATTGCTAATATTGCTGTGGTTTCTTGCCTCCATTCATGATCAAGTGAAATGCTAAAATTGATTATAGATTAGTGAGGATAATATAATTACTGCCCATATAAATCCTGGGTTCCCCTGAATTCTCCTTGCAAGTCCCTTGGAAATTGCAGCAGCCTGGGGCCAGGCTCAGAACAGGCCTCTGAGCCAAGAAAGCCTTCTTTAAGCATCCCAGCCTGAAGTGAGAGCTCCAAATGCAAACTTTTGGGTTTGGGCTGATCTTTACCTGGCTTGGCCCTGTGTGAACTTAGGCAAGTTGTTTTGCTTCTCTGAGCCTGAGTTTCCTCATCTGTGGAGAAACCAGTATCTGCCCCCTAGAGGTTGTGGCTTCCTGGAAACTCCTGGGGTTCCTTAGAAAAGATGGACAAAACCAGGGGAGCATTTTGGCCCAGGTTTATCTAAAATCTTAAAATCCCCTCCTCCCCCTAAGAACGTATGGCAGGATGGCAAGCTTTTTATAAACATGTTTTTCCAAAACCTCATTTTCTTCCTGCCATCCAGGGTAAACATCACAACTAAGCCAGACCCTGACTTTTCCTACCATCCCCGACTTTTGGGAGCCAAGATTGGCATCTTGTTTTTACAGACCCTAAGTTCCCTAAAGCTTTTACATACCAGGGGGTGGTCTGGGATCCTATCAGGGGCCATAAAAGACCACAGCCAGCAAAGTTGCAGGATCAGCAAGGATATTCTTAAATAATTAGCTAGAAAAAGGAAGTCACAAAGGGGAATTTATATACAGGTGTCAAGGCATTCCAGCTATGTGCCTTCAGATAACCAAATCCCTGGTTGAGGATGGGGATTTGCTAAATCTGCTGCTTGCTGGGTAGCTTTGTTCCATTCTGTTTTAACATTGAGTGTCTCACTGGGATACTTTTTAACAATCTATAAAAGCAGGATAATACAAGCTAGTTCCTAAGATTGTGAACTGATCGAGGTGATGTTTACGAAACCTGCTGTCCAGGAGGAACTGGAAAGGGATTTGGATGACCTCTTCACCCCAAGGCCAGTTTGCAGGAGTTGATATGCAAGGCGGTTTGGTTCTTGAAGGAAGGAGGAGGGCGGAGGTGAGTGCCTGGGGGCAGAGGAGAGAATGGAGTGCATGGAGTGCTTGTCCCCCTGCTGGCCCCAAATACTGGGCTGGAGGCCCTCTGCAGTATGGAAGGAGCTGTGCTTCTGAGAGACTTTTTGAGACTGTGCCCAAGCCATGCTGGCTCAGAGCCCAAGGGACAAAATGTCACATGAGGGGGGGAGAGGGCTAGTCTCCCACACCCCATCCATTCTGCCCAGACAGCAGAGGGGCCACCAGCAGAGTCCTTGCAGAGGGCAGGGGCATGGAGACAGGACATGGTGCCTTGACTGGAAAGGCCAAAGCAAAAGACCAGGAGCATGCTCATTGCTGTGTATTACGGAGACCAGACTCCCCTGGGAATTTGTAAACTAGGGGAAGGTGGGTTGTTAAGCAAGGTCTAATTTTGCATGAACAGATCGGGGCTGGAGCTGCAAGGTTCAACAATTAATGTCAACATAACTTCATTGCACCTCATTTGCACTGGGATATAGTAAAGTGTCATATCCATAATTGCTTACTAAGAATGTCTTTTTGTTAAGGTATTATTCTTCTCCCTATCAACTGTGTGTGAGAGTATCTGCTTCTTCACCAGCACTGAATCTGACTATCAATAAAATTATCAACAACGATAAACCAGTTCTATTTATCAAATTTCTATGATTTATCAAGCAATTTGCTAATTCCCACAACATCCCTAAAAAAAAAGTTACAAATATTCTCCCCTTTTACTGATGAGGAAACTAAGACCCAGAGAAGTTAATTGGGTCAGCCAGTTGCTTGTGAAAGAGCTGGATTCCATCAGGTTTCTTTGATCCCAAGCCTCATACTTGTAATAAAAAGAAAACATCTTCAATAAGTTAAACATAGACTTACTACATGACCCAGCAATTCTACTACTAGGTGTATATCCCACGAACTGAAAACAGATGTTCAAACAAAAACATGTACACAAATGTTCATAGAAGTATTATTCATAATAGCCCAAAGGTAGAAACAACCCAAATGCCTATGTTTGTCTATATAATAGACTATAAACATATAAACATAAAATTAATGGACTGTAACATAGAATGGACTATTTTTCAGCCATAAAATGGAATGGTGTACTAATACATCCTACAACATGGATGGACCTTGAGAAATTATGCTAAGTGAAAGTAGTCAGGCACAAAAGGCCCTATATTGTATGGTTCCATTTATATGGAATGTTCAGAATAGGCAGATCCATAGGGACAAAAAGCAGATTAGTGGTTACCAGGAGCTGGGAGTTACTGCTTAATGGGTATAGGGTTTCCTTTGGGGATGCTGAATATGTTCTGGAACTAGATAGTGGCGATGGTTGCACAATATTGTGAATCTATTTTATAGATTGTTAAATGCCATGAATTGTACACTTTAAAATGGGTAAAATAGTGGATTTTATGTTATGTTTATTTTACTGCAATAATAAAAGAAAAGAAAGAAAACAACAAGGAGTAAATATTTAAATAAAAACCTTAAACACACTTTGGGAGCAACCTATTTTCTTTATTTCTAGGACATAACATCTCACCCTTCCAGAACTCCTTGGGCAACCTCTTCTAGGCAGAGCACAGCTGAGAAAAGGAAGTAGAAAGAGTTCTCATTCACAGATATTGCATTCAATGCCTGTGAGAAGAAGGCATGAAGGGCAAGCCAATGAGCCAAGTCCATCAGTTGTGTTATAATTTAGCATGTTCCAGGATCATAGCAATTCTCTGTGTCATCAAGACTCGGTTAATTCCAAAGATAAGTTAATTCCACTCTGGATCGCTGGAACACAATTTTGGGCTTCTCGGTTTGTTTTCTGGCTTGTTACATAACAAACTACATGTCCCTGATTCATTTCTGAGTACTTTGAAGATTTTGAAGGAGTTTCAGTTTTGTGATATAAATTCATGTTTTCCAATGGACCTTATTAGAATGTAACTCTGAACCTAGGATCAAGTGGTGAAAGACAAGAAATCCAGACCAGTCCACCTTACAGCTACAGCATCTCCAATATAATGCTGGCCTTAAGGTTTTTCATCCATGGGACAGGGTGGTCTTCAAAACAGGACTGTCCTGAAGGCCAAATATGATAATGTGTGAAAAAGTGTTCTTAAGAATGATGAGGTACTAATACAAATGCAAGCTACTAATTATTGTGTAAGCAGCAAGAATTCTCCGTGCTAACACAATGCTAGTAATAATAGCTAATATGTATTGTGCATTTGCTATGTGCCAGGCACTCTGCTCAGCATTTGTACACACCATCTCACCTCATCCTTGGGATAAGAGCACAACTGGCTGTGGGCTTTGGGCAAGTACTTTGAGCACCATGTGGTCATTTCCTGGGCATGCAATATGGGTATAACATTGTACATACTTCACAGAGTCCTTGTGGGCATTAAATGAAATGATAATATGTGTGTAAAGCTCTTAGCACAGTGCTTGGTACCTAATAAGCAACCCATGCTATCTTTCATTGTTAATAGCTCTATTAGATATGTACTATGATGAATGCCATTTCACAGATGTAGAAACCGAGGCTCAGGTCTCACAATTAACACTGAACACCTAACCACTGTAACAAACTGCCCTTGGAGTATCAGAATGGGAAGAATGCAGGGACCAGGTGGAACAGGCAAGATGCCTGCTGAGTTGGAAGAGAAAAATGGGGAAAGAAGGAAGTCATGGGCAGAGATGGGAATCTTATGCAGACCCACAGGATGCAGGATGCGGCAGAGGGCAGTTGCCAGATATGAGTTGTCCCCAGGAAGGCCTGACTCGCTAATCAGCTGCAGCTCTGAGTCGACTCCTCCAGGAAACCTTTCCTTGCTGCCAACCTCTGCCCCCACCTGCCCCATGCCTACCTGGGTTAGGTGCCCCCACCACCGTATTCCCATAGCCCCATGAGATTATTTCTTTCATAGCACAGGTGCCTTTCAAGGCCAGAAAACTGGTAATCTCTCTAATCTCATCACCTGGGTTAGCGTTCAGTAAATGTCAGTTCATCTGGACAGAAGACTGGATTTACAATAAATAAGAGACTAAGCATCAGATCTTTCATCTCCAGGAGAAGTTTATAGGCATAAACACTTATTTAGATAAAGGACTAGAACATGATGGTTTTCTCCCACTAATAACTAAAGAGGAAGCCCAGGTTTCTGTTCCATACAAAAAGAGTTGTTGGATTTTTAGGTCCCTGAAAAGGCTTGGGCAAGGTGTCCAAATTGCTCAACGTCCTGGAAACACCCTTCCAAATATGTGAGTTATCTGAGCCCAGTGGTCACCTATTGTGTGCTGAGCACTTGGGCTGTTTGCATTTCGACTCTTCCACGCAGTGCTCCACCAGCCGTTTCTGAACCTATGTCGCCCTGTGCTATTGTGCAAGTTCATTCCTGGAGGGGAATTTGCTGGGTCAAAAGCATTCTCATGAAGGTTCCATTTTAAAAACTCAAATATTAAAAAGTACTCATGTGAAACCCTGGCTAATGACAGTTACCTCAAAGGCAAATACCTCAAGTACCTTTTCCATGAACATGTTATTTATCTCTTCTGACTCAACATAAAAGTTCAACAGCTCTTGCAACCCAGTATTCTCTGAGATTGACATTGCAGTAATCAGCAGCAATGCTCAGGAGAATGTGTCAAGACAAAAAGAAGGGAAAGTCAAGGACAGCGAGAAAAACATTGAAGAAACAAATAGAAAAGATGGCTTGAGGTTGAAAGGAAGGTATGTTAAAGTCTAAGAAAGAGGGACAAGAAAGCCAGAAAAAATGGTTTCTACCCTGAAAAAGGGTCTTGTAAAATTTTTCCTTTGAAAAAAAAACCATAATGCTAGTAAATAGCAGGGTTCTGGTTAAAAAAGTAATGTTTTAGAGTAGCAGGAGACCCTAAGGATTTGTAGATGAAGAAATAAGGCGCAGAGGGGTTGACTGATTTGCCCAAGGACACACAGCTAATTAGAAGCTTTGTGGGAAGCTGGGTCCTGCCCACTAGGGGTCTGCTGCAGCATGGCATTTATTTTCCCCTTTGTCTCCACTTATCCCTTTATAATTACTGTACTTAGCAATATGGATTATTCATTCATTGTTTTCTCATTTCACTGAGTTTAAACAGACATGACAGGGTCTTTTCTTAATGTTTAACAATCAAAAACAATTATGATTCTTTCTTTCCCTCATGCAAAAAACACACTGTCCTTTGCGGAATGTCATGTTTTCATTCCATGGCATAAACAGGCTAGTGAGAACAAAAATATGGCAAAAGAAAACCTCCGGAGAAGATGTGTACTAAATAAAATCAGGTAATCCCAGCTATTCAGGGATGGGGAAATAAATGCTATGGATACAAAATAACAAAATAAAATAGCTCAAAGGAGAATGAACTCATGGGCATGAGTCAGGGCACACTCAAGTTCAGCCCAGTGATATGACCAGCTTCAACAAGCTCAGTTGCTTTCTACCCTTTGGAAGGCATTGTCAAACCCCTAGTTGCCCCCTTGGTACTGAGCCCAAATTTCCAAAACTGTCCAGCCTATGCTTGGCTAGAACAGAAAGTGTTTCCTGCTTTTCCCCTTTGGTAAAGGAAAACTGAGTTATGAGCTACCTTAAGCATTGGTTCAATATATTATCCTTCCATCCATCCATCCATCCATCCATCCATCTATCCATCCATCCATCGATGTACCTATCCACCCACCCACCTATCATACATTTGTTGAGCTCCAGCTAGGTAGGATTTTAATTAGTGACTTTGGAAATAGCTTCCAGATTGGAAGTATCAAGCAAGTCTTGACCTTTGTCTTTACAGCATCCCTTGGTGTTGGTTCCTTGTTTATAGAGAAGGACAGATGACCTTCTGAGGTTTTGCCCCGCCGTAGAATTTTTATTGATGTGGTTGCTTTTCTCTTTCTCATTCTCAGTAGTACAGCTAGAGAAATGCAGCAAGAAGAAGAAACGAATGTAAAAGGGAATCCTGTTTTTCTTGCACCCTATTTTGAAAAAGCTATCCTTTGGGAAATCCATGGAAGAGTATTTACCATTGAGCCTTCCACAAAACAGGGAGAATTCCAGTGGACTCCAGGAAGACAGCCCCTGTTTAAGAAGGAAATAGTTTTGAAGGTCCTTTTCTCGTGCACAAGAGTCCTGGCTGAATCCAGCACTGGAGGAATTTACTAACAGTGTCTTTGGGAAACTGTGTCCTGAGGGTCTAGACGGCTCTGGCCACGACCCTACCTTTGTTCCTTCTTGGCAAAATTGCACATTTCAGAGTTCAAGGGACTGATTAACAGAGTACTTGCCTAAGATTCTGGGACAAGTTCATAAGACTAGCTGAAACTGAAAGAAAGAAATAACACAAAGTAGATAATAAAATAAGATAGAGTCTAGACTGTAAGCTCTGCGAGGACAAGATTCTATTGTTCCTATTTACTGTTTTATCCCCAGTGCCAAGCAATATGATAGTTAATGCTCAATAATATTTGTTTAATTAATGACTATCACTGCTGCAGTCTTCCCAGAAAATAGTTGTAACATCAAAATTGCCAAGCGGTAGTACATTGGACTTGGAGTTAAAAAAAAAACAAACCTGAGTTTATTTTCTGGTATTTCTACTTGCTAGCTGTGAACACCAGTTTTCACATCTTAAAAATGGGGTCAATAGCATCTACTCAGAGCTGTTGGGAGAATTAAATGGAATAACATATATTAAAAGTCTTAGCACAATGCCTGGTATACGATGGTGTGTGCTTAATAAATGTGTGGCCTATGGAGTAAATCTTAGCATAAGGCTTATGTTGACTGTCTAAAAGGAAGCACCAACTGAACATGTAACCAACGGAATCAAGCTGAAATCATAAAAATCCCTAACTGTCCTAAGTAAGTGTTGTAATGGCAGAAATATTTGGTAATGTGTACAAAGAATATTTTAAAAAGGGAACCAGTGAATAAAGTTTTGCTAGAGTTTCTTTGGTAAGTTTCAGTGCGAACCTTATTTTCCATGAACAAGACAGCTTTACTGAGTTATGGAGTAATGACTCATTAAAATTTGCTTTTGAAGACCTTGTCAAGAAAAATTATCTGAAGTTTGGGAATAAGGGAAGTGGATGTGGCTCAAGCGATTGGGTTCCCGCCTACCACATGGGAAATCCCAGGTTAAATTCCTGGTGCCTCCTGGAGAACGCAAGCTGGCACGACCGGCAGGTGCGGCAAGCTGATGCAACAGGGAGCTGAGGAGGCTCAAGCAACTGAGCGCCTCTCTTCCACATGGAAGGTCCCAGGTTCAGTTCCTGGCGCCTTCTAAAAAGAAGACGAAAAAAAAAAAAGAAAAAAATAAAAAAAAAGAAATAAATAAAAAGAAGACGAGCAGACACAGAGAGCACACGGCAAATGGACACAGAAAGCAGACAGTGATCTCAAACAACGGGGGTGGGGGGTGGGGGGAGAGGTAGGATAAATGGGGGGGTAAATAAAATCTTTTTAAAAAATTCAAGTTTGGAAATAAGGCAAAGAGGTTACTGCATGCCCTTGTTACAATGTCATTACTATAGAGTTTTCTAACAAGATCACTTAAAGATCATATACTGCTCTGGGAAATAATTTTGTTTGACTTACTATTTACTATTGTTCATGGCACAGATTATAACTTTAGATATTAACTTGTAGAAGGTTTGTTAAGTTTTATGTGGTGTATTTGTGAGGGGTCTTTAGGGAAATAGAACTGACAGGATATATATATTCATATAAATTCATATGAATATTAAAAATATTATAAGTTTTTTTTTAAGAATTGGCTCAATTGACTGTGGGGATAGGCTTCCACCCAACGGGACCCCAGTGGTACCTTAGGAGAGCCCCTGAGGGGCTCCTGGTTCACTCTGATGGATAGGAGGTCTTCACAGAGCATTGTTCCCCTTCTCCTCTCTACCTCACAGTATGCTTAAGACACTTCCCTTTGCATGGCCAACTCTGTGTGTGGTAGGACAACTCCCGAGGGCCTCTGAGGTTGCTTCATCCCACCTGGCCCAGATATCCTCTGTGATTTAACAGCTCCTAGCTCTGACACCCAGCTTTGGACTAGCTAACAACAATAGCTAACCTTAATGTAGACCTTCCACCCCATGCCAACCACTTGGTGTGGTTCATTTTGCTGGATTTTCCAAACCCTTGAAATAAGTACCACAGGTCCACAATCTGAAATTCCAAAGCTCACAAAACCGACTTCTTTTTGTAGCAAAATCTAACCCGAACTCAAATGTGGCCCATTATAGTCTTTATTTCTCCCACCTAACAGAAATACCCTCACATTTTGCTGCAAAAATACTAATGTGTTTAACTACAGGTACTGCCCTGGATCCTGCTGGAGGTATGGCATTCATATCATACTAACTTTCTAATATCTGAAAAACATGGCTCCACGGGTTTCAGATAATGTATGAGTGTATTATTCCCATTTTTCAGATAAGGAAACTGACCACCTATCAGACAGAGCTTCTTGGATGACCTTGGACAAGTCATGTCACTTCTCTGGACCTCAGTTACTCTGTCTGTAAACTTGCTGTGAGCATACACTTGGTAGGCTTTGGGTCATTTAATTCTCTTGATAACATTCTGTGACATGGGAGTTATTATTCCTATTTTGCTGATGAAAAAACTGAAACTAAAAGAAGTTAAACATTTTGCCCAAGGTCACCCAGCCAGTCTGTGGAGAAGTTGGTCTTGGAACCAGGTCTGTCTGACTTTGGGGTCAGGCACCTTCTCAGACTGTTTGTAGTTCTAAAAGGAGTCTCTCTTATAGCCCTCAGATTTCTTCACTGAAAAATCCCCGATCTGTTTTACTTCCTCACAATGTCCTTACATTCCAGCAGCTATCAGCATGATTGAGAAGCCAAGAAAGCTTTGAAAATGGTATTTACTGTCCCCTACCTCCTACCCCTGTAGGGGAGGGTTCCAGTCATTCAAAAATGTCCATTTCCAGGGCTATTGCAGGCATTTTCTAGGACCTCCACTTAGTGGTTGTCTCTGTCTCTTCCTGCTGTAAAGATTTCTGCAAGTAGGTGCAACATTTCTCCAGGGGCTTTTAGCCTCAATAAGTCTGAGCCCACCAGGCCCAGTTCCCCAGCTCCAGTTAATGAGGGTCAGTCCCTCCTCCTTTCTTCCATCTCTCATGGTTAAGTTGTTCCTCCCCTCACTCAGCGGACCCAAGAGAAATCACAAGATCTTCTCAGCTGCCTGTGCTTGGGAACCCTGGCCTCACTGAAGGAGCTGTCATCCTCCAGCTAGTTCAAGTGACCAGGGAAGATGTGGGTCATTCTCTTAACGCTGTGTCTTTCAACCCAATAGCTGGAAGGAAATGTCTCTTGGTGAGCAATACAGTGGTTTGGGAAATCAGCTGCCTGCCTGCAGTCCTGAGCACTGGGAGTTCACTATCCATCAAACAAAAGAGGTTACATGGAGACAGGGGAGACAGCACTGCGACCTGATATTTCCCTCCCACATTTTAACCCTCTGACTTTGGGAAAGGCATGTGACTTCACTGAAACTCAGTTACTTTGTCTGGAAAATGGTAGGGAGAGTAACCTCTAGTTAGTTCTACCCATCTGTCTCAAAGGACCACAGGGAGAATCATAATAGTAATGGAAGTGACAGTCTTTGCAAATATCACAAACAATTGTCATGTAAGCTGGAAGGCAGTGGGTGAGTAATGGCTAAGAATGGGGGAGAAAAGTCATAGGAATTCAGCTCTACAGAGATGAGATCAAAAGTTCAGTAGACTGAACTCCAACAGAACTTGACAGATGATCCTGGGCTTATACATATATTTCCTACACCTATCACCCTTTCTTACTTCACGATGATTGTAATTACTGGGTTTTAAAAACGGTTGGAGAATTTTGTCTGTGTCATTTACTCTGAGTGCATTTTTATGATTTTTTTTTTTTTTTTTAAGATTTTATTTATTTATTCATTTATCCCCCCCTTGCTGCTTGTGCTCGCTGGGTCAGCTAACCACGCCGTGCGGGCGGGCTTGCCTTCACCAGGAGGCCCCGGGAACCGAACCCTGGGCCTCCCATATGGTAAACGGGAGCCCTACTGATTGAGCCACAGCTGCTTCCCAATTTTTATGATTTAAGATTGTGGCCAGCACACAGAATACAACAGGAGTAAAAATCAAGAAAAATAACAGATAGCAGAAACAAACCTGCATCCACTTCTCATAGTAAAATTATCAGAGACAAATTATAAAGTAAGCTTACTTATTATATAAACTACAAACTTGAATATATTTTCAGGGAATAAGAAACTCTAGCAGATATGAGTTGCTAGAACTTCTAGAAATAGAACATTTAAGAGCTGAAATGAAAGACACCACAATTTCATGACAAGTTTAGGGGACTAGTCTGGTTGGGAGAAGGTGAGAGGTATGGCCGCCAGTGGCAAGGAACACTAGGCTTGGTGTAATTGGAGCTGAATGATGGGGGAGGGGAAATACAAAAAAGCCTTGGAAAGTGGAGCTTCCAGAGCTTTGGGGATCTCAGAGGTGTTGACTTCGTTGACAGCAATGGTGGTACCAGCATCAACTTCAGTGTCACCTCCAGCTCCTTAAGCAGCAGAAACCAGAACTTCTTTGGAGAAAGGGGCAAAGGATGGAAGAGGGAGGCACTATCCCCTCCTACCATGTCATTCAGAAGTAAGGCACTGTCTGCATATTATAAATTCCAACTATGATCCAGAACAAGAAAAAATAATTAGCAAACTCAGGAATTATTCTTGAAAATCAGCTCTAACTAAATAAAGGTTGTTTGTGGTTTCCAAATTCATAGTCTTAAAATTGAAGCCAGGAATCTGGGTTCATGAATTATTTTCAGGAGGTGAAGACTTTTTATCAAGGTGAAAACGTGTAGGAAATGAATGGGAATATACATCTGTTAAGTAAAATAAAATGGCTGCCTGCCTTGGGCATTGCTAGGAGAAGACCCCTTTCTCAGAAGAACTTTTCCAGAGGACAAAAACAATTGATTTGCAGGGGTTTTCCTGGAAAACAGAAACATTGATAAGCAACACCTGTTGATAAAACTCATTTTGGTCTGGTAGAAAGAGTTTATCAGAAAGGACAAGCATACTCTACGAATCAATATATATCTGCTCCCCACTTTGTAAGACCCTACTAAGTAAAATGGAAACTTAATGTCAGTCAATAAGAACATTTTCTCACTTGCTTCCGTATTTGCCCTATAATGTATGAGCTTCCCTTTTTCATCCCTTCTGTAGAGTTCCCTTCTACTTTCTGAAAGGAATGTCGTCCTATTCATGTGTTGCGGCTGTCACGATGGGAAACCCAAAACAGCACTCAGAGGGAGCGGAGGAACCAGGCTTTATTATGCGCGCAGGCCCAGAGGAAACTTCGGTTTCCAAATTCTGGGCCCCCAGCCCCAGTTTTCTGGAGTTTTTATTGGGGTCTGCAGGCTCCTGTTCATTGGCTATCGAGTTGGCAGGTGGAATTTTCCATTACCTTAGGCAACGAAGCAAGTGTGGTTACAGAAGCAGAATTGCAGGTTACGAAATGAAGCAGGCAGGGTTACAGAGCCAGAAGTGCAGGTTCCAGTTCTAAGGTGGGAGATTCTTGTCAGGAAAAGGGGGAGGGGGAGGGCTTCAGTGACTTTTCCTTATCAATGAATCTCTCAATAAAGCTATAAGAGCCTAAATTGCATGAAGAGTTTTTCTTTTATCACAGCAAAGTCCAAATTCATAAAACTTGGCATTGGAAGAAACCCCAGAGTTACTGTAGTACAATCCCTTCACTTACAGAGGGGAAACTGAGCCTTAGAGAGAGAAAGTGTGACAGGCACAGATCACATAGGGAACCTTCTAACCTCCCTTTTGAAACTAATACAACCAAACAAAACAGGCTTCCTAGGCTCGTTTTCCAAAAGAAAAAAATATGGTGGATGGGACTGTGGAACCTGGTCCATCTGGTGAACGGTTGTGAAAATCAAAATATGATAGACATGAGGGCTGGTTTGAGTAAAGGAAAGGAGCCTGTCAGGAAAGGCTTGGAGGAAATCACCTTGGGAGCAAGCTCTAAATGTAGTGTCCACAGGCTCTAAGTGAGAAGGGAAAAGGTGCTTTAGGCAGGGGAAATGTCATAAGCAAAGGCCAGGAGACAGAGAGGCACATGCAGATTGGTTTGGTTTTTTTTTTTTTTTTTTTTTTTTTTTTTTTAATTTATTTATAGAGCGGTTATAGGTTTACAGAAAAATACAGAAAGTTTAGAGTTCCTATGTACACCCCTACACACACACACAAACATACACATCTTTCCCTATTTTTAACATTTCATTCATTTTTACAACCCCCAATTACTGAAGGCTGGTCATGTGTTAGGCACAACATGGGCAAACTTGACATGGTCCCTGCTCTCCTGGGCTGGGAAGGAGAGGGAGGGTGAAGGGGCAGGCAGTAGGAGTTCCAGTGTCAGGCTGAAGAATTTTTGGTTTGTTCCTCAGCAAGAGGAAGAAATCAGTAGAAAGGTTAGAGAACAGTAGGGGCAGCAGACTATTCTGTGGGCAAGGTTATCCAGGAGAGGGAAACATCAGCGCTTTAGCACCTGAGGTGAATGTTCCCCGGAGGCTCTGCCCCCATATCCCTTTCCATGCCTTCTCACCAGGCTGTGGTGAGTACTGAATATAATGTCCGCCTGAGCACCAGGCTCCTCCAAGGGCTCACTTAATTGTCACTATCTTTACTGTTACTGCCCCACCCCTACTCCCCACCAAAGGCTCTGGCTGTACAATTTATTCCTTCAGGAAAAGAAACAGACCAGATATGAACAGTGAGTATATTTCAAGGTGCTAGGATCGTGGATGCTTCTGTTTTCTTATTCTTTATACTATTATATTCTTTCCAAGTTTTCTGACTTAAATATGCACTACTTATAGAATTTAAAAATCAAAACGACTTTAAATCAGTAGTTTAAATAATAACGTATTTACTTAAACTACTGATATTAAACATAGGTATCAAATGTACTGGTATGGAAAGATGTCCACGATATATAATTGCGTGGAGAAAAATAGCAAGCTACAGAGCACAAGGTACAATACAATCTCATTATTTTAAAAGACTCTATATAAGCATTTGAAAGTACATATAAGTTCTGGAAAAACCTACACTAAGCTATCTGGGAGTTTAACTTTTATTTCATACTATTCTGATATTTGATGTTTACAACAAGCATGTGTTACTCTTTCCACTTTTAGCAAAAAAATTTATATTAGGAATTATTTATTGGGTTTATTAGGTGTTGGGCATTGTGCTAAGCTCATTCCTTCTCACTGCTTGTGGCTTCTACTCCCTTTTCTACGTTAGGACAACAGGGAATAAGACCACTGTAATTCAGGATGACCCTCGACTCCTTCAAGTCTGAGCCCAGCCTCCCCCAGACTGTCTTTTCTACCCAGACTGTCTTCTCTTCCCAGACTGATCCTGTCTTGGGCTCCTTGGACCTTCCTTCCCAGGGACATGGGTCTACACCTCCTCCAGGTGTGGTCAGGCTGCCCCCACTAAGGCACTTAGTGAAGTGGGAGACCTGTAGGAGCTTATTTGTCTGCCTCCTTGGTGGCCTGGCCCAGCTTTCTCTGTTGGTTTGTGATGGAGATGGTGAGGGGCCAAGGGGCACCTCTGACTTGTCCTGCCCCAAGCGGGTGAACAGAGGTTGGGGGCGGGGGAGGGAGAGGATTAGGAAGGCAACTCCACCTCCTCCTTTGGCATCCACCTTTGGCCAACGGTCTCACCCAAGCTTTCTTCTTCTCACCTTGCCCGGCCCAGGAAGGAGGCAGAAATAATTAACACCAAAGCAGAAACTCATTCACACGGGACTGCAAACTCTTCCAGGAATTCGCATTTTTAAACCTTCTGTCGCTAATTGTGGAATGCAAGGCTTTGTGTCTGAAAGGAAGGGCAAGCAATGGAAATCAGGGGATGAGAGGAGGGCGTCCTCTTTGAGCCTGGTGCCCCACCCCAAACATTCTACTTCCAAGCTTGCAGCAATTGAAACCCTGGAGTTTGTCTTTGGGAGTGGAGTATGTGTGTGTCACACAGAACAGCTGATTTCTTTGCCCACCCTCCACAGGATTTCTGGAAGTGGGCTGTGTAGCCCCTTCCGGGGTCTATCTGTGTCCTGGGGCCCAGCTGTCCCCTGCCTAAAGGGGGAGAGGCCCAGCCCAGTTCCCCAACCCCTAGGACAGGCCTCCCATGTGTGGTGGGGTTGGGGCCTAGAAACTGGTCCCAGCCTTTTTAAGGGTGTCCAGAGAGCCCCACCCCCAGCACAAGCTGGGAGAATATTTCAATGACTAATTAATGTTTATTGGGTAGAAATGTACAGGAAACAAAATTCAAAGGGTTCAGATGTAAAAGCAAGTCTCCCCCTTACCCTGTAGCTCCCAAGTTCCTCTCTCCACAATATGTATATATATGCAGACACGTGTGTATTTATATTAATGGCTACAGAGCACATGCTTGTTCATCTTGTTTTTTTTCCCCATAAAGCAATACTGTTTAGCCCACTGCTCACCTACTGTGAGGGCTTGTTAATAGAATTAATTTCTTTATGCTCAACCTCCTCATCTGTAAAATGGGAGGTCATAATATTATTTACCTCATAGGGCTATTTTGAGGAGTCAATGAATTAATTCATGTGAAATCCAGGCCCTTGACATACCTTAACCTAATGCTCACAGCAAAGCTTTGGGGACAGGCATTATTATTCTCAGTGTGTACATGAGGAAACTGAGATGTTAGTTGGTTAACCTGTAAAAGGAAAACAGTTAAAGTAAAATAAAGTCAGTCCTCTGAGTGTTTTGTTTTCACCTACCTACCGCATAGTAGCAAGATCACAGTTATGTGTTTATGTGCTACAAGTTCTTGATTCTATTGTGCTAGAGCCCTCAGGTATCTCCTTGTTCCCACACAGGGTCTATTCTTAAATAAAAATAAGCAAGTAGAGGGATTACTAACAGCCAACTTTCTTAATACCTCATTTATTGCTATTCCACAGTAGGGCATTTCTAGGCACTCAATGAAGTCCATTCTTTCTAGGGTAAAGCATCACTCCATTTCTCAAAGGCGATACACTGTCTTGTCTTGTGTGAGAAACTCCTTCTGGGCTTTGTTTCCGTCTGCCCCTGAGTCATCTCCTCAGTATTGCCTTCGGCCTTTTGTGCCTCAGACCAGCCTTTCTGCCATCAGTCAGCTATGGCAGACCCCTGATCGGCTACACTCTGAGAAATCAGCAAATCACTAGTCTTGAGAGAAGGACACATAAAGCCAAACCTGGCAAGGGTCAAAGGAGACTTGATCCTATAGGGTAAGAGTAGGGCCTTTGTGACAACTGAGTCATTTTTGTCTACACTCTGGGTTCTCTAGGTTCTGGGGAGTTGAAGCTGCAGGAAGCCTAAACCCATGGTGAGCTTTAAGAGTAGATTCCATTTCTCCAAGAGCAGTGAGGCATTAGTAGGAGGCATTAGCACGGCTGAGTGTGCAGTGACCTTAAAATGGTGTGGGTTTGTCTTTTTCCTCAAGCTCAGGAGGGCGACTCTCTTACCTGCCCACTGGTCTCCTTCCCCAGCCCAGCATGGAATCTCGGAAGGCTTGATCCTGGAAACATCTGGCTGTTTCCAAGAGGATGGGCAGCCGTCTCTGTGGATGGCAGGCAGGGCGCGGCAGCCCATTGCCTTTTCCTGGCTTGACACGGGGAGAACAAAAACAGCAAATGTACAACTAGAACCTCCACTCATGTAGTTTCTGATGAAAATAAGTCATAGGAAAGACTGTTTAATGAGCTGGAGTGATACCATTGTAAATTCTGCCTCATTACCCTGGTTCTTTCATTCTGTGATCGGCCTGTTCACATATTTGCCTATCCTTCGATTGTATTGTACGTGTAGACCTTGCTTGTTGGTGGGAGCTTGACGTAAAATAAGGAAATTAGCCTTTTAGCAGTCATAGGTTGTAAACTCTCTGGGTGTGAGTTATCTGATTTTGCTTATGACCTTTATTTTTGTCATATAGAAACAACACATTTTTATTTTATTTTTTATTTTATTTTATTTTTTTTACCGGGAGGTCCCGGGGATCGAACCCGGGTCCCTCCATATGGGAGACGGACGCCCAACCAGTTGAGCCACATCCGACCCCAGAACACATTTTTGTGTAGTCAAATTTATCAATCCTTTCTTTTGGCTTCAGAGTTTTATATTCTGTTAAGAAAGTTCTCCACCCTTATAAATTTCTACATGTTTTCTTCAAGACAGTGTGTGGTTTCCTTTTTTTTTTTTTTTTT
This sequence comes from Tolypeutes matacus, assembly GCA_026826555.1. Classification (NCBI taxonomy): domain Eukaryota; kingdom Metazoa; phylum Chordata; class Mammalia; order Cingulata; family Chlamyphoridae; genus Tolypeutes; species Tolypeutes matacus. The sequence goes on from JAKSZT010053816.1 coordinate 2,710,983, forward strand.
GTCTGCTTTATATACAGAGGGTCCATTTTGTTTGAAAGAAGGGCTGCTCTGAGGATCCTTTATTATTATTATTTTTAGAGAAGTTGTAGGTTTACAGGAAATCATGCAGAAAATACAGTTCCCATATAACCTCCTTATACACACAGATTTCCCTATTGTTAACGCTTCATATTTGCATGGTACCATTGTTACAATTCATGAAACAATATTACTCTAATTATACTAACTGTAGTGCATAATTTGCATTAAGGTTCACTATTTGTGTTATATATTACTACGTGTTTTTTAAAACAAATCAATTTTTATTGACACATATTAATAAAGCATACAATTCATCCAAAGTGTACAATCAATGGTATTTGGTATAATCACATAGTTGTGCATTCATCACTTCAATCATTATTAGAGCATTTTCATTATTGCAATAACAATAATAAAAAACAGACAACAAACAAACAAACTTGAAAATTCCCCACCTCTCAATTTCTTTGTTTCCCCTGCTGTACATAGCTGCTATTTCTGGCTGTTTTTGCACAATTATTTGTTTATTAAGCAACTTTATTGAGATATATTCACATAACGTATGATCTATCCAAAGTGTATAATCAATGGCTTTTAGTATAGTCACAATGTTGTACGTTCACCATCTTAAAAATTTTAGAAAAATTTCATTACTCCAAAAAGAAAGACTCCACACCCCTTAGCATTCCTTCCCCAGCCCTACATAACTACTAATCTAATTTCATCTTTTTTTTTTTTTTTAAATGTAATTGGCTTTTATTTTTTAATAGGACACTTCAGTGGGTTTTTTTTTTTTTTTGTAGTTTTTATTATTATTATTATTATTTATTTTTATTATTTTTTTAACTTTATTTTGTACATTTAATAATTGAAAACATAAGCAATTAAAAACTAAAAAGTAAACATAGATGAATAAATATATACATTTCTCAATTAAATGTAATGGATACATGTAAATTTTTTTGTTGTTTTGTTTTTTGTTTGTTTTTTTGTGTCTGTGAATCAAACAATATATTACACAATATATTTGGTTCATAGTAATGCATTCATACAGTATTTGTCCTTTTCTGTCTGGCTTGCTTCAATCAACATAATGTCCTCCATATTCATCCATGTTGCCATATGCTTTATGACTTCATTTCTTCTTACAGCTGCATAATATTCCATCGTGTGAATAGACCACAGTTTGTTTATCCATTCATCTGTTGATGGACACCTGGGTTATTTCCAACTTTTGGCAATAGTGAATAATGTGGCTACGAACATCGGTGTGCAGATGTCTGTTTGTGTCACTGCTCTCAGTTCTTCTGGGTATATACCCAGTAGTGGTATTGCAGGGTCACGTGGCAAGTCTATATTCAATTTCTTTAGGAACTGCCAAACAGTCCTCCATAGTGGTTGTACCATCCTGCATTCCCACCAACAGTGAAGAAGTGTTCCTATCTCTCCACATCCTCTCCAGCACTTGTAGTTCTCTGTCTTTTTAATAGTGGCCATTTTGATAGGTGTGAAATGATATCTCACTGTAGTTTTGATCTGCATTTCCCTAATCATGAGTGATGTTGAGGATTTCCTCATGTGTTTTTTTGCCATTTGTATTTCTTCTTCAGAGAAATGTCTATTCAAGTCTTTGGCCCATTTTTTAATTGGGTCATTGGTCTTTTTATTGTTGAGTTGTAACATCTCTTTATATATCCTGGATATTAAACCCTTATCAGATATGTGATTTCCAAATATTTTTTCCCATTGAGTCGGCTGCCTTTTCACCCTTCTGACAAAGTCCTGTGAGGTGCAAAAGTGTTGAATTTTGAGGAGGTCCCATTTATCTACTTTTTCTTTTGTTGCATGTGCTTTGGGTGTGAAGTCCAAGAAACCACCACCTACTACAAGGTCTTGAAGATGGTTCCCTACATTTTCTTCTAGTAGTTTTATGGTCCTGGCTTTTATATTTAGATCTTTGGTCCATTTTGAGTTGATTCTTGTATAGGGGGTGAGATAGGGGTCCTCTTTCATTCTTTTGGTTATAGATATCCAGTTCTCCCAACACCATTTGTTGAAGAGACTGTTTTTTCCCATCAGCGTGGGCTTGGTAAGTTTGTCAAAAACCAGTTGACTGTATAGGTGAGGGTTTATTTCTGGATTCTCAATTCTATTCCAGTGATCGATATGTCTATCTTTATGCCAGTACCATGCTGTTTTGACCACTGTAGCTTTGTAATATGTTTCAAGGTCAGGCAGTGAAATTCCTCCCACATTGCTCTTCTTTTTTAGAATGCTTTTGGCTATTCGGGTGCACTTACGCTTCCAGATGAATTTGGTAATTGCCTTCTCTAATTCTGTAAAGTAAGCTGTTGGGATTTTGATTGGTATTGCATTGAATCTATAAATCAGTTTGGGCAAGATCGACATCTTCACGATATTTATTCTTCCAATCCAAGAACACGGAATGTCTTTCCATTTGTTTAGGTCTTTTTAAATTTCTTTTAGCATTGTTTTGTAGTTTTCTGCATATAGGTCCTGTACTTCCTTGGTTAAATTAACTCCTAGGTATTTGAGTCTTTTTGTTGCTATGAAAATGGAATTTTCTTCCTGATTTCCTCCTCAGATTGTTCAGTACTAGTGTACAAAAACATTACTGATTTTTGTGTGTTGATCTTATATCCTCCCACTTTGCTGAACTCATTAATTAGTTCAAGTAACTTTGTTGTGGATACTTCAAGGTTTTCTAAATACAGGATCATGTCATCCGCAAACAGTGAGAGGTTTTTTTTTTTGTTTTTTTTTTTAAAGATTTTATTTATTTATTCATTTATCCCCCCCTTGCTGCTTGTGCTCGCTGGGTCAGCTAACCACGCCGTGCGGGCGGGCTTGCCTTCACCAGGAGGCCCTGGGAACTGAACCCGGGGCCTCCCATATGGTAAACGGGAGCCCTACTGATTGAGCCACAGCCGCTTCCACAGTGAGAGTTTTACTTCCTCTTTTCCTATTTGGATGCCTTTAATTTTTTTGTCTTGTCTAATTGCCCTAGCTAGAACTTCTAGTACAACATTGAAAAACAATGTGACAGTGGGCATTCTTGTCTTGTTCCTGATCTTAGAGGGAAAGCTTTCAACCTTTCTCCATTGAGTATGATGTTGGCTGTGGGTTTTTCATATATGCTTTTTATCATATTGAGGAATTTTCCTTTTATTCCTATCTTTTGAAGTATTTTTATCAAAAAAGGATGTTGGATTTTGTCGAATGCCTTTTCTGTATCTATTGAGATGATCATGTGTTTTTTTTCCTTCAATTTGTTAATGTGGTGTATTACATTGATTGATTTTCCTATGTTGAACCAGTCTTGCATACCAGGAATAAATCCCATTTGGTCGTGATGTATAAGTCTTTTGAAATGCTGTTGGATTCGATTTGCAAGTATTTTGTTGAGAATTTTGCATCTATGTTCATGAGAGAGATTAGTCTGTAATTTTCTTTTCTTGTGGAATCTTTATCTGGCTTTGGTATTAGGGTGATTTTGGCTTCATAAAATGTGTTGGGTAATTTTCCCTCCTCTTCAATTTTTTGGAAGAGTTTAAACAGGTTTGGTGTTAATTCTTTTAGAAATGCTTGGTAGAATTCACCTGTGAAGCCATCTGGTCCTGGACTTTTCTTTGCTGGGAGATTTTTGATGATGAATTCAATCTCCTTAATTGTGATTGGTTTGTTAAGTTCTTGTATTTCTTGTTGTGTCAGTGTAGGTTGGTTATGAGTTTCTAGAATATTGTCCATTTCATCCAGGTTATCTAGTTTGTTGGCATAGAGTTTCTCATAATATCCTCTTATGATTCTTTTTATTTCTGTGAGGTCATTTGTAATTTCCCCCCTTTCATTTCTGATTGTATTTATTTGCATCTTCTCTCTTTTTTTCTTTGTTAGTCTAGCGAGGGGTTTGTCAATCTTATTGATCTTCTCAAAGAACCAGCTTTTGGTTTTGTTGATTTTCTCTATTGCTTTTTTGTTCTCATTTTCATTTATTTCTGCTCTAATCTTTATTATTTCTTTCCTTCTTTTTGCTTTGGGATTGGTTTGCTGTTCTTTCTCTAGTTTCTCAAGTTGTTCAGTTAAATCTTTGAGTTTAGCTCTTTCTTGTTTCTTAATATAGGCATTTAGGGCTATAAATTTCCCTCTCAAGACTGCCTTTGCTGTATCCCATAAGTTTTGATATGTTGTGTTCTCATTTTCATTTGTCTCAATATATTTACTGATTTCACTTGCAATTTCTTCTTTGACCCACTGAACATTTAGGAGTGTGTTGTTCAGTCTCCACACATTTGCGAATTTCCTTTTTTCCTGTCTATTATTGATTTCTAGTTTCATTCCATTATGATCTGAGAAGGTGCTTTGTATAATTTCAATCTTTTTATTTTTATTGAGTGCTGTATTGTGACCTAACATGTGGTCTATCCTGGAGAAAGATCCATGGGCACTTGAGAAGAATGTATAATCCGCTGAGTTTGGATGCAGTGTTCTGTATATGTCTGTTAGGTCTAACTTGTTTATCATATTGTTCAAGTTCTCTGTTTCCTTGTTGATCTTCTGTCTAGTTGTTCTATCTAATGATGTGAGAGGGGTGTTGAAGTCCCCAACGATTATTGTAGAAATGTCTATTTCTCCCTTCAGTTTTGCCAGAGTTTATCTCATATATTTTGGGGCACCCTGGTTAGGTGTGTAGATATTTATGACTGTTATATCTTCCTGGAGGATCGTCCCTTTTATTAATATATAATGCCCTTCCGCATCTCTTATCACTTTTTTGTATTTGAAGTCTGTTTTGTCTGATATTAGTATAGCTACCCCTGCTCTTTTCTGTTTACTATTCGCATGGAGTATCTTTTTCCAACCTTTTACTTTCAGCCGGCTTGTATCCTTGTGTCTGTGGTGAGTTTCTTGTAAGCAGCATATGGATGGCTCATGTTTTTTTATCCATTCTGTCATCCTGTATCTTTTGATTGGGGAATTTAATCCATTCACATTCAATGAAATTACTGAAAATGCACTATTTATTTCCTCCATTTTATTCTTTGGTTTTCATGTCATCTTATTTTTGTCTTTCTTTTTACTCTTTTGGTTATCCTTTCTGCTTTTCTTTCTTCTATACTTTCCTCCAAGCCTCTCTCTCCTGTCTTTTTCTTTCAGGTTCTAAGGCTTCCTTTAATATTTCCTGCAAAGGTGGATTCTTTTTTGCAAACTCTCTTAGTTTCTGTTTGTTTGTGAATACTTTATATTCACCTTCATATTTGAAGGACAGTCTTGCTGGATAAAGAATTCTCGGCTGGCAGATTTTCTCTTTCAGTTTCCTAATTGTATCATACCACTGTCTTCTCGCCTCCATGGTTTCTGAAGAGAAATCTGCACAAAGTCTTACTGGATGTCCTTTGTACGTGATTGTTTGCTTCTCTCTTGCCGCTCTGAGAATTTTCTCTTTGTCTTTTACATTTGACATTCTGAATAATATGTGTCTTGGCGTAGGTCTATTTGGATTTATTCTTACTGGGGTACGGTGTGCTTCTTGAACATGAAAGTTCATTTCTTTTGTGAGAGTTGGGAAATTTTCAGCTATTATTTCCTCAAATACTCTTTCTGCCCCTTTTCCTTTCTCTTCTCCTTCTGGAACTCCCATGACACGTATGTTCTTGCGTTTTGTGTTGTCATTCAACTCTCTGAGCCCCTGCTCAATTTTTTCCATTCTTTTCTCTCTCTGTTCTTTTCTCTCTTCAATTTTAGCTGTTCTGTCTTCAGTATCACTTATTCTTTCTTCTATCATTTCGAGTCTGCTGTTGTATGCTTCAAATGTATTTTTGATTTCACCTATTGTGTCTTTCATTCCCATGAACTCCGTTACTTTTCTGATCATGATTTCAAATTCTTCTTTATGTTCGCTCAATGACTTCTTGATGTCATTGATCTCTTTAACTATATTCTCTTTCATCTCATTAATTTGATTTTGGAAATGTGTGCTCATCTCACTGATTAGTTCTCTCAAATTATGCATCTCTTCTGGGACTTTGCTGTATTCCTTTTCTTGGGCCATGTCTTCTATTTTCATAGTATGGCCCATAATTTTTTGTTGGTGCTTAGGCATCTGGTTAGTTTGTATTTTACTTAGATGCTCTATCTCTTTCTCTTTTATGGGGTTTTAGTGGCAGGAGGCTGTGAGTTACCACCGCTCTTTGATTTTTGGCTCAACCTTGATTGTTAGGATTGTTCTGCTGGTTGCTCAAAACTGGGCACTGGACCCAGTAATTGGTTGTAGAGTCGTTTCCTAAGGCCTTGGGCAGGGAGGCTATAGAGGCCAGGAAAAGCCTCTCTTACTTATTAATTTTCTTATGTGTACTTCCTTGGTCTGCCAGGAGATGGCGCTTGTTGGCTGCTCTCAATTCAATGCCTGGTCAGAGCGTATTTGTTGTGACACAGACCAGATCAATGTGATAGAGCTTCCTGTCTGGGGGCTAGGAGCCCTGTGATTCAAACTTTCTGAGACAGTTCTCCAGACTTCTCTCGTAGTGCCCCCCTTTTCCCAGCTAGGAAATATTTCCACTCCCTTCTGAATCCTCAACAATCAGTCCCTGTTAGTAGAGGATGAGATTGGGAGGTTTGTATATCTTTAGCTCCTTGCAGGCTCTAAGGCAAACGATGGCGCAGCCCCACCCAGCCTGGAAGGGCTCTCGGGACAGGGCAGACCAAACCTGGGAGTCCAAAGCAGGGTCAGCCCCAGGCTCTCTCTCCCCTCTCCTGTGGTGTCCTCAACAATTAGTCCAGGCTAGAAGAGAGGGAGGTTGCGAGGTCGGATTTCTCCAGTCCTTCCTAGGCTCCCAGGGCAAACCCCTGTGTGGAAGGGTCCGTGGGGCTCCGCAGCCTAAATTTCAGGTCAGAACCTGAGTCAGCCTTCGGCTGTGTCCCTCTCTCTCCCCTTTCCTGGAGTGGCAGATCCCTGAAGCCCCCTTTGTCTGTGGTCGCAGGCCCAGGGGCCCAAGAATTCTGAAGAGTTTGGGGGAGGGTGCCGGCAGCAGCAGAAGCTGCTACTTGCAACTCATGGTTCTGTTGTCGCGATTTCCCTCTTCTGTCCCTCTCTCCTCTGGGTGGTGTGCAGCCTTCACCTGCTGCCCTAAACCCTAGAAAATCTTTTTCGGGGATGTTTCAGCTTGTCGTCTCGCTATTTTTCTGGAGAAGAGATTCCCGTGTCTTACTAGTCCGCCATCTTCTAATTTCATCTTTATAAATTGATTTATATTTACATTTTATATAAATGGAATAAATCATGCAATATGTAAAACTCTGTGTTTGGTCTCTTTCACTTAGTATAATGGGTTTTTTTTTTTTTTTGTCTGATATTAACATTTTTTAGAATTAATCTATATTTGTTCAGCTTCAAAGAAAAACAGTCATATATGCAATTTTACCCATATTCATATTTCACATAATATATTTATCTCATAATAGTGCAATCACACAATATTTGTCCTTTTGTGTCTGGCTTGCTTCACTCAACATAATGTCCTCTAGGTTTATCCAAGTTATCATATGTTTTATGACTTCATTTCTTCTTACCACTGCATAATATTCCATCATGTGTATACTCCACAATTTGTTCATCCATTTATCAGTTGATGGACACCTGGTTTGTTTCCAACTTTTGGCAATGGTGAATATTGCTGCTATGAACATTGGTGTGCAGATGTCTACTCAGTTCTTCTGGGTATATACCTATCAATGGAACTGCCAGGTCCCATGGCAAGTCTACATTCAACTTCCTTAGGAACTGCCAAACAGTCCTCCACAGTGGCTGTACCATTCTACATTCCTACCAAAAGTGAATAAGCATTCCTATCTCTCCTTAAACTCTCCAATATTTACAGTTTTCAGACTTTTTAATAGTGGCCAGTCTAATAGGTATGAAATAATATCTCATTGTAGGCTTTTTGTTTGCTTGTTTGCTTGCTTGTTTGTTTTTTTGAGGTGCTAGGGGCCAGGGATTGAACTCAGGACCTTGTATGTGGGAACCCAGCACTCAACCACTGAGCCACATTGGCTTCCCTGAGTTGGTTTTTTTCATTTGTTTTGCTAGTTTTTTCCAGGAAGCACCGGGAACTGAACCTGGGACCTCCCACGTGGAAGGCGTGCGCTCAACTGCCTGAGTCACATCTGCTCTCTCTCGTTGTACTGTTGATTTGCATTTCCCTACTCACTAGTGATATTGAATATTTTTTCATATGTTTCTTTGCCATTTGTATTTCCTCTTTGGACAGTTGTCTTTTTGAGTTTTTTGCCCATTTTTTAATTGGATAGTTTGTCTTTTTATTGAGTTGTATGATCTCCTTATATATCAGGGATATTAAACCTTTGTCAGATATTTTCTCCTGTGTTTTTTTTTTTATTTTTCTTAAATTCTAGTGACATATATACAACCTAAAATTATCCCTTTTAACCACATTCAAATATATAATTAAGTGGTACAAATTAACATTCACAATGTTGTGCTACAATCACCACCATCCATTACAGAGGCTTTTCCAACCCCCAAACAGAAAATCTGCACCAGTTCAGAATTAATTCCCGTGCCCTACCCCACCCTGGTTCCTGGTAATGTGTACTCTATTTTTGACTCTCTGAATCTGCTGATTTCTAGTTATTTCATATCAATGAGGTAATACATTATTTGTCCTTTTCTGTCTGGTTAATTTCATTCATGCTGATGTCTTCAAGGTTCATCCATGTTGTCACTGTACCAGAACTTTATTCTTTTTTATTGATGAGTGTAGCCATTTGGCAATTTGATGTAATTATGAATTCCAAAAATATAATTGGATCATTCTTGTAAACTGATCTGTTAATCTGGGCATGATTAAGTTATGATTAGGGCGTTGACTGGGCCACGTCAGTAGGGCATTGAGCCCCAGCCCTTGGTGGGTGGTGGAATCGAATAGGCAAGGCAAAGGACAGAAGGAGCAGTTTTTGAGAAGCAGTTTTGATGTTGGAGTTTTGATGTTGGAGAGAAGGCCCCAGGACAAGAGAAGTGAGCTGTTCACCTGATAGTCTTCAGCTGACCTTGTGGAGGAACCAGAGCTAAGCCCAGAAAGAAACGCAGCCCTGAGAAGAGAGGAACCCAAGAAGCCTGAACCCTGGCAAATGTGGGCAGAGGTCTTGCTCCAACACTGGCAATGGACTTTGATGAGAGAAGAAACTTATGCTTTATGGCCTGGTAACTGTGGGCTTCTACCCCAAATAAATACCCGTTATAAAGACCAACCCATTTTTGGTATTTCACATTAGCACCCCTTTGGCTGACTAATACAATGAGTAATATTCTATTGTATGTATATACCATATTTTGTTTATACATTCATCTGTTGATGGATGCTTGGGTTGCCTCTATCTTTTGGCAATTGTGAATAATGCCGCTATGAGCATCACTGTGCAAACATCTGTTCAATCCTTGCTTTCAATTATTTTGGGTATATACCTAGAAGTGGGAATGCCAGGTTATATGGTAATTTTAATCTTAACTTTCTGAGGAAACACCAAACTGTTTTCCACAGTGGCTGCACCATTTTACATTCCCACCAATAATGAACAACATTCATTTCTCCACATCCTCTCCAATACTTGTTACTTTCCATTTTTTCAATAGTAGCAATTCTAACAGTATGAAATGGCATCTTGTGGTTTTGAATTGCATTTCCCTATTGGTTAATGATATTGAGCAACTGTTCATGGGCTTATTACTCATTTGTATGTCTTCTTTGAAGAATGTTTATTCAAGTCTTGTGCCCATTTTAAAATTGTATTGTCTTTTTGTTGTTGACTGGTAGTGAAGAAGGATAGTTAGGGAATCAATAGATGGATCTGGAACCTGGCAGAGAAACCACCACCATTAAACACATGGACATCAGTATCCCCGAGATGACTGCTGGAAGAACTTGTGAGAATCCCATGCAGAATGAGATTTCCTCTGGAAGCCAGGAGAAGCCCTGGATATTCTTCAAGGGCCTTATCATTGGGACCTCCCCGGGGATTGATGGGTGGGGTAATCAATCAAAGCAGCAAGCAGCTGGGACTCCTCCCCTGTCATTAGCAAAGGGGTTGAATAATTAATGGTTTAAAAAGCTAGCACAGGGAAGCGGCTGTGGCTCAATCAGTAGGGCTCCCGTTTACCATATGGGAGGCCCGGGGTTTGGTTCCCGGGGCCTCCTGGTGAGGGCAGGCCTGCCCGCACGGCGTGGTTAGCTGACCCAGCGAGCACAAGCAGCAAGGGGGGGATAAATGAATAAATAAATAAAATCTTTAAAAAATAAAATAAAATAAAAAAAAAATAAAAAAATAAAAAGCTAGCACAAAGGCAGAACCAGCCCTGTTCTTGCTTTCTACTCCCTGTTCTGGCCTTCTCCCCCACCCCCCCCACCCCCGATCAATACACAAGTAAACCTGGGGATTTATAATCTGTAATGGGGAATTGTAGTCTGTAAATCGGTCCTCTTTATCACTCTTCAGCCCCTTTCTCTCTACCTGGGACCCATGATCTGTTATTTTCTCCCATTTCTCTTCTCACCATTCCTTAATAAATTACAAGCCTAACTAACCTTGCTTGCTCTCAAAATTCATTTCTTGTAGCTTAGCCAAGATCTTAGAGAAAATCTGACAACAGTAGGATATCTTAATATACTGTGGATATTAAACCTTACTGGATATATAGTTTCCAAATATTTGCCCCCATTCTGTAGGTTGTCTTACTTTTGTGATGAAGTCCTTTGAAGCACAAAGGACTAATTTTAATGAAGTCTCATCTATTTTTTTCCTTTTTTGATCGTGCTTTTGGAGTAAAATCTAAGAAACCATTCCCTAACAGAAGATCCTAAAGATGCTTCCCTATGTTTTCTTCTAGGAGATTTATAGCTGTGGTTCTTATATTTAGGTCTTTGATCCATTTTTAGTTCATTTTTTAATATGTGTGAGGTAGGGGTACACCTTCAATTTTTTTTTTTTTTTTTTTTTTTTTTTTTTTTGCACCATTTTTTAAAGAGGCTACTCTTTCCTTAATGACTGGACTTGGCTCCCTTGTCAAAAATCGATTGGCCATGATCCCAGGGAATGGAGAGAGTCTGCAGCTGCAGGCAGGATAATCCCATCCATCCTATACATGGGATATAAGCCCCCTCTCACTTGGAGGTGGAGTGGACATCACCACTCCAGACTCCTCAGGACTGGGGGAAGAGCTATGGCCTAGAGTGGACTCACTGGTATTCTGTTGTAGATATGTTGTGATTCAAGCAATGGAAGAAATTACAACAGTGAGGTGGAGCCAGTGGTCACTGGACGCTTTCGGGGCAGGGAAGGGAAAAGCAGTTGTAATACAGGGGCTTTTTCAGGACTTGGGAATAATCCTGAGTGACATTACAATGACAGATATAGGCCATTTACATCAGCATATACCATGCAAAACTGTGTGGGAGAGAGTGTGGTCTACAATGTGAACTATGGTCCATGCTTAGTGGCAAAGCCCCAGGATGTGTATATCCATTTCAGGTGATGTGCCACACTAATGAAAGATGTTTATGTGGGATATTATGGGAGGTGTGTGAGATGGGGAACATGGGAATCCATATCATTTTTGTGTAACATTTATGTAATCTGAGCATCTTTTAAAATATTTAAAAATATTGCTATTTAGGAAAAAAAAAATTGATTGGCCATGGATGTGATGCTTGCTTTCTGAACTATCAATTTGATTCCATTAGTCCATATGTCTGTCTTTGTGCCAATAACATGCTGTTTTGATTACTGTGGCTTTGTTATAAGTTTTTTTTTAAACAATTTATTGAAGTATTTTATTCATATATGAACACACATAAACTATAAGTGTTCAGTAAACATTGTGAACTTATAAAATAAACATGCATAACATAATACAGGGCTCCCACACATGACCCCACCACAAATACTTTGTATTGTGTGAAACATTTGTTAGCAAATTATGAAAGAGCATTGTCAAAGTATTACTACTAACTATAGCCCATATCTTACTCCCCTATACATTTTTTTAAGGATTTATTTATCTATTTATTTACTTTTATCCATTTTTACTCCCCCCCCACCCCATTTTTGCTGTTTTTGTGTCCATTCACTGGGCAACTCTCTGTGTCCATTTCCTGCCCTCTCTTCTCATCCTTCTTTTCGTGTCTTCACTGGGATTCGATCCTTGGAACCTCCAATGTGGGAGAGAGGCGACCTACTTCCTGTGCCACGTCTCATCTTGGTTCTCCCTTGTGTCACTCTCCTGTTACGTCATTGTCTTGCTGTGTGGCTCGCGTGGCCTGACAGTGTACCCATACACGGGTCCTGGTGGCGCACTTGCATGCGGGGCCTGGGGGGCTCACCCGTGCACGGAGCCTAGTGGCCTACATGCCTTCTATATTTTCCTTTTTTTTAATTTTTACCAGGAGGTCCCAGGAATTGGACCCAAGTCCCTCCATATGGGAGACGGACACCCAACCATTTCAGCCACATCCATCCCCCTGCTATATCTCTTAAGGTTGACCAGAGATACCTAGAGTTACAGTCTTTTCCCATACAGGATGGTCATATAATATATCAGGCTTGGTTTATCACCAGCATTCTAAAAACCAGACCTAGGGAGAAAAACTAGGTCTGGGGACACATGAGTGGTTTCTAATATAGTGAATGTGTCTACTCTGATTATCACAAAATCAGGAGAGCAAGAATATTCGTAATGTAGTAAGTTTAAAAATCAGGAAATGTGAGTCCTCCAACTTTGTTCTTCCTCTTCAGGATGGTTTTGGCTATTCAGGGCTCCTTACCCTTCCCTACAAATTTGATGATTGGCTTTTCCATTTCTGCAAAGAAGGCTATTGGAATTTTGATGGGGATTGTGTTGAATCTGTAAATAGCTTTGGGTAGAGCAGGCATCTTAATGATATGTAGCCTTCCAATCCATGAGCATAGAATGTCCTTCCATTTATTTAGGTCTTTTTTTATTTCTTTTAACAATGGTCTTCTTTGATTTGTTTTAGCAATATTTTGTAGTTTTCTGAATACAGGTTCTTTACATCCCTGGTTCAATTTATTCCTGCATATTTGATTTATTTTTTCTATAATAAATGGAATTATTTTTCTTGATTTCCTCTTTAAATTTGTTCTAGTGTACAAGATGTTGATCTTGAACTCTGCCACTTTGCTGAATTTGTTTATTAGCTCTAATAGCTTTGTTGTGGATTTTTCAGGATTTTCTATTTACAAGATTATGTCACCTGCAAATTGGGAAAGTTTTACTTGTCCTTTCCAATTTGGATGCCTTTTATTTCTTTGTCTTGCCTATTGCTCTGGCTGGAGCTTCCAGTACAATATTGAATAACAGTGGTGACAGTGGGCATCCTTGATTGCCTGATCTTAGAGGGAAAGCTTTCAGTCCTTCATCACTGAGTATGATGTTAGCAGTGGGTTATTCTTATATGCCCTCTATTATGTTGAGGAGATTTCCTTCTATTCCTAGTTTTCTGAAAAAAAAAATTTTTTTTTTTAATCAAGAAAGCGGGGAAGCAGATGTGGCTCAAGTGATTGGGCTCCCATCTACCATATAGGAGGTCCAGGGTTTGATTACCAGGGCCTCCTGGTGAAAGGCAAGCTGGCCCGAGTGGCAAGCTGGCCCACGCGGAGTGCTGGCCTATGTGGAGTGCTGGCCTGCGCAGAGAGCTGGTACAGCAAGATGACACAACAAAAAGAGACCCAGAAGAGAGACAATAAGAGACACAGCAGACCAGGGAGCAGAGATGGCACAAGAGATTGAGTGCCTCTCTCCCACACCAGAGGGTCCCAGGATTGGTGTCCGGTGCTGCCTAAAGAGAAGACAAGTAAACACAGAAGAACACACAGTGAATGGACACAGAGAGCATACAGTGAGCGCAAAACAACGGGGGGAGGGGGGGTTCTTAAAAAAAAAATAAAAGAAAAGGCACTTGATTGTGATATATAATTCTTTTAATGTGCTGTTGAATTCACTTTGCTAGTATTTTGGTGAGGGTTTTTGCATAAGGGATATTGCCCTATAGTTTTCCTTTCTGGTGGTATCTTTATCTGGTATTGGGTATTAGGGTGATGCTGGCCTCAGAATGAGTTGGGGAGTCTTCCCTCTTCAATGTTTTGTCAGAGTTTGAACAGGATTGGTGTTAATTCCTCTTGGTATGTTTGAAAAAATTCACCCGTGAATCCATCTGGTCCTGGTCTTTTCTTTGTTTGGAGGTTTTTGATTGATGATTCAATCTTTTGTTTGTTATTGATCTGTTGAGATTTTCTATTTCTTCTTGAGTCAGTGTAGATTGTTTGTTTCTAGGAATTTGTCCATTTCATCTAGGTCAGGGGTTCCCTTTTTTGTTCCACTAACTCTTTTGCCAGTCAGGTGAAAACCACGGACCCCTTACTAAGTCCACACTCTACTGTGTATTATTTAATAAATATATCACACCCGCGCCAACACTTTCCCATAAGAATAATGCTTTTTTTTGAATTTCAATTCAAGCTCATGGACCCCTGATTAAGAACCCCTGATGGAGGTTATCTAATTTGTTGGCATACGGTTGTTCGCAATATCCTATGATACTTTTATTTTTGCGAGTTTGGTGGTAATGTTCTCACTTTCATTTTGATTTTAGTTATTTGTGTCCTTTTTTTTTTTCAGTTTAGCCAAAGGTTTGTCGATAATATTGATCTTTTCAAAGAACAAACTTTTGCTTTCAGTGATTCTTTCTATTGCTCTTGATACCAAGCAATATGTGGGCTCTTCTGCCTAACGCACTTTATTAACCAATTACTGAGACACTGGGGTTTCAAAAAGAGAAAGACTTTATTTGCTTGCACATAGCAAAGGAGGCCAGTGGCCTAAGGGCCCCCAAATCCGCCTCCCAGAACTTCAGTAATCCTGATAGTTTTATAATATCTAGGTTTAGCAGTTTATGCTAATGAGTAATTGTGGTGGGACTGGCTCAGGCTTCTACATTAATAAACTTTAAGGGGCTGACCAGGATGGGGGGGCTACAAAATGGAGATGAGTCACAAGGTTATTACAATCACAAGGTTATTACAATCACAAGACAATCATTGTCAGAGAGCAAGGCATATAAGGATAAGGGTATAGAACTGGAGTCAGTTACAAGGTTTTTCTTATGGATTTCAAATAAGGGAGGGTGGAGTGGTTACCATTTCAATTGAAATGTTCATATACAAGAGTAAGATTCATCTGGAATAATCATCACAATGGTAGGTTTTTAGTTGGAAATGACCATATACAATGGGTGAGGTCAGTCTAGCCAGTTTCAGTAATTTCAAATATTAACCTTTGGCTATTTTATAATGTACTGGAAGTGAAAAAGGCATCTATATAACAATTCAGTAATCACAATTATTTGTTAATTCTTAGCCCTTGGTTACACTTTGTCATTTTCTATTTCATTCACCTCCACTCTAATCTTTGTTATTTCTTTCCTTCTACTAGCTTTGGGGTTTAATTTGCTTTTGTTTTTCTAGTTCCTCTAGTGGTGAGTTTAGGTCTCTGATTTGAGAGCTTTCTTTTTTTTTTCAAATGTGTGCATTTAGAGCTATAAATTTCCCTCTTAGCTTTTCCTTGGCTGCATCCTGTAAGTTTTGATATATTGTGTTTCCATTTTCATTTGCCTCAAGGTATTTCCTAATCTGCCTTCTGATTTCTTCTTTGACTCATTGATAGTTTAAGAATGGGTTGTTTAACTTCCACTTATATATGAGTTTTCCAGTTCTCCTTCCGTTATTGATTTCTATTGTCATTTCATTGTCATCAGAGAAGAGACATTGTATGATTTCAATATTTTTTAACTTATTGAGACTTGTTTTGTGACCTAACATATGATCTATCCTAGAGAAAGATTCATGTGCACTAAAGAAGAACATGTGTTTTGCTGCTTTTGGGTGAAATTCATACCATGCAAAAGTGGGTTCTTTCCTCCCGATACACTTTAAAGTCCAATATCTGAGACATCAGGGTTTCATAGGGAGAAAGAGTTTATTTGTTTGAGCAAGCAAAGGAGAACAGTGGCCTAATGGTTGAAAAACTGCTTCTTGGAACTGCAATAATATGGATAATTTATACTGTCCAGGCTTAGCAGTTTATGTTAATGAGTAGTTGGGCTACAATTGGCTCAAATTCCTTTATTAATAAACACTAAGGGGCTGAACAGGGATGGTAGATGATTGGGTACCAAATTGGGGTGGGTTACAAGGTTATTACTATCACCAAACAACCATTATCATTAATCAATGCATCTGGGGACAGTGGGTACAGAATGGGAATTAGTTACAAGGTTTTTTGTATGGATTTCCAACAGAAAAGTGTGGAGTGGTTTCCATTTCAATAGAAATGTTCATATACAAGGATAAGATCCATCTGAAATAATCATCACAATGGCAGGTTTTTAGTTGAAATGACCATATACAAAGGATGAGGTCAGTCTTGCCAGTTTCAGTAATTTCAGTTATATAATATATTAGAAGTAAAAGGCATCTATTTAATGCTATAGTAACCATAATTGTTAATTTTTAACCATCGGCTATAAAATGTTCTATACATGTCTGTTAGCTCTAGTTGGTTTATAGTGTTCTTCAAGTCTTCTATTTCCTTCCTTCTAGATATTCTGTCCATCATCGAAAACCTCAAACATTTCAATTTCAACATTAAGGTCTCCTATGATTAATGTAGAACCATCTATTTCTGTCAATATTTGCTTCATAATTTGTATAGCTATCCCAGCTTTCTTTTGGTTACTGTTTGCTTGGAATATTTTTTCCAACCTTTCACTTTTAAGCTACTTGTGTCCTTGAATTTAAGGTGAGTCTCTTGAAAACAGCATATAGTTGGGCCATGCTTTATCATGCATTCTGCCAATTTCTGCCCCTTTTCTAGAGAGTTTAATCATTTACATTTAAAGCAACTACTGATAATGCAGGACTTTCTTCTGCCATTTTTCCATTTGGTCTTTGTAAGTCTTAAACCATTTTTTCCCCTCAATTATTCTGTTAATGTATACTTTCATATTTATCTGATTTTTTTTTTTTGCAGTAAACCATTTGAATCCCTTCTCATTTCTTTCCTTATTTTTTATATATTTTCTTTGTCATTACCATGAAGCTTAAATTTAACAACCTAATTCTATAACAATCACATTTGTTTTGATACTAACTTAAATTCAATAGCATATATAAACACTGTTCCTATTTACCTCTGTTCTGCCATCTTTTTTTTGTACTTGCTACAAATTATACTTTATACATTGTATATAAAAAGCCATAGATTTATCATTACTTTTTATGCATTTTTGAATCTGTAAGAAGTAAAAAGTGGAGTTACATATAGAAAAATACAATGCAACAGTACTGGCATTTGTAATTACCCATATGGTTTCCTTTACTAAAGGTCTTTATTTCTTTATGCTGCTTAATCAATAGTAGGGTACACTTTCTTTTCATTCTGAAGAACACTCGTTAGCATTGCTTGTAGGGCAGGTCTAGTGGTGATAAACTCCCTCAGCATTTGTTTAGCTGAGTATGTCTTGATCTTTCCCTCATTTTTCAAAAGTCTGCCAGGCCTAAAGTTCTTCGTTGGCAATTATTTTCTTTTAGCATTATATATATTTTGTCCCAATGCCTTTTGCTTCCATGTCTTCTGATCAGAAATTGACATTTAATCTTTTTTTTTTTTTTCAATAATTTTATTTTTTTTAAGATACTTAGATTACATAAGTGTTACACAAAAATTGTAGGGATTCCCGTATACCCCACCTCTCACTCCTCCCACAACCTCCCACATAAACATCCTTCATTAGTGTGGCACATCACCTGCAATGAATATTGGCGTTTAATCTTATTGGAGCTCCCTTTTACATGACATGTGGGTGTGGTTTGTTTTGAGTTTATCCTATTTGGGTTTCACTGGGTTTCTTATATGTGTATATTCATATCTTTCTTTAAATTTGGAGAATTTTCTGCCATTATTTCTCTGACTAGTCCTCCTTCCCCTTTCTTTTTCTCCTTCTGGGACTTTTGCAATGCATATTTTGGTATGCTTGATGGTGTCCCCCATGGCTCTTAGGCTCTATTGACTTTTTTTCATTCTTTTTTTCTTTCTGCCGCTTAGTCGCAATCATTTCAATTGTCTTGTCTTTAAATAAGTTCACTGATTCTTCTGCCAGCTCCAACCTGCTGTTGAAACCTTCTATAGAATTTTTCATTTCAGTTATTGAAGTCTTCAACTCCAGTATATCTATGTGGTTCTTTTTAAAATTCCTATCTCTTTATTGAGTTTCTCATATCATTCATTCATCATTTTTCTGATATACTTTAGTTCTTTCTCCACATTTTCCTTTATCTCCTTGAGCATATTGAAGATCATTAAAAACAAACAAACAAATAAACTTTGTCCAGTATCCAAAGTCTTGTTTTCTTTGTTGGCAGTTTCCAAATTTTTATCTTGTTCCTTTTGGGTGGGCCACCATTTCCTGTTTCTTTGTTTGTCTTGTAATCTTTTTTCGCATACTGTACCTCTTAATGTTTTAATGTGTAAATTCTGGTATTTAGTCCCTGAGCTGTCTATTCCTTATGTTTATATCTAGGTAGTGATATGACTGAGATTTCCTTAAGTGTGAGGAGGTAACAAAAACAAATGCAAAAAAAAAAACCACACACTTTCCACAGTTTTTGAAAATTGGCTCTGCATTGGCTGGTGCTCTTCAGAGTTTAGCCCTCCTATCAAGAAGATCAGTCTAAAGCGAAAGTGAAGTGCAGAGTCTTCTCTGTCTTTTCTGAGCCTATTGTCTTCCTGGGCTTGTGTTCCCTCCCTAGTGGCCTTAGGAATTCTCCTGCTTACAGGAATGGAAATGTCCCCTGTACTCCTTATGAAATAGACTTTCCAAACCTCCAGGGTCTCTGTTGTCCTCAAACTGGTAATTTTTTGCCCCAGGCTACTTTGACTTAATTGTTTCTTACACCACCTTAGCTGTCCACAAACTGCTTTTGACTTCAGGGCAGATTCTAGGAGTATGAGCCCAAGGGATTTTCCTGGCTCTGTCTTTCAGGCTTCCACAGGCACCCCAGTATGTGCATAGGGGCTACTCTGCTCCTTCCAGAACAGGGCCAGGGACCCACAATGGGAGTGCAGACTGGGTCCCCACTGTGCTGGGGAGTGTTGGGGGATGAGGCCAGTAGGGGTACCATGAACTTCTATCATTTTTTAAAGCTATGTTTTCTTGATCAGGACTTGCCCAGTTACAGCAACACTTTTCCTGTTTTCTAGAGGTTTGAGGAAGATAGATCTGCCAGTTTACTAGTTTTTCAAAGATTTTGTGGGGAATGACGCCCCAGAGTATCTTATACTGCCACCTTGGTTGACTGGAAATTCAGTTTCATTTTGAAAACTTAAGCCTTTGAGCCAACTGAAATTTATTTTGGTGTGAAGATTGTGGTAGGGTCGAGTTTTATTATTTTTTCCAACTAATTATCAATGGTCCCCAAACAAATTACTGAGTGATCTCCTTTTCCTTCACAAAGTTGGAACGCCACTTTGATCTTAAACTAAATTTCCACATGTATTTCAGTCTATTTCTGGTCCCTTCCTATTCTGTTCCATTGTGTATCTGTTTTTTTTCCTATGCTATAAATCATTTTTAATATTGTTGTTTCACAGTGTGCATTATATCTAGTAGGAGTGGTTCTTCCCCATTTTTATTCTTTGGAATTTTCCTCATTTTTTCCACGTTTAATTTTTCCAGATAAACTTTAATATCATTTTATCAACCCTTCTTTCCTTCTCCCCATTTTCCCAATCCAGTTGATATATTAATTGGAAAGGCCTTGAGCATACATAGATTAATTTAAGAAGAACTGACATCCAAAAGAAGGAATAAATGTCTTTCCATTCACTTCAGTTTTCTTTTATGAATCTCATTAGAGCTTTAAAATTTTCTTCATATAGTCCCTGCAGATTCCTTGCTCAGTTTGTCCATAGGAATTTTTTCTTTTCAGCTGTTATAGCAAATGTAATACGTGCTTCTCATATTTTCTAAATGGCTGTGTGACTTTAGGCAAATCACTCAACCTCTCTAGGTCTCAATTTCCTTGTGAGTAAAGAAGGGAGTGTAACTCTAAGATTTCTTCTAAAGCTGGCTGAGAAGTTCAGGAAGTTGTTCTTAACTATATGCAAGAAGTTGGTATTTTCTGGGGCAGCTTTGCCCTCGTTGCATTTTCATGAGAAAGACCCAGGGTTGCTCAGTTTCTCTGGTCCCAGCTGTGCAAACAAAAACCTGGTTCGACTCTAATTGAGTCTAATGTGAGTCTCCTGCCCACTCCTATGATTCATCAGGACCTCCACCGCTCCCCCCCGACTGACTCTTCTTGCAGGCTGGACATGCCAGTATGACGGGCAGTAGATTTTGTCCACACCAGCCACAGCGGGCATCTACTCTGTGCCGGGCACCTGAACCCATCCACTGTTTATCTGGTCGGGATGGACAACCGCTTTGAATAATTTAGGCTTCCGAGTGCAATTTGTGTTTCATGACTGATTCTCAGATTGTTTTGGCTACCATGTATCCAGAGCAAATAAACTAGTCAAGGGCCTCTTTTCCAGGCTGTGAAGACAGCTGGGACTTGTGGGGACATTCTAAGCGTTATTTGGTAGTATTGAAGGTTGAGTCCAAAAATGACAGGGCCGGTTCAGGGCGCCAGTTCAACCTCCGACCAGGGGAGGAATCTCCTCCACACTTCCCTGCTGGCTTCGCACCCCACTGTGTTGATGGCAGAGTGACAGGCTCTCACTCCCTGCTAATTCCGGGAGAGAGAGACTTATTTAGGCACTTGCCATTTAGCCTAATTGTCTCTTTAATTGAAAGCCAGCAGATAAGCACAGGTTTCTTTCCCATGCAAAAGAGGCTTGAACTAGAAGAAATAAGCCTTTTTAAAAAAACAAGTGCTAAATTTAGCTTGGCTTTGGGGAAGGGGGGCTTAGTGCCTCTGTGTTCTTGCATCATAATATATATGAGTTAATTTGACTGGTGGGGGTGCTTAGTTACCCAAACACTTTAATAGGATTGAAGCTGGCTACTTTCCGGCTCTAGGTGGGTAAGAATGGACTGGCTAAACCCCTTTCTCTTTAAGGAAACAGCCCCCACACTTGTGCAGGCCAAAATAATTAAGTAATTAGCAAAGGCATTTGTCAAAATGCCCAGTGGGGCTGACGAAAATGACAGCTTTGAGAAGGATGAAGAGCTTGCAAATAGCATTTTCTCCAAGCTCAGAGCTGAGGTCAGGCCTGGAGCCTGCAAGGAAAACGCCTGCCTGGGACTCTGGGGTCCCAGTTCAACCTTTGGGGTTCAAGTTCACTTCCCTGTGGCAAAAGCCAAGCCCCCATTTCTAAGGAGGTTTTCTTGAAAGGCCTTTGGAACATCAAAGGGTTCTCAATCCACAGCAAATAAGTAGAAAATAAGGGAGTCATTTTCCTTTTCAAAGGATTGAAACCGTTAAGCATCCAAGTCCATGGCTTGGTGCGGGTGGGGGCGTCATTTGTGGTTTATCGAAAGGAAAAGACTGGGGAAATAGCTGGAGGTTATAACGCAGCCATCACCATCAACAGTGAACTTATTCTGTACCTACTGTGTGCAAGGCAAATTCCTGGGTTTTCTTAGGGCCATAAGGGCCTCTGCCCTCCAGAGGCTTACAATATTTGCGATGGTAGGGTGGAGTAAAGGTGGAGGTGTCAGTGCTAACAAGAGAGAGGGAAACAAGGCGAAGAAGAAGAACCACCTACAGGTCGCTTCCGTATGTCAGGTGCTCAGGGACATGGTGTCTCATTCAATGCCCACAACAACCCCTACGATGTTGGTGTTTGTCTTCCTCCTTTAGTGGATGGGAAACCGAGACTCAGAGAAGTCAGAAACATACAGCTGAGGTGCAACGTAAAGGACAGGATAAGAGCTCCGCAGTCAAAATGACCTGGGTTTGACACCAGATTCTACTGTAGAAGTCAAAAGGAATGAGAACTGAAAAAAAGATTTCTAGATTTAGAAACTAATTAGTGCTTGGAGAGAGGCTTTCCAGGGAGTGGAATGGGACGTTGGGCATGGTGAGATTAGGGCAGAGAGTGACTCTTCCCAAAATGACCTTGGTCATTGGAAGAAAAAGGAACAGCATCACCACTGATCCAGTTGTATAGGCTGAGGGGCAGGAGCTCAAAGAGGGGGAGAGTTTGAAGATGCCAGGAGAGGGAATATTTAGGAAGACAGGTCCTTCTTGGAGGAGGTGGCCCAGAGAGTGACATGCAGCTCAGAGAAGAGGTGGTCTTGGTGAGGAAGTATTGGGGGTGGGGTGGGGTGGATGGCTGGGTTTGACTATTTCTGAGAACAAGGAAAATGATGAAAGAGAGGTTGCACAAACCTATTGTGGTATGAAGTTAAGAGAGTTGATTCAGAGACACTTTCAGGGACAGGGGAGGAGAGCTGGGAGGGACTCAGATCGGAGGGGAAATGGCTGACATGGGTACTGTCTACAGAGAAAGTCAAGAAAGGCCTACAGTCTGTGAGGCTGGGTGAGGATGGGATGGGGTGAGCACAAGAGCAACCTGAGGTCCTGATGCAGGTGATGAGCTGGCTCTCTAGGGGCTGGAGGTTGTGGTTGGAGACAGGGAGCTTAGAACTCAAGATCTTGGAAGCAGAATATTTCCACAGAGTACAAGTGGAATCTGGGCCAGGAGTGGGGGGGAACTAAGATTATAAATTACAGTATCTTAGGAGGCCATGGGTCAAGGAGTCAGGGGACACCTCCATGAGTATTAAATGAATGATGACAGACAATGGTGTATCAGGAACAGAGGCCTTCCAGGAATAGTGACAAGGAGGGTGTAAGAGGATGGTGACAAGAGGAAGAGAGAGCTGTGAGTGCTTGTGAGGACTTCTGTGGGAGGATAAGGGCAGTGGAGGTGGTTTCAGGAGCTGGAAGACAAAGAGTAAAACCTCTGCCTCTTCTTTTTTGAGGCGGTGAGAAAGAATGGGGCTTTGGGGTCAGACCAACCTGGTTTCTGATCCTGGGCTCCTAATTTACTGGTGTGTGACCTTGGAGGAGTCACTCAGAATATCTCTGAGTTTTGCTTTCCTCATTTCCAAAATGGGGGCAGCCTCATCCCCTCATGGGATGCCTGTGAGGACTACACAAGGTAATGCTTGTAAAGAATCTGGAACAGGGCCTGGCACCCAGTGGGTGGTCATTAACAGCCCTCAGGCCGCCTGGTCTAATAGATGAGGAAAAGGAGGCCCAGCAAGGCCACAGGTAGGGAAGAGGATGGAGTTCCAGTGAGGTCGGTAGCATAGTGCTGGGCTCTGGTGGAAGCCACAGGAGGCAAGTGTTGCAGGGGTGGGATAGAGGTTCTGGAATCCACAAAGTCCCCAGCCAGGCACTGGGTTGGGTGTGCAATGGGGTTATGTGTGTGTGAGGAAGGGGCAGGCGGTGGTGGGCAGGTCATGGCTCTTTCCACAGTGACCGGTCCTCACAGGGACATAAAGTATGGGGGACACACCCTCTAATCAGCCAAACGAACATGTTGTCAGCAAGTGAAGGTCGCTTATCTGTTTAGTCTTGATCTAAATCCCAGACATTGGTCTCCCTCTTTGGGGAGAGGGATAGCCTGGGCCCTCCAGTCTCTGGTCTCTAACCTTGGACCACATCACCGTGGCAAGTCTTCTGCGTGGTAATTAATCTGCAGTTGACAGGACTTACCTTTGTATGCCTCAGGTCCAATATGGAGTTGGCACTCTAGAGAGACATATGGGATTAATGAGTGAATAACCCTGTTTTTGTTTCTGGTGGGAACGTGGCTCTCTGTCTACCTCTGCAGTTTGTTGTCTATGTAGGGGTTGTGTAACAAGGCTCAGGAGTTAGACAAAGGAGAACTTAAATCCTACTTTTATCACTTACTAGTGGTGACTTCGATGCATTTAATTGCACAGAGCCTCAAATCCCTCATCTATAAAATAGGGACAGTAATTCTTCTTTCACCTTGGGGTGCCTTTAACAATTGGGCGGAATGTGCTGTGATATTCTTAGCCTGGTGCCTACTTGGCACTCTCAGTAATGGCAGCTAGGCATGGCAGCATACATAGTTTTACCTTCTTTACATTCATTTTCAGCCAAGTGCCTCTTTTGTCCCACATTCAAGAGAGTGCTTTGAGGAAGCCAAGGGACTGGAGACATACTCCCTGCTTCCCACCTCCAGGCCCCACTTACTGCCCCTTGGTTTGGGACCTCAGTAAAAGAAGAGCCAAACAAGAGCCCATGATTTCAACCCTGAGGTGCCTTCAACTTCAGGTGCACTAGCCCCGCGGGGGGCGGCCAAATAAAGGCTTATCGCAAATAGGCCTGGTATTTTGGGGTGCTCACAGCCAAATGGAGAAACCCTCTATGTGGAAATTACTTTAATTTGCAGTTGACAAAAGGCAAATTGCTGGCATTTTTTTGCTTGGAGACTGGAATGTAACCTTGTAAGACTTCCCCAGACATGCCAGGTGACAGCTTCCATTAGCTCTGCCTAGATTTCTCACTTAAAGGAGAGGTGGGGATGGGGTGGGGGTGGGGGGTGGACAAGATCTGAAGTAATTTTACAGGGGGAAAACTCCTTAATCATGATTTAATTCTACCAACTTATATCATGTTGAATCCCCTCCCTCTCTTCCTAGCACATAAAGCAGAGTCAAGGTGGACATCCTATCACATGCTCTGATTTTCTTTGCTTAATCTTAAATTGTGAGTTACTGCAGTCCAGGGCTTGTAATTTTTTTAACTAGATGGGCGACCCCTTCCCATTGATCTACCACTGCTTGATTTGTGATGTGACTGGCCGTAGGTCATGAGAGCATGCCTTATTCCTTTGCAGGGTGCCTGGGATGCAAAAGGATCTCATAAATATTTGTTGAAGGAATGAGCGAGTGAATGAATGAATGGGTGGTTTCCACTTTTTCCCGAGGCCAGAGCGTCTTTGTCTGTCTAGTCAGACTTCCATAGCATTCCAGAAGGAAGGGTATCCTTTAGATTCGGTGCTGGTTGCCCTCCACTTAAAATAAGTCCCACGGATGCCTGTCTGGGGCGGGGTTCTGCGGAATGCAGACAGAATGGAATGCCTTTTAGGCCCTGGGAGAACCCGAGGCCGCTGCTCCCATCTTGTGGGCAGTATTTGAAATACAGGAGAAATGACAGCGGTGGCCTCCATACCCTTCCATTTCTCCCAAAGAAATCTTGGCTCATTCTGTGATGGAATTTTCCCTTGCAATGGATTAGATCATATTTCCAGAGTCATCCTTGGCCTACCCCTATTCCTCTGTAGAAGTAACAAGAATATTTATAATAATAATTCACATTTATTGAGGTTCAGGCACTGTGCTAAGTGCTTTATTTTGAAAAAGTTTCTAATGCATGCACTATTATGATGTCTACTTTAGAGAAAGGAAATTGAGACTCAGAATGGGGATGGAACTTGTTCCTGGCTAGGGAGAACCAGGGAAGGGGAAGGACAACCAGGATTTGACCCCTTGCAAGGTCGCTGTGCCACACTGCTTCCTCCCGTTTATTATTATTATTATATTTTTAGTCCTTCTTCTTCCTCTCCTTCTAGCCCTCTATTGTGACAGTGGGTCCATGCCTATAATTACATTGTATTTCAAAAGTTTGTTCATGTGTTTGCTTTCCCAAGTGATGGTGCACCTTGAGGATAAAAAGATCTAGGAGCTGGGTGCAGGCCTTCCCACTGTGTGTGCCAGGGGACATGCAAAGCCACAGGAGAGACACAGAGTGTGTTTCCGGAATATAATTTTTAACTGAAGATTGATAAAGGTGATGAATGGGGGAATTAGTAGTTGAACTAGCTATTTACAACATTATTTTTTTATGAATGGGCGTCCTCAGCATTGCTCCGGTGAACCATTAACATTTATTACACACATACCTAATATGTGTGCCTACCTACCTACCTACCTACCTACCTACCCACCTACATACATTTCTTTGCTTCTTACCCTGGAGCACTCGACATAGACTTGCCCATGTGAGGAGCACTTCACTTACAGCTGAGTGGGAGGGTGACAGTCTCTCCCTTAGAAGTTGTCCAGGATAGAAGGGGGCCCAATGTGATTATGACATGTACCATATGACCTATATAGATATATATATATATATTTTAAACATTTTTTAAAACTTTATTTTGTACATTTAATAATTGAAAATATAAACAATTAAAAACTAAAAAGTAAACACAGATGAATAAATATATATATTTCTCAATTAAATGTAATGGATACATATAAATTTTTTTTTTGAATCAAACAATATATTACACAATATATTTGGTTCATAGTAATGCATTCATACAGTATTTGTCCTTTTGTGTCTGGCTTACTTCACTCAACATAATGTCCTCCAGGTTCATCCATGTTGCCATATGTTTATGACTTCATTTCTTCTTACAGCTGCATAATACTCCATCCTGTGAATAGACCACAGTTTCTTTATCCATTCCTCTGTTGATGGACACCTGGGTTGTTTCCAACTTTTGGCAATGGTGAATAATGTGGCTATGAACATTGGTATGCAGATGTCTGTTCGTGTCACTGCTCTCAGTTCTTCTGGGTATATACCTAGTAGTGGTATTGCAGCATATGACCTATATTTTGAGTTGGACTACTCCATTTATGTCCTCCAGGTTGGATGAAAATTTATAAGCAATTTTCATTTGATTCAGTACTGATTAAAATTAAAAGATTGTGAAATGGAATACAAAATTTAGAATATAAGTCTAAATTAAAGCAAGACTTTCAAAAACCTTCAAACCTGCAGGTAAACCCCACTGGGTTGAAGTCCACTTCCCTGTATATTAGGACACTTCAAAGGGAAAATGAGGCAGTGTCACATGGAGGGACTGAACACAGGACAGCTGTCCTTTCTACTCTACTCAAGAAACTAGGACAGAGCCCTCACCCTACGCGTGGCACAAGGCCAGAGGCTTCAAGGATCCGAAGCTCATAAGGCAGGGGGGGCTGACGGCGCTCTTGGCACTTAAGTACCAGTGTCACGTGAAGTATCACCTGTCGGGGCTAAAGACTCATGAGAATCAGGAGATATAAAGAGGAAAAGATGATAGAAAGGGGAGACCGTGAGATGAGAAAGAGCAAGGTGAAAAGGGAAACTCCAGAGGAGGTGATAGAGACAACCCAAGTCTCCTTGGAGACCTCAGAAAGGTTCTACCCCAGGGTCTCCCAGGGGCCTGGATTCACCTGGAGCAAGCAGGGCCCTCCCTTCCAGAATGCCTGGCAGCAACCAGCTTCCCACACTCCCCCCCACCCCGAGTTGCTGTACAGCCACCGCAAGGACGTTTGGCCAGTTCATTGTGTGTGTTCCCAGCACTGGCATCTTTGTGCTAGGTCAGCAGCATTGTGAAGAAAGCATTGTGACCTTTTTTCCCTTTCACATCCTCAGGCTGCCTGAATGCACCAGACCCCAGGGCAGCAGGAGATGGGCTTATGACAGAAGCTAGAGTAAGGAGGCAGGTGCTACTTTTGGCAACCCCAGGTGAGGGAAAACCTCAGAAGCCTCCAGGCAAGCCTATCAGAGACTGACAGAGCACCAGCTGTGGAACCGGCTTGGTGAACTAACTTCTGCACAGATGGTGTGTTAGACAGCCAAAGGCGTGCTGATGCATAGTGCCAGAAACCTGTTGGCTTTTATAAAGGGTATTTATTTGGGGTAAAAGCTTACAAGTTACAAGGCCCTAAAGGGTCCAACCCAAGGCGGCTTTCTCATCAAAGTCAGTTGCCACGTGTTGAAGCAAGATGGTGGTGATCTCTGCCTGGTCTCTTGGGCCTTCGCAGCTGCTCAGCTGCTCTGATCTCTTTGACTGCAAACTATCAGGCAAACGGCTCATCTCATTTCCTGGTGCTTTAGCTGTTTGAGCTTTCTCCTTTTTGGCACATGGCAGGACCAAAATAACCAAGTTCTATCCTCTTCTGTGTGTCTTCTTAAATGAGTGTCCGTTTATATAGGCCCACCAAGGGGGCGGGGATATAATCCGAGTCACGCCTTACTGGCATTGTGGAATCAAAAGCCCTAAATTGATTTTACCAAGTAAACTGAAAACCTTTGAATTTAATACAATCAAATACACCCAGAGGAACAGACCAGTTTACAAACATAAACTTTCTCTTTTTTGGGGGGGGATTCATAAACATCTAACTGCCACAGATGGCTTTGATCCAGGGGAGACCCCTGGACGCTGAGCTCACAGGGGATCCCCAGGAAGCAGCAGGGAGCCTGTAGGCCAGACCTCCCCAGAGAACCACCGTGACCGGTTATCAAAAGTCTGATAAAAGGAATAATATTTGGGAAATAATATAAAGACTGTATTCTTCACAATGGTTACATATATCAGTCATATCATCATAGTCCTTCAAAGTCTTGTGCTTTCATATTATGCTTTGATTTTTTTTTATTAAAAGTTGTTGCTGGAGGTATTTCTGCACTCATTATAGTAATAATGACACTAGCTAACACTTACTGTGGAATTACCGAATGTTTCGCACTGGGTTAAGATCCTGGGGAGAAATTCCTATCTGCTTCTGGCATAAGGCTGAACTTTGTTTTTGTTCTAAGGAACTGATAAGTTTTTACCAACCAGGTAAAAACAGTCATATGATATTTTTCTTTTTATCTTAGCTTCTTGGAAGTTCAGAGGCACTTTTTAAACCTAAATCATCACAACTGCATTTTAGAATTGGCATATTTCCTTTTCTTCTCTTACTTGTGTTTTAACCCAGTAAAATTCCTATTTAATTATTTGATTCTGATTTTTCATTTTTTGTGAGTTAACTCAATGTTTAAATTAAACTTCTCTTTTTAAAAGAAATATGGAGAATTTAATTTAAACATTGGTGAGATTTTAAGATGGACTTGCAGATTTTAGTTTAGGGGTTGGAGATTCTTGCTGAGGTTACATTAAGTACAATGAGGTTCTTTTGTGGAATTCACATTTCCCAAGTGAAAAGAGTCCAAGTATATTCTCTTTCCACGGGACACCAGAGGATTTCTCCAGACACAGATGGGTGACTGTTATTCCCATAGGACATCCTAGAAGCAAACCAAAGCCAGCCTCGTTATTAAGACCAACAGTTCCCTCCCCTCCCCATTCCCCAACCTCCCCCACCTCCGCCCCCTTCTTGGGTCCAGCAGTTAGGACTTGGGAAAGGTACCACGTAAGGATTGAGAGTGGCTAAGAAATGGCCACCAATTCTGGTGAAAACCTCTCAGACTCTGCTGTGAGTGTGTAAACTGGTACTACATTTCAAGACAGCAATTGGCAACATGCTTCAAGAACCTTAAATATGCTCATGTCCTTTGACTCAGGAATTTCCCTTTTAGGGATTTAACCTAAAGAACCAATGAGAAATGCTCTAGGTCATGCTCTAGGTTAGGTAAACAAGACAAACATTGTCTCTGTCCTTATAATATTAATGGTTTAATAGGTCTTGAGGCCCTGAACTACAGGTAAAGATCCTTGTCCATGGATGTTTAAAGCAGCATTGTTAAACACAGCAAAGAACTGGACACAATATATACCTGATGACAGAGGATTAAATTGTAGTAGAGCCTCATGTTGGGATTTTAAGCAGCCATCATACATTAGATTTTTCCATGACATGGAAAAATGTTTATGAAATACAATTTTAAGAAAGGGTAGAAAAGTGAGAAATCAGAGAGTTCTGAAGGCCAGTCCAGGGAATTCTGGGGGCAGGATCCTAATTTTATATCTTAAACAAACAAACAAATTACAAGGAAGAACAGCAAGATGGTAACAGTTGTTATCTCATGGTAGTGAGATACATTTTATTTTATTTTCCATGCTTTTTTTGTGTATGTTTTCCAATTTTTCTGCAAACAATGTAAATTCATTTTAAAGTCTAAAAAGCAATAATGAGAGAGAAAAAGAAAGAAAATTCCTGGCACGTACGTTCAGGTCATCTTCTCTGTGGGTAGAAGGGGAGAACTATTCCTCAGGTTCCCTGTCTGTAACACTCCTTCTAGGCTTTCCCTTCCTGGGTGGGTGCGAGCCCAAATCCAAGGCCATCACAAACTCACTGCTTGGGTCAGTGGGAGCCAGGAAGGGGAGCTCATCAAGGACCCCATGGAATTGGTCTGACAAGGAAGGTCAAATTGTTCCATACTGGATGCCTTCTTCTCATTCACTGGGACACATGTGGTGTAAGACTGATTCATGTAATCCCTGTAAATTACGGTAAAAAATATAGCCATTTGGGGAAAAAGAGATAATCATAGTAAGTTAATTTAATTTAACCTTTTATTTTTTTATCCTCTAATTTGATTTTGTTAGTATTTCATCTGACATAAGCCACTTAGTAGGATCTCAGTGTATGATATCAGCACATCAGAGTGGCTATAAATTCAGGCTCTGGAGTCCAAGTGTCTAAATCCTGGTCCTACCACTAAATTGCTGTGTGACCTTGGGTCAGTAACTTAACCTCTCTGAGCCTTTCTCATATGTAAAATAGGGAAAACATAGCCTACCCAATCAGGTTATTGCAAATGTTAAATAAGATGGTCAATGCCAAGTAGCTGGGTGTTGCAGCTTAACTGTAGCACTCCTTAAGGGCTTCTGCTCCCCACCCTTCCCTGCTTTCTTTGGTATTGCAAGAGGCTGACCTATGCAAACGCTGTTTCTCAGGCTAGGTTTGACTAATGGGAGGTCCTGGTGGGAGATTGGAGGGCAGGAGGAAGGGAAAGGACAGGGCACTTCTCCCTCTCTTGCTCTGACTTGTCTGGCTGGCAGTGGCTGCATGTCCACTGACGTCCCTGTTCCCACAGGGTAGCCTACCTCCTCCCTGTCCCTTTTGTTCTAGGGGAGATAGCAGCTCCCCTAGCTGTTGACCCGATCATTTTGACCCAATCATTTTGGAAGGAGAAGCAACTTTCAAATTTTTAAAAATTTAAATACTGAGTAGATATAAAAGAATATCTTCATAGGATACATATGACATAAATAATAATACAATCAATACCCCTATATCCACCTCTCAGTTTAAGTAATCAGTTCCCCCTGGGAACCCCTCCCTGATCCCATCTCCTTCCTCTCCCAGCCCCTCCCCAAGATCTCTGCCTTTCCAAGTCTACCATCCCCTTGCTCTTCTTTATAGAATTACCATGTGTCTCTATCCCCTAAACCAGGGGTTCTTAACCAGGGGTTCATGGGGTCCGTGGAAAGATTTCAGGAGGTCTGTGGGCTTGAATTGAAAAAAATCAACTTATTATCTTTATTTTCTCTGACCTCTAACTGAAATCTAGCATTTCCTTCTCTTATGAATGTATGCAATAAATAAATTACAGTAGTGTTCATTTCACCTGAGTGGCAAAGGGGTCCATGAAATAAAATGGTTAAGAACTGCTGCTCTAAACACAATGTTTAGTTTTACATGATATTGATTTATTTATAAAAAATCATATTGCATGTATTCTCCCGATTTGTTTTTTTTCACTCAGCATTGTTTCTAGGGTTGTCATGTTATCTTGTGTAGTTGCAATTCACCATTTTATATTGTTTTCTTTTTTTTTTTTTAAGATTTATTTTACTTATTTCTCCCCACCCCGTTGTTTTTTACTTGCTATGTCTGTTCATCTTCCTTGTTTCTTTAGGAGGCACCAGGAGCTGAACCCAGGACCTCTGATGTGGGAGGCTGCTTTGTTGTGTCTCTCATTATGTTCCTTCCTGCATCTCTTGTTGCATCATCTTGTTGCATCAGCTTGCTGCACCTGCCTGTCACGTCAGCTTGCTGCTTTCTTTAGGAGGCACAGGGAACCTCTGCTCCCTGCTTTGTTGTGTCTCTCATTATGTTTTTTCTTCTTGTGTCTCTTGTTGTGTCAGCTTGCTGCGCCTGCCTGTCTTCGTTAGGAGGCACCGGGATCCGAACCAGCAGCCTGCCATGTGGTAGGCAGTAGCCCAGTTGCCCGAGTCACATCTGCTTCCCTATATTGTTTTCTTGTATAACTATACTTCCCCTTATTATCCAGGCTACTGGTCATAGGCAAGGGGTTTTTCCAGTGTTTTGCTATTTCAAACATTCTTAAGTCAGCCTTCAGGGGCACATAACCCATACTCCTCTAAGGTATATGCTTAAGAATGAAATTGCTGGGTCGCAGACTAGGGACTGTCACCTTTAGGCAACTTTCATAGATAATGCCAAATTGTATTCCACAGTTTTACAAATTTATCCTCCTACTGTGTATTTAAAAATATACATTGTTTCACATTCCTCATGAATTCTGTATGTCTGACTTAAAAATTTTTTTTGCCCATCTGGAGGGTGTGAAATGATATCTCATTGTGGTCTTAATTTGTATTTTCCTGCTCATTAATAAGTTTGAGTATCTTTCCAATATTGGCCATTCGGATTTTCTTTTCTGAAAAGAGCCTGTCCAAGAGAGCTAATTTTATTCCCTGAAACCTTGGGGTCATGGCTGACGGCGCAGCTGAGGAGGGTGACAGCGGGTCCAGGAGGAATGTCCGGAGTGGGAATGGGGTGGGGGTATGACTGGATGGCCCAGACTGGCTGAGAGAGCTACCCAGCCTGCGGACTTCCAACTGCTCCTCTCTTGGCCAGAGAACCCTACCCCAGGTTGCTTTGCAAACAAAAGGCCTCCGGGGTTCCACACCCACCTTTTGGAGGCACCGGGCAGGAAGCATCCAGAAGCCAGTTAGAGGAGTCTGTGATGAACTAGCAAGCACCAGCCAGGGCAAGGGGCAGCAGCTACTTAAGCCCAGCCAGTTTTTGCGCTGTGAACCACTGGCAGACCTGCCAATTTTTCAAGGAAAGCTCAAAATAGGATTTTTTAAAACATGAATTTTCCTAATTTTTAAACATTGGCAACTCACTTAAAAAGCTATTTGGGACAAACCATGTCTGTGGGTGCTGGTTGTGACCCGTGCTTTAGTCGTGGTCAGCAAGTGAGAATTGCCTGCCTCTTGGGGCCAGGTACCTGGTCTGGTAGGGAAGAGGAGAAAAGCAGGTCCCTGAGAGGGCCTAAGAGGGACCTTTCATTCTTTTGGCATTTTTGCCTGCTTTCTCTAATTAGGAATATACACTTAGATCCTGGGGGGTGGGGGGAGGGAGCGGCAGCATTTTGGATAGTGGAGATTCACATCTGATCTAAGACAACATTTAAAAACTTAGCATGTGTGTCATGTTCTGTCTGGCCTGCTTCTATGTGCCTGATCTTGTCCCATAAGGATGATGATGATGATGATGATGATGATGATAAATAAAATATATCGAGGCCTTACTTAGTCCCAAGCACTGTTTTTATACATTTTAAACCATTTAATCATTGGATTATTGTTCCCATTTTACGTATGAGGAAACAGCCATAGAGAAGTAGAACCATAAAAAGAGGCTGGGAAGGACAAGATCACTTAATTCAGCCCTTAGTTTCACAAACGAGGTCAAAGAGAGAGGCCCAGAGAGGAGATGGCCAAAGTCCCAGCATTACGTTGCGGCGAGCTGGGGTGAGCGCGCAGGCTTCCTTCCAGACGTCTGGAATCCCCAGGCCCAGTGCGCCTGCTGCCTCTAAGACAGGATTTCATCCATTTATTTTGTTTATCCTATTGACCCAGGTGAAACCTCGTCTGAGAGGCTGCCGTGCTGCATCTGAATCCAGCTGGATATTCTGGTCCTCCTCATGATAATTGTCGGGGCAAGACTTAGCTGAAATATGATGGGGGGCGGATTATGGCTTTGGACCTAGGATTTTGCGAAAACACATGGAAGTAGCACATCAATATTAGTCAAGGACTGAAAGGGCCTTTTTAAGAAGTTGAGATAAATTTTGGTGAAATCAGGTTGTCCCAAGAAGCATTCAATTTACTATGAGGGAGTTGTTTAAAAAATTGATTTTTTTAAATTAAGTTTATTTAAATAGTAAAAACCTGAAGTCTAAGTCTCCTACAAACTTGCACCCCTGAAGCTATGAGTTTGACTATACATATGGTGGGCCTGTGTTTTTCATTATGTTCCCCAATTCGTTAGGTTTTGCAGTTAGTTCGCATTACATGTTTCTCTTGTGTTTTTCTTGAACTTCGTGAACTCTGGCATTTCATTTCACAGATGCATATCCAAGGGAGAAGTAGCCTTCCTTTGATCTTCCTTGGAACCCCATTATGTTTAACCTAAGGAAGATTAGGGAGTTTCCATTCAACTGAACAAACACAAAACTCAGCTGCAAAGATGGTGGGTGTTTAATGTTTATAACATCGACTCCATTGCGAACTAATTCCATATCAAGCAGACTTTGAAAAGCATTCTTAGTAGAATTCCCATCTGCCTCGGGAGGCTCGACGCATATGGTCCAGAGTACAGAGTGTATTGGTCTCACAAAGTAACCTATTTAGCCTGAAATATTTAAACTGTAGAGGGCTTTTTAACTTTAAAATCACTGTCAGCGTTGGTTCCCCATATGGTGGTCAAGTTGTAATTTGTGCTGCTCTCTCCATCTCCAGAAAGTGCCCGTGCCTTCTAGTCGTGTTTGTAATAATATCTGCTCAATGGGGGTGAAACGAATTAGCACCAGTCCTTGGACAAACGATCCTCGGAGCTGGGGTGTACTTGCAGCGGCAAAGAGCTGCCACTCCGTCAGCACCTGGAAAATCAGCCAGCTCAGCTCCCCTCTGCTGCCCTTCCAAAGTGGTTTTCAGAAATCTAGCCTATCTTTTAAATAGCTCTTTAAAGCAACATGCAAGTCTAATTGTGACATTTTTCCCCCCAAACTTAAAATGAGAAAGGAAGAACAGAACAAGATCAAGTGTTAGCCTGCCTGCCAGAATTTTCAGTTCCCTGAACTCCCATGGCATTGATGGAGATTTATTTTCCCAATGAAGGTGACAGTGTTAATGGTGGCACTTGCTAGAATCAGTTAGGACTAAGTGTTGTTTAATTCGCAGTGAAGCGACAGTCTGACTAGACTGTGATTAGTTCCAGTTTTTAAGCTATCATTATATTTCACCAGGCATCTAACAGGCATCTAAGATAATGAGGGACCATTATCTTTTGACAAGGTGAAGCTTTTTTTTGGGGGGGGGTGAGGGAAAGGAGAAGGAGAGTAGTGCTACCCAGAAAGCCTAGTTCAATACCCTCCCTGGGAATGATTTCATTCCTGATAGCACTTTGCTGCCATTTACTCAAAGGAACTACACTAGTGGATTCCACTGAGGCATGCCAAAGACAAAGAAGGAAAAGTCTTTCCCCATAGTTATTCATTTATCCATTTAGCAACTATTCCTTGAATGATGAACTATGGGAAAGTGCATTGCCAGGGCTTTTGGAACCAGGGCTACTATTCAGCCTGTACAAATAGGTGTGGCTGTCCCAGTTTTTTACAGCCATTATCCATTCTGATGGGTGCAAGATCTGTTCTGACTGGTTGGTGGCACACTGATTGCTAAATATTCCCAATAACACCTCTACCTGGAGCAATGTGTTTGTATGGAGCCTAGTTTTTCTCCAAGAAAATGACATCTTAAAACAAAACTGTCTCCCTTCCATCATTAGGGTGTTCCTAAATTAAATGAAAGCTGTAGAGCTTCAGTTAATTGTAAGCAAGATGATGCAACATTGTTAGAAAGCTGCAGTTTGGATGTAGGTACAATTGAACCCAAAAGGACTGGAAAGTTATGTGTGCTTGGGGACCTCGCCCACAAATACCTGACTCCTCTTAATGAAAACCTAGTCAGCTGTGTAATGGGGGGGCCCATTGGTCCCCAAGCTTGGGCAGCCTGAAGCAGCAAACAGGACACACCTGCTCTGACCCACTGGAACAATGCCAGCATCCCCACTACCACCCCACACCTATCAACCTGCACGACACTACCTGGAGTGGTGAGAGCTGGTCTCCTTCTCTCCCCTGGGCTTGGGCCTCCCGGAGACTAGGAAGGTGAGAGGCAGCCTTACAGGTTAAGTTTGTTTTCCTCCTATCTAGAGAGTCTGTGTTTCCTGTTAGAAGGAAAAGAATGTGTTCTTAGTTCTACTCTTGGAACTAGGACATTAAGACTTTATTCTAATGCAATGCTTAAAGCTACCACAGACTGAATACCTGTAGGTCAGACGTCCTGAAGGCACTTTATATACCTGATGTGAAGTCATTTAGCCTCACAACATTCCAGTGGGTAGTTAGATGAGGAGTCTGAGGCCTCACCCAGGGTGCGAATGCCGAATGCCTGGGTCTGCGGCTCCAGGCCCCCTGGAGTGCAGCTCTTACAGGCGTGACCTCTGCCCTCAGGAACTTAGTTCTGAAGATGAGCCTTACCTAGAATGCTACAGGGTGAAACTGCAGACCAATGTCTGTCAAACTTGAGCACTTAGTTTTACAGGAAAATATTTCTTATGAATGTCCAATGTTGACTTACATTTACAAGTTAATATTTAAGTGCTCACAAATATAAAACGTAGCATAAACTCTTACTACTAATGTTTTGGTGCATTTCCTCTAATTGGCTCCTTATTTCATCATTTGCATTGGGCATTTTTGTCATTTCCCATGTCACTAGCATTTTCCTATAACAAAATTTGAAAACGTGATTTTTTTCTTTCTTGCACCAATATATTGAATCTTACCACATATTCAACCATTCCCCTATAGCTGGGAATTTAGGTTGTTTCTGATTTAGGCCATTATATACCACACTGTAACAAACATTGTGGTACCTAAACCTTTAGCTGCCTTTCTGATTATTTCCTTGGGGTTCTTATTCAGGAGTGGAATCCCTGGGTTGAAGAGCACAAACTTTATTAAGGCTATTGATATCGACTTCTCCTTAAAGGCTGTACTAATTTTTCCACTTCTGAGATTGAAGAATCACTTTGGGACCCAAAAGGCTTCTAGGAGAAAGTGGCATTTGAAACAAAACGCCATGGGAGGCCAGGAGTCCCACCAGCGAAAGTGGGAGGAGGCATCCGTGTGGGTGAATGACATGAGCAGACTCCCAGGGAGAGGCGTCCAGGTGTGCGGGGGCATGCTGAGCACTCCAACTTAGCCAAAGCGATGCCTCCTAACCTTTTCAGGTGTTGAGCACACTTTGAATGTTACGATTTTTGGCAGAACATTTGAGGGAATTAAAATTTTCAAAATATGAAATAAGTCTGCAGTAATGCCAAAACCATCACTACTGCAATACAACATTATCTAAATGTCTAAAAGCATCCTCATTATTGCACTATTTCTTGCTCCCCTCAGTTCTAGATTGCTGTCGGAATAGAACTGTTTTCTGATGTTGCCATGGTCTCACGTATTAAAAGGACAATGTTCTCACTTGTTCCAGGAAACACGCTGACAGTCTTTGGTGCCGGCATGGAGTCACACTATGTCACGACTGTCCCTCATTCCTTGACCATCTCAGCTCTAGGCTGCTTTTGACAGTGCTCTACCACTGACATAGTATTGTGGTTGAGAGAGGTTAAGAGAGAGGACTCCCGGAGTCAGACTGTGAGGGTTCAAGTTCATGCTCTACCATTTACCGGTTGTGTGGTCTTGGGCAAGTCACTTAACTTCTTTGTGCCTCAATTTGCTCAATTGTAAAATGGAGTTAATAACGTTGCCTACCCTTATGGTTTACTTTGAGTATTAAATGAGCTAATATACTTAAAACAATTGCTGCATTCAAAATAAGTACCTTTAATATGTGTTAGTTTTTTATTATTTATTAGCCTTAGTGTGACCAAATGGGTAAAACGTGGCAGCACACATAAAGTGCTATAGCCAAGTGGTATGCCGTGGCATTGCATTCACTGAGACCCAGGGAAAGAGATGTTTCCTTGCTGAGTATATTCACAGCCTCAATGAACAGCCGTGGGTAAAAGGCCGAGCATTTTTATTTGTGTTCATCACAGAGGTTGAATAGTCTCAAGAAATTTATCTATACAAAATCCCGTAACAGTGGTTGCAGACATAAATAAGAATCGCTGTAACTATTCTGCTGACTACAAATAAGTGTATAAAGTCAAGATTCAGAAATTTTTAAATTCTATTTCAGCAATTTCCAAAAATTGAATAATAGAAGTAATGACACATAAAAAGGTGATATTTAAATGGAACCAGCCACCTTGAAAAATGTTCTGAAAAACATGATTAAAACTTTAGAAAATAAAACTTTTAATACTTCAAAAGATAATATGATAAAAATGTTGCTCGTTGGCCTGACTTTCCAGGACTTAGACCCTTTGGGAACTGAAGGTACTTGGAGAAGTATAACACGCCACTTGTCTGTAGTCTCAGATGCAAACAAAATCACATTTGATTTTGGTCCATGATCGGAGGCAGGATTTCCTCACTGTTGACTCTTGCAAAGAAGACTTTGCTTTTATTATACATTTGGTTTCACAATCTTCATTGACAAATAGTTCTGAAAAGGAAACAGAAACAGTGTTAAAAATGTGTATGTGTTAGCATTCCACTTTTAAGGTTCTGGACTCGGTAATTCTTTGATGTGGGACGATGCCCTGTGCTTGGCAGCCTCCCTGGTTTCTACCCCCTAGATGCCAGTAGCACCCGCCAGTTATGACAATAAAAAACGGCTCCAGGCAATGTTTCCTGGGGGACAAAATTGCCCCAGTTGAGAACCACTGGTTTAAATCAACAGAATCTCAACCAGGAAAAAAAATAACAGAACTAGGAGGAACTTCTTAAAAGGTCACGATAGATCGGACTACCCACAACCAGAAGACAGTGTGTGTGTGTTCGCATATGTATGCAGAGTTAAAAGCTGAAGAGTCGCAGCGCCTCAAGTGCTACGTGAGTCACCCTTCAGCACGGCAATCAAAGCAAATGCCAAGTTAGGTAACGACCAGAGTTCACAAGCAGCAAGACAAGAGGCTGAGTGGTCCCACCGGTAAGGAGTACAGGAGCACGGCCACAAAGAGCAGCAGAATCAGCAGGAACAGCAGGCCGATGATGACCCACTTGAATCGGCGCCACACGATGAACTTCATGGTCTTACACGGGTTGGTGAACCAGAGGAAGGAGGTTTCTGGTCGGCTGCAGTGCAAAGAAATAGTATCATTACCTCCCCATCTCAGGAGAGACAGATATTTTATCTCAGAGCACAGAAAGGTTAAGGAATAATCAACAACATATATAAAGTCAAGAAAAGATGTTATTCCCAATAGGTGGGCCGAGATAGGAGGTTTAATGTATTACGGCTTCCTAAAATCCTGGGGCTGTGCCGTACTTTGGTTTCCTGGGAAAGGAGGATAGTTAAATTGAAGCCAAATCACCATCCTCACCACCCCTCACCCCACACTATTAAGTACAAAATTAGAAGGACAACAGCTAATCCATTCCATTAAGCTGATTGGATGGGGGGCTTTCAGACTGCAGGTGTCTGGGGATCAGACAACGTCAAGAACAAAGAGGGCCTCTCACTTTGGTGGGTCCAGCTTGGGGTTCATGTTGGGTTCATCCCGTCCCTTCCCGGCTGGCCTCTCGTCAGCCTCCTTCTCACTGAGGACTTCCAGTGTCATCTCCACTTTCCCCTTCAGCAAAGCAGAACAGGTTAAACACATGACATCACGTTTCACAAATATTTTTACTTCAACCCAAGGAGTATTCCCCAAGCAATGATTTTTATTCTTGTAAAACAATCCTTAGATTGCCTTAAATTTTCCTCAGGAGATTTCATGACATTTCCTCTTCCATGTGTTTCTCAACTGACTCCGTGTGGGAACCTGAGAGGACAGATTGCTTTCCCGTCCTCCCGCTCTCTGCTTTTCATTCTCTGTATCCCTTTCATACTAGCTTTCTCACATCAATCTCCTTTCCTTCGCACACACCTTCCATTTTAACTTTTCTGGGAGCCAGGTTAACCCGAATATTGCTAATAACAACATCTAACATTTATTGACCATTAG
Source organism: Tolypeutes matacus (assembly GCA_026826555.1). Lineage (NCBI taxonomy): Eukaryota > Metazoa > Chordata > Mammalia > Cingulata > Chlamyphoridae > Tolypeutes > Tolypeutes matacus. The sequence continues at coordinate 2,751,056 of JAKSZT010053816.1, forward strand.
CTGTAAGCTGCAAAAGAGGAGGGCCATGTCTCTTCATGCCAGCCACTGTGCCCCTACTGTATGCCACAGAGCTGGCACGTAGTTGGTTTTCAATGTACACTAGCTGAACAAATGAACGAATGAGTGAATGAATGCTGCTTCCCTGTGCACAGTTCCTGAGCAATGTGCTGGGTACCATTTTAAGCCTTTTATGTGGATAATCTCATTTAATGCTCATGGCAACCCTATAAAGCAGGTACTATCATTAGCCACATGTGTGAGTGAGGACGAGGCTGAAAGAGGTCGAGAAACTTGGTCATTTATATAGCCAGGCTCAACTAAGGCTTGAACAGACTTTCCAGGACTCAGGAATGCCCACTAGGTCACCAATTCGGGAACCCTGGACTCTGAATCATTTAGGTGATGGAGCACAGATGTTAAGAGTCTAGGTTTAGGAATCAGACAAAGCTGGGTATGTGACTTGGGCAAGCTGCTCAATCTCTCCAAACCTGTTTTTACAATCTATAAGATGGAGTTAATATCCACTTCATGGAGTCATCAGCAGAACTAAATAAGATTATGTGCAGGTCAGTGGCTGCCTGGGACAGGGGGTGGAGAGAGGGATGGGATGCAAATGAGCACAAGGAAACTTTGGGAGGGGATGGAAATGTTCTGAATCTTGATTATGGTGGTGGTTTCATGGAGTGTATACATCTGTCAAAATTCACTGAATTATGCACCTTAAATGGGTGCAGTTCATTTTATGTAAATCATACTTCACAGTTGTTTTAATATATAAGCTTGTGAATGTAAGGCACTTAGCATGTGCATCGTAACTAGTGAGCAAGAAATGGTAGCTCTTATTAGTAACACACAATGAATTAGGTAACCATTTGTGACACAGTGTGGCATCCCACACTGTTGTTTCTATATGAAAATATATCTTGAGTTCTCCAAACTTGCATGTAAGTTATGTTCTTCTTATTCAGTAGTTATCAGCACTCCCTGTCCCTCGCCCCTGATTTTTAAAGTGAGAGCACTTCAAATTTGAAGTTTCTTTTTCTGTATTGAATTATACTGGCAGCTCAGCATCTATCAAGCTTTCCTGGTGAGGGAGAGTTCTAAAGAAACACTGTGCAACCACTTGGGCTCCTAGTGTTTTGACCATTCCAACCCTCCTACTGTTCCCCCAACCAAACACATACAGCAGCTCCCACCCTCTCTGGTGATCCCAGGTACAAACAGGTCCCATAACTCAAGCACTTTCTTATCTTACGTGGAGTAAATCTATTGCTGAAGGGCAAAACCTAAACAAAAATAGGAATAGACGATCCCCAACCAATAAACCCTCATACGGCCATCACTCGGGAGCCATCTTTATCTGCATAGCACGGCCACCATCCTTTCATGGACTTCTGTTCAAAGAGTGATGCTGTCTTAGTCTTAAGGGGGTTCATTGCTTTGAGGTCCAGAATCATGTTCAAATTGCACTTCTCTGGTGATTTTGCTGGAATGATTGCTTGATGCAAATCAAGCTCCAGGAAACCTAGCCAAGGAAACAACATTAAACCCAAATAAGCTCCAAGTGGATATGCCGTCGTTCAGAAGTGAACAGGAAAGGCAGACGGTGATTTTGAACAGGTGATGGGTGAATTAGAGAAAGGGACCTGGTAGACATTTAAAATTCTTTCCATGTGAGATGGAAAATGGCAGAGGAAACATTTGTGCATGCTCAGCATCTAACAGAGGACTGCATGTATTACAGCCTAACAGAGTTCTTCTACATGCTCAAAGTAATTAAACATCTATAGACAACATTTCCACTGAATTGAGTGCCCCTGGATTTGAAGTTTGCTCATTTTGGTTCAGAGCTGCCTGAAACCTCATAGTACAGACAGAACATGGGAGGTTCCATGGAACATTCACGTTCAAGTCTCTCCTAGTGAAACCTGGGAAACAGGAGCTTGAGAAGGAACTTAACTAACTCAACAGAAGAATTCTCCCCAGAAACCAGGGAGCCCAGATCAGGTACCTGGAGAAGCACATTTTTTTCTCGTGGGAGGTGAGGCATTAATTCTTTGGTGTCACCTTCACTGTGACTATCTTTTGGGCTTGGGAAGTCCCATGAGCCCTTTCCTTAAAAATCTGGTATCTGTGAACTGGGGTCAAGTCTATGCACAACTGGGACTAGAATTTGTTCTTCAATGGCGGCAGCGAGGAGCAATAGGGAAGTTGTAATCGATCCTCTTTAAATTGTCAGAGTCAGAAGCTACCCTTCAGCATCTAATGGATTCATAATCCACATTCACCTCATCCTTTCTGGAGCTTTTCTCCCGTCTCTCTTTCTGGTGATAATTTGTTAGCCATTTCTTTACTAGTCATTTTGAAATATAGCTATTCTCTTTATTTGCTATCAGATTATTTCATTTAAAATCCAAGGGAAATCTCACTACTATTCTGGAATTTAGTATAGACATTTTTCCTGCCCATAAGTGTTATAAGTTAGCATATTTACACACTCATTTGTTCGTTCAACAATTATTGAGCACCAAGTGAAAGCCACTGCCTCAGGTGCTGTCAGGGGTAAAGGGGTGAACAAGACACAGCCATTGGCCACAATGTGCTTTTCCTCAGCCAGGAAAGATCCCTTGAAAGCAAAACTGAAGCAGGGAGACATGTTAGGGGCCGCTATAACAGTTGGGTAAGAGAAAATGAGGTCTGAATTGGCAAATGGCAGAGATAATAGAAAAAAGAAAATAAAAGAGAGTGATAAAGCAGATTAAATTGTTAGGACTGAGTGGCTGCCTGGATGTGGGGGGCGAGAGAGAAGAATCACAGAGGACTCTGGGTGCCTCTGCGTGGGTGGCTGAAAAACGACAGTGCCACAAACAGCAAAAGAAATCTGTGAGGAGAGAAGGTATGAGGTCAGGGAAGAAAGGCTGGGCTTGATTTCAGTCACGGTAAATTTGAGGTGCCATACAAACACAGAGGTAAAAGTTCTGGCTGGTAATTGGGAATAATCATCATAATAGATTCTTTTTTTTTTTTTTTTTTTTTTTACCGGGAGGTCCCAGGGATGGAACCCAGGACCCTCCATATGGGAGACGGATGCCCAACCATTTGAGCCACATCCGCCCCATAATAGATTCTTAAGGTTATGTGAGGGACAACATGAGTGGTCAGGGTAGACACGCTGGTTTAAAAGCTGAAGCTTTACCTTCACCTGAGGTGGGAGTGGGTAAACTACTGAGGGGGGCTGGAGAAGAGTGAAAGATCTCAGGGAAGGCCTGTATTTAAGAGGGGAAGGAAGAAATAGGGCTGACCAATGAGACAGACTCAGGGCCTGGGAGAGCTAAATTATCAGGAAGCACAATGCTAGGGGGTGAGGGAGGAGTGTGCCTAGAAAGGGAGGGCCCTGGGGAGGCTTTAACAGGCCAGGTGCCTTTAGCTGCAGAGGAGGGTGGGCCTGGGGGAAGAGCAATGGCTCAGAAGTTAGGGGGCCCTGGTAACTTTCAAGAGCAGTATGGGAGGAGGAAGGTGGGAGCCGAAGCCAAGGTGCTGAGGGGTGAGTGGGTGGCTTGGAAGTGGAGGCGAGGGTGGGCCTCTGCTGGTGAAAACAGGACTTGAGTCTCCACAGAGAGACAGGAGCTGGTGTAGGGGCCTCCATGGGAGCCAATGAGCGTGGTCAGGACCCATGGAAAGGGGTGACATCCACTATGCCGGGCAGTGGGCATGCCCCGCAAATGACCAACAAGTACTGGAGATTTAGTAGATGCCAAATCAACTTAATTAATTGATTTCATTAATTCTAAGTATAATTTCTAGAAGAAAGTGATCCAAAATGTGAGCCGTACCCAAGTAGTCGTCCAGAGAGAACTTGTCATTATCCCATATCTGAATGATCAGTCTGGGTGGGACCCGAAATTCAGTTTGGTCAATACTCCAGAAATGCTCCTAAAATGACAAGAGAAACAGACAAACCCAATGGTATTGATTATTGGCTTTGAGACACTCACCTATCCTTTGAAACCCCAGCATCAAGTCATGGGGCTTTTTCAATCTCTTTTGCATGTCCCTGGATGCCTGTTTTCCTTGGTCCCACCCCTCCACCCCATGTGTATGGAGGGCAGCCGGGCTCCCCAGGAAATCTCAGGACCACCAGCTGGGTGCAATAAAGGATGTCCCAGGCAGTTCCCAAACAGAAGGCCTCCTGCCATGTTCCTATCAGTGTGACTTCCTGCTGGCAACCCGGGGGCTGGGGAATGATTAATCCCCACCCCCTGCAAACCACTAGGTCCTGCTTAGATTATCCTCCCCCAACCAGGCTGTTCTATCCCTGCCCACAGCATCACCCGCTGGGGTGTCACTTCTGAGCAGGTGACCTTTTGCCTATCCCACACGGATGCCTGAGTAGAAGAGGCCTTAGAAATCCTCTACTCTAGGACTCTCATTTTATGTGGGGCTGAGGAGACTGAGGACTAGATTTCATTCTTTTATCAATGCAGGTTTCAAATGTCCTGGCATTTTTTTTTTTTTTTTTATTTTTTTTTTAAAGATTTTATTTATTTATTCATTTATCCCCCCCCTGCTGCCCGTGCTCGCCGGGTCAGCCAACCACGCCGTGCGGGCAGGCCCGCCCTCACCAGGAGGCCCCGGGAACTGAACCCGGGGCCCCCCATATGGTAAACGGGAGCCCCACTGATCGAGCCACAGCCGCCTCCCCTGGCATTTTTGACTTTTGAAAAATACTGCTGGCTTTATATGCTTGTGGTCAACTAAGACCCCCAGATTACTCACGTTGGAGGTAAGTAGAGGGAGGACTAAGAGTCTTACAAGTTTTCATCTCTGGTTCCTGCCTTTGCCCAGACAATATTAGCCAAGAACAATTACACCTTCTTAGTCCAATTACACCTAAGTTCCTCTGGCCCCCGCAGAAAGGGAATTCTCCCAATGCTTCATGAATTTGGAAGAAGATTGTGGGGTTATTTCTTGCTTTTCAGATGACATTCTAGGACTGTTCTCCTCTGCAGGGTGAGAGGGCCTGGCTCTGAGGGGCTTGGAAACCCACTCTGCTTTTGTCTGTCCCCACCTGGCTTGGTGGGTCATGCTCCATGTACCAACTCAGGGCATGGAGAGGTCCAGCCCTAAACATGAGCAGAGAGGGAAGGTAACTTTACCTCAAGGTCTAGCTGGCTCAAAATCTCCACCCCACCCCTACCCGCCCCCCCCATACATCTCCAACCCCCACCTCCCTGGCCTGCCTCACTGTCTGAAAGTGTTCTTGATTCTACATCAGGTTGAGCCCCTGTACCTCTAAAAGGTGCCTCTGTAGACATTCATCTCACCTGGCATGGAAGACGTGCTCATTACAGCATCAGCACTGAAAAGGGCCAGCAAAGAGCAGGGAAGGCCAGATGGGACACAGGGCAGGTACATTTGGGTTGGGTGTGGGGAGAGGAGGTGACTAGGCAGAGCTGGGGAAGGTTATAGAATACAGAGGGGAGAAATTCAATAGGGGACTGAGAGAAGATAGCTGTTATGGTCTGCCCAGGGTTTTAGACCCTCCTTTTTTGGGATGAAATCACCTAGATTTTCTTTAGGGGCCCTCCAACTCCATGCAATTCTGGAGGAACAAATTCTACCCCCAACTCCAGAACCTGCCTATTCATAGCATGGCATCCCTGGGCAACAATGTTTGATTCAGGGATGGGCACATGACCCCTAACAAGCAGATACACTGGGCCCAATTCCAGAACACTGGCTGGAGCCACGGAGGATTTACTAGTCTCTTTCTGCTGAGGTTGTTGAGAGGACAGGATGTGAGCGGGGACTGCTGGCTGCCATCTTGCCTCCATCAGGGAAGAGCTGGCCTGGAAATGGGACTGAGAGGAAGGCAGAGCAGAGCAGTGGAGATTTCTAAGGACAACATTTCAACCTGGGATCCAGGCATTTCTAAAGCCAACTAACTCTGGACTTTTTAGTAATGTGAGCCAATAAATCACTCTTGGTGTAAGCCAGTTTGAGTTGAGTTCTGTAACTAAGATTCTTTCTAATTAGGACCACGAGGGCCCTGAACCCTGAAGGAAGTGCTTCTGAAGAAAGTACGGTATATGCTGAGGTTAAATAAGGAATGTAAAAGAGAAATTTCACCTACTTTAATATTCTGTCTCTGGCTAATTAGTCAGACAATTCTGCTTACCATGGGAAGAAGTCGGTCTTCCCAGCACATAGAAAACACACCCGAGTTTCATATGTACTGATACAAGACTCCCACTTCTACCCTGTACCAGGTCCTTCACTCTGCCGCCAGCACAGTAGGGGAAGGAGAGTTGCCTTCCTTATACTTCCTCACTACACAGCTACCTGTCAGAGCTCTGCGCTCCTGGGCAAGAAGCTACAGCACTAAGGTGTCACGTTTCCCCATCTTATAACAAGAGGGAGCTGGACTCAAGGACCTCTGAGGTCCAGAGAAGCTCCACATTCTACAGATTTCTGAGTTAAGGAAGACCCAAGACATCTACTTCCGATGCACATATTTCAAAGCTCACTTTTTTAGCAACAATGCAGAGCTGTTCGGCGGGGAGGTAGTCAAACGGGAAAACAAATCTCCAGTTAAAATTCCCTTCACCGTCCAAGGACCTGTAATGGACATCTGTTTTCTGTTTGTTTTCTTCATTGCCAGGAATCCAGCTGAAAAGCAGAGGCAAACAGACTTAGCTTCATGTGACTGACAAGTAATCTAGCTGCAAAATTGTGCAGTGATTAGGGGAGTGACGGGCAGGAGAATTAATGCACTTTTCTTGGGCAGGTTCCAGTTATCTACGGAGCTGGGGCTGATTTATGAAGGGGAGGCACTTGGCTACATCCAACTTAGGTTTTAGCCAAATAAAACAGAATTCCTCTAAAACCAAAGCAGGAAATCCTTTAGACTCCAGTTAACAGGGATAAGGTGAAATTTTCTGGAAAATATCAACAGTTTAGCTTCTATTTTGGGTCTGCTGAAGCGGGCTGGCTATGCTTTGAGTCTTTAGAACTGTAACTCATCTGAGTCTGTCATCACAGCGGGTAGGCTCAATGAATATGAGTTAGCTCCAAATTTCAGCATTTCCTTTTTCAGATTTTAACTTAAACAAACAAAAAAGGCACGAATCAAGTGACTTTATGGCTTCCTTTTAAAAAATCATCACTCTTAAATTCACCATGACCACATTACAAGACAAGAAAGGGAGAGAGAGGTAAGCAGTTATTTCCATGTGCATATCTAGGAGAACTGTCTTCAGCGAACAACTTAAAAGTTCAGATGTTAATCTTCAAAAAGAATTTCCTTTTATTTGTGCCTGGCACGTAGTGGGCACTAAATAAATACCCATTGATGTGAATGAACGTGACTGGAAGGAAGTGGTTGTCACATCTGCCAGCTACCGGGAAGGCTCCTGGTCTGGAACTGGCCAAGGGGTTCAGTATACCTTAGAATCCATCCGGGAGCTTTTGCAAATATTGATGCCTGGGCCCCACGGTCAGAGATTCTTGGTAGGAGACAGGCCTGTCTGTGAACTTGCTCTGCCCCTTGACTCTCTAAGTCTCATCTCCTCATCTGTAAAATGATGGCAACACTATGTGTCCCTTCAAATGGTCTCCATGAGGACAGAATGAGAGGTCATGGCTCAGAAGGGGCAGCATGGGAAGGGTGGGATTCCTTAACTCATATTTATGATCATCTTCTATGAACCAGGTATTTAACCTGCATTATTTCATTCTTCCCAAACTATGGTTCAGAGAAGTTATGTAACTTACATAAGGTAACAAAGCCAGTAACTGACAGAATTAGATATATACCCCCAGGTCAGTCTGCCTCTAAATTCCAGGCCTATTACTTTGCCTCAAAGCACCATGGAGACAATAAAGTCATTAGCAAACATTAGGTCCTATTATTAATAGTGACCTTGATATCAACCAACTGCAATATTGCTACCAAGGAACTGATTAGCTAAATCAGCAAAAAGATTGCTTTTGACTCTTAACTTTCAAGCTAACTCAACGAAGAAAGTCTATACTCTCTTGGCTATGACCTTGGTGGCTTCACCTCCTGACCAAAGCATCACCGCCACCCTCCCCTAGGCCTCCTGTAGCTCTCCCTCTCATTTTTTCACAGAGCTTTTTCACAATTGATTTTAAACATGAATCTTTTCACATTTTAACTTTCAGACATGTTAATCAACTACTCTAGGTACACGTATTTGTGTATGTGAATGTATAGCTTTGTATGTAGCACTTGTGTACAGTTCTAGGCTTGTTATTTATGTATCACTAATCCTTTCACATATAGTGTTTAGATTTTAATACCAAATATTACAAGGTACTTTAAGTTGTGCTTTATTCTTTGATCAAAGGTTTTTCACAGTCCAGTATTAATTGAGTTTGTTTCCTTGATTTGAAAACAAATAGTGCTTAAGATAGTCAAATAAATTTGCATATATATAATTAGCTGGGATTAGTTTTCCTAGGGGAATGGTAATAAGATCCTGAAATGAGAAAGAATAATGAAGAACTTGATGAAACACTCCCTGTTTACAGGGAACCTAAATGATCATAATTATGTCTTTAACAAAAGTTTTGATTGAGGGCCACTTGGGATCATAAGTGAAACTTTGTTCTTGCTTTGTGAACATGCCAGATTTTCAACAAGTGTTACCTTTTCTGTATCAAGGAACCAAACTCAGTCCCTGTAGAATAGTAATAATACTAGCTAATGCTCAAATAGCATTTGCTGTGCCAGGCACTGTCCTAAATGCTTGGAGTAAGTGAATTTCCTAACTATCCCTGCGAAGTTAGTACTATTATCTCCCTTTTACAGATGAGGACACTGAGATACCGTGATTTTATTAACTTGTCCAGCTCTAGAAGGCATCAGGATTTGAATCCAGGCAGTTTGGCCTCAGAGTCTGGCCTCTTAATCACTGCACTATTTGGCACTCAACATCTATGATCAAGAAATAAACAGAGGGGGATGGATGTAGCTCAAATGGTTGGGCGTCCGTCTCCCATATGGAGGGACCCGGGTTCGATCCCCGGAACCTCCCGATAAAAAAAAAAAAAAAAAAGAAATAAACAGATAACTAACATAAGTATGGACCATGTGGGAATCGAATTATGCAAGTAACAGAATAATGAACAAATATGACCCTTTGTATATCAGATACAGGCACTCAGTAAATTGATGGAATGGATGATTGTTTAAAATCTGCTAATGTTTCCTCTTTACCATGAACATTAGCCGCTGGTAATAAAATAAATATAAAAAAATTTGGAAGCTTTACTTGAGCTTCAAAGGCTAGTTTTTCAAGGTAGCAAAAAAGAATAAAAATGAACTGCATGACCAAAATATCTCAGAAATAATAATAAAAAAAAACCTCTGTTGTATAAATTGAAGAAAACCCACTCTGTTGAAAGAGAAATGAAGAAGTTTTTTATCAGTTCTTACAGTCCTTAGAGACGTCTGCTCATAAACAAGATCCATACAGATTCAGTTCTCTCCCCCTTCATCTCTCAGGAGCTTCCTAAGCAGATTGCATTAATAAGATAAAATAGTTTCAAATAACCAAGAATCCTGCCATGGGCACTTCAGTAATGAAAACCCAACTCAGGGAGGGAGAGAGTCATTCCCTGAGCTTGTAAAGGCTCTTGCGTGCTGCCCTTACCCTTTGACATAGATGTCACTCATTTCCTCTCCTGTGATGCTTTTCTCATCCAAGATAACGTCCTTGGTGTTCCAGATGATCACACGCAGGTAGTATCTGAAAGTACATTTTGAAGGTACTTTTCCCTCTGGTCCTGGACCAAGCCTTTTACAGCCTGATCTAGCAGAGTCTCACGATTACTTACCTCTTGGCTTTCCGGGGTGTGATGTTGAAAGGAGGGCCTGGGGGTCCCAAACTCTTGGGGAAAACATCCACCCACATCTGAAGTTTCCCCTAAAAAATGAAAAGAGAACTGAAGTCATATAATGGGTAGTAGAGATTAAAATTTTCTTTTGTACTTCCTAGGTGAAACTATTTCTTCGGCCTGTTGATTTATTAATCTATATGGAAGGCAATGAAATGGAGTAGAAGATCAAACCAAGGTTAATCCTATATCTGCATTGTCATTTAGCCCACCCATTCCCACTTTCACCCAAAGGTCTCTCATGGCTGCAAGTGTGCCCACCTGTATCACAGTCTGAGTCTTCCCCGGTTAATAAAATGAGGGGCTTCCCATCCCTAACACAACCCCTAACACACACACACACACACACACACAGCCTCTTACAGTGACTTAAAGTTGGGGCTTTAACCCTTAAGAGCAGTTCTCGGGCTGTCACTATATTTGTCATCACATTGCATTCCCAGTTTTATGAGACCGAAGAGTTTCTCCACTTAACTCAAGATTCAAAATCAAAATAATGCAAAATGTTATTTAACTATATAAAATAAAAACTTATAACGGCCCTTTCAAAGGAAGGACTCAAACAATGACAAGGCATAACTCTTCCTGCCTCTGGCTCGCTGGTGCCCACCCTCAGGAGGAGGGCTGCAGGGGAAGGATGATGAAGCCTGGGCTGGCACTCATGCTGGCCCTCTTGGGGAGACCAGGCTGATCCATCTGACTGGAATGTTCTTCCAGACAGGCTAGGAATGCCATTAAAAAACCTTATCAACTGTAGGAACCACTTTGCATCCCCTAAATTGTTTTTTGGATGTTCTGTAGCCTCTGCTTTCAGACTGGTCTTCAAGAAGATTGCCAAGGAAACCACTACATTGGCTTCCCAATACACTGTGATTGAAATGAATTTACTGGAGCTCCTGAAAAGGGATCACTTTTACTATGATCCTGGCTCTCTTCCAACTAATCTCTAGGACTCAAGGCTCTACAATACATCAGGCACACTGCAGAACATTAGGCATCTCCTAAGATCTAGCTACAGTCTGTGTCCAGTGACACAGGCAGAGGAGATGGAGGATTGCTGGATTCCCAGGGAGAACTTTGCAACATATTGAGACCTCTCATTCAATTGAGAGGTGGGAGGGAAGACTGGAGGAGGAATGGGTTCTTTGGAGGATGGAAGAAGAATAAAAAAAGGAGGAAATGAAAATGTGTAATAGAATAAAAGCAAGAAGTAAGTAACAAACTAATCTAGCAAGACCAGGCCCATGTGGCCACTTTTTGGAAATAAGCTTGTCCACTGTTTTGCTGCCAGTATCAACAATATTAGCATCTACTAGATTAATGTTTTCTTTTTTTTTTTTTTTTAAGATTTATTTTTATTTATCCCCGCTGCCTCCCCACTCCCATTGTTTTTGCACTCGCTATCTGCTCTCTGTGTGTTCTGTGTCTACTTGTCTTCTCTTTAGGCAGTACCAGGAACTGATTGTGGAACTTTCTGGAGTGGGAGAGAGGTGCTCAATCTCTTGTGCCACCTTAGCTCCCTGGTCTGCTGTGTCTCTTATTGTCTCTACTCTGTGTCTCTTTTTGTTGCGTCATCTTGCTGTGCCAGCTCTCCTGTGTGGGCTAGCTTGCCACGCGGGCCAGCTCGCCTTTCACCAGGAAGTGCTGGGAATTGAACCCTGGACATCCTATATGGTAGATGGGAGCCCAGTTGCTTGAGCCACATCTGTTTCCCTAGATTAATGTTTCTTAAAGTGTGATCTCCTAGCCACCTGCAGCACAGCCACTCCAGGTATTTGCTAAAATTCAGATTCCTGACCTCACCGCAGACCTACTAAATCTAAACCTCTACAGGAACAGCCTAGGATTCTTCATTATAACAAGCTTCCACAGAGATTGTTTTGTCATATGCCATGGCTCACCTTGCTTCTCTGGAGCCTGCTCCCCATCTTCTGGGAACTTACCACCCCCTATTGCCATCTACATTGTCACTGTGAGCAGTCACCTCATGCTCTGTGGCCCTGCTTCTCTGGATGTTTCATCCCAGAGGGCACCTTCTCACCCAAGCTGGGTCAACCTCTTGCTTTCCCAGACCCTGCCCATCTTGGCTACAGCTGAGTGGTCCAGTGGTGGATAACAGGGCCATTGGGGGCAACCAATCATTCCACATTTGGAAGTAGTTGAGTGGGAAGTGGGGGTCTGAGTGGCTGCATTATATCATACAAACCCTCAGGAACTGTCCATGATGCTCTGATGCATAGGAAGGTGGCCATGACAAGTGAGAAAATGAAAACAGGCTCAGAGAGAGAAGACGAGTCAAGAGACAGGAAGAGAGGCACTGGTTTGAGTTTGTTCTGCATCGCAGCCACTCTCCTGTCTGGATTTTGTGAGTTACTTGAAATTTCTTACAATAAATGCCCTTTTGTGATGAAGCTAAAGTATCCAAAAAAGACAAAAGAGTCAAATCAGTGTCAGTTATCGCCTTTGCACTGGGGGGGCAGATGATGAGGCTTCAAAGGAGGAGAGCCATTTTACCTGGGAAATGTTGGGCTGGAAGGTACTGTGTAAAGTCCTCGTTTCCACATGCTCAGGGACCAGCCCTTGAGTCCTGAGGATGTGAAGGGCTAGACGTTCCTCAGGTGCCCCGAGGTGTCGATGCAGGATTTTGTTGGCTTCTGGAAATGGAAAGTGGTATTGAAAAATGGACATGCAGGGACAGTTCAGCCAGATTGCCCTGAGCTGTTTGCAGCACTTCATCCCAGACTTTGCCAAATGGGCAGGCAATGCCAACGTGCAAAATTCTAACATATGAAGGCATCATTGATCAAAATACCTCCTGACCAGAGGTCCTGACCCATCCAGGCTCACACCCAACTTCTGGGCTGCCAATAGCAAAGGAACCAGAACACACCAGAACATTTAAGTGAAAGCAGTCCAAATTCACTTCTGTGGCAGAAACTCACAGCTGGACTCTTGTTTCTCAGCCTGTCTGCATTTAGGTGTGGTCGTGCGACTAAGTTCAGGTAGGATGTAAAGTGGATGGAAATGATATATGTCACTTCCAGACCTGACCCATAGAAACCTCCCATGTAGGATCTTCTATGCGCCTTTCTCTTCTGCTGCATTCAAGTAGGAACCTTAGAAGCCCGAGCTGAAGAATGGCAGAGCTATCAGCTGGAAGGGTCCTGAGTCCAGGAAGCACTGTTTGGGAGAAAAGCCGCCTACATGAGGGAACACCTGCTTTGAATTTATGAGAAATAAACTTCTATTGTGTTAAGCCACTGACATTTGGAAATTTACCGTGACAGCAGTTAGCATCACTGTGGCGTTTTTAAAACAGAGCTCACAACTTCTCTGACACCCAACCCACCAAGAGGTAGGGTCTATGTCCTCTCTTTCTGAAGCTCAGACATATTCGACCAATGGAGTATGGTGAAAAAGGGGCTGTGTGACTTCCCAGGCTAGGTCTAAAAGGCCACACACCTTCTGCCCAGCTCTCTTGGGCTGCTTGCACTGGCGGAAGCCATCTGCCACGTAGAACGTCTGACTACGCAGAGACGGCCCTGCGGGAAAGGCCTGGGCAGGGGCTCCAGCCGTCAGCTGCCAGCCACGGGGGAGCCTCCTTGGCCATCTAGTCCAGCCAAGCCTTCAGATGACAGCAGCCGCAACCGACACCTGACTGCACCCAAGTGAGAACTGCCCAGCTGAGCCCTTCCGAATTCCTGACCCATAACATCGTGAGCAAAACACACTCGTTGTTTTAAGCGGCTAAGATTTGGAGTGGTATGTTCTGTAATAATGGTAACTGGGACAATCACCAGGACTGACACTGTCTTTTGGGAGGTCATTTGACTGTTGGGGGAGCCTTGCTCTTTCTCAGTTTAGTCCCAATTTTTGTTCAAGTTCACATGTTAACAGCAGCTTCAACATTTCTTAAACATCTCATGGTCCCCAATATTGACTAAGTCCTCCTCAAAATGAAAAGACTAAACAAAGTTTTTTCCATGTGAGGAGTCAACAGTTCAGGATCAGGAAGTACTTTCCTCCCCTGTGTCTTGTTCAGCTTTGTTCAGCACTGATTCTTGTACTACCATCTGAGCACTTTTCACGCCAATTATGTATTACATGGAAATAAGTCAATTACTAGAACTTTGTGATCAAAGCTTGAATGGCTCTGACCCAAAAAGATCAAGTGAAGCATAAGAAAGAGAAGAAAACATATTCACTTTGATACTTGATGAGACAGCAGAACTCTACTATAAGGTGGCTCTTCTTGGATGGAGCCATGTCTACAGAGTCTCAGAGAGTCTAATTAGGGTACTGGGTCTGCCCATCCCTCTCCCCCAAACAAACCCAGCAATACTAATGGGTTACTCTCTTTGTAACCAATTTGCAATCCATAGCAATGTGCTCACCAAATTCATCCAAACTGTACTCTCGTCCTCCATATGTGATTCTACTTCCATCTTCGGAAAGGATGGGTGGTGGGAAGCCTTTGAATCTGGCCACATTTTGAAGCAACTGTGTTGGTCTCAGCTGATCTCGCCAGGTATTTACTCCAGAACTGTGAATTGTAACACACATCCTGGAGTTACTGCACAGCACACTCGTTCTCCTTGGATTCACACACATACATATTATACGTGTTTCTATATAACGAGGGAGCCTGGACTGCTCTACAACTTTGGCTTTGCCTAGAAATCCATTTCAGAGAGCTAAAACTCATGTTATTTGACCTCAGCCAATCGATCAATTTGTGTGTGTGTGGGGGGGTGGGGGGCTCTCAGTTTCCGCCTCTGTAAAAATGAGGAGTTTGGCTGAGATTACTTTAGTCAGAAGAGGTAAACATAAATTAGGAATTGCAAGACGCATCTCATTAGATGCTGTAGAAAGACACCCTATAGCTTTCATGGGAAGAGGGACATCACAAAATTGATCAATTCAGGGCTGCCCAGGGTGGGGAGGAGGATGCCTGCTTCCAAAGGGCAGGAAATGTCTACCATCAGACATTGCCAGTCTCCAGTCCCTGACACCAAGGAGCGGGGCTCAATGTGGGGGAAAGAGGGGACTGGTCCTCCCAGAGCTGCTACCCATGCCATGCTTGCTGGGCCCTGCACTACTCTCAGGGCGGCCATGTTACACAGACTACAGTGTGGATGTGCCCCTGGAATTGGCTCTCCCCAAGATAATCCTACTGTTAAAAACTACTTATCTGACTGAAGGGAGCAGTGGTTCTGCAAAGAAAGGCACTGAGGCAGGGAGGCAACGCTTTCCCAGGGATTAATGACGGATGGAACAAAATCTCTACATTTATGGCCAAAGCAACTTACATACAATACTGCTCAGGGATGCCACAGTGGGAACCAAACCGGGAAAGAAATCGGTTTTCCAGATCGATAATTGTTTCTCCCACTTTTTCATCACGGGTAAGGGTGTCGTAATCATAGACAGAGATTTTCAGGTCTTTTTCTTGAGGTAAGTAGCAGCTCAGTTCATACATTCTAAAGACACAAATGCAAGGTTAGAATCTCCATGATCTGTCCAGGTACCTCACAAAACCCAGGGCTCTGTGTGAAGCATCCCCAGGCGGCAGCCATGGCTAGTGGGGAACATGGTGATGAGGATGGGGCACTTGGTAAAGAGTAAATATGAGTAATAAGAATAAGAAAATATGAGCTAGAGTGCTCAGGAGAATGAGCTTCAGACACCTGTGCTCAAATCCCAGCTCTGTGGCTTACTGGCTGTGGGACCCTAGACCAGATACTTAACTTTTCTGTCCTCAGTTTTCTCATCTGTAAAATGGTGATAATTCCTACCATACAGTGTTGTTATAAGGGTCAAGTTAAGAAATGGATATAAAGTATCTGGCATTAGTGCACTGCTCAGAAACCAATAGCTGTAATAATAATTATTATTGTTATTAATTTAACATTATTATTCTTATCACATGCCTATCAACTGGGGCACCCTGAGCACCTCTCCACGGCCAGGAGGTAAGTAAGGCACACCTTGTACCCTGATTTTTTTTTTTTTTTTTTTTAAAGATTTTATTTATTTATTCATTTATCCCCCCCTTGCTGCTCATGCTTGCCGGGTCAGCCAACCACGCCGTGCGGGCGGGCCCGCCCCCACCAGGAGGCCCCGGGAACCGAACCCGGGGCCTCCCACATGGCAAACGGGAGCCCTACTGATTGAGCCACAGCTGCTTCCCTTGTACCCTGATTTAAAGCCCTTTACCTGTGTCTCTACTATGCTCCCTCCTCTGCCTTAACAGAGACACTACCCCACAGGATGTCTGTGAATCACCCCCCAAGTGCACAGGAGGGGGCTTGAGTGGAATTAATTCACCACCGCAGTATGGTGCACGAGGCCAAGAAGACTCCCTTCCTCCTCTGAGATCCTCTGGGTCTGCGACTGGCTTTGGATCTCTAAGCCTTTTCCATTTCATATTAAAATGCAAATGCTTCTAGGATAAAGCTAAATAATCAAACACTTTTTGGGGTAGGTGCAGGTTCTAAGAGGGTGGTGAATTACAGCAAAAGGTCCAGTTGGGCAGGTTTTTGTTCTGTATTTGAACTGTCCAGACTAGGTGCTCATTTAATTTTGCTGAAGGAAAAACTGTGACGGGCCTCTCCCATCCTCCTCTCTCCTCGTGCCTCCTCCTCTTCTCGCCTCACTCTGGCAGGTGGACTGGTTCCTGCCAAAGGAGCTGGGAATGTTAATCCATTTGAGCTGAAAGGTTGATGTCAATGGAGATCGGGTAAAAGCCTTCCAGGTTGCCTCCTTGATAAACTCAGCTACTTCTCTAGAGTGCCACACCAGGGCAAGAAAAGCTGGTTCTTGATCCACAGGAAGCACAGCACTCATACATGCCCCCAAACACCACAGTGCCAATACTGGATTCCAAGGGACAGGTAATGTATGTCCCCTGAGATTCAAATTCTTCAGTCAAATAAGGTTAAGAGCCACTCCTTTGGAGTTCCTCCGGGCAAATAAAGCCCCTGAGAAGTCCTGCAATTACTCCTGCAATTATTCACCATTAAAAAATATATTGGGAAGCGGATGTGGTTCAATCGATGGGGCTCCCGTTTACCATATGGGAGGCCCTGGGTTCGATTCCCGGGGCCTCCTGGTGAAGGTAAGCCAGCCTGTGCAGCACAGTGGGCTGACGCAGCAGGACGACCCAACAAAGGGAGACAAGCAAACACAGAAAAACGCACAGCAGATGGGCACAGGGGCACAAGCAGCAGGGGGGATAAATAAATAAATAAACAAATAAATAAAATCTTAAAAAAAAAAAAATATATATATATATATATATTAAGGTAAAATCCACATAATGTAAAATTAGCCACTTTAAAGGGAACAATTCAGTGGCATTTAGTGCATTCATAATGTCATGCAGCTACCACCTCTACCTAGTTCCAAAACATTTCTGTCACTCCAAAAGGAAACCCGGTACCCATTCAGCAGTTTCTCCACATTTTCCCTTCCCTTAACCCCTAGCAACAACCAATCTGCCTTCTGTCTCTATGGATTTATCTATTCTCAATATTTCATAGAAATGGAATCATATAATATGTGACCTTTTCTTTCACTTAGCATAATGTTTTGGAGTTTCATCCACATTGTAGCATGTATCAGTATGTCATTCCTTTTTTTTTTTTTTTTTTAGGAAGCTGACATTTTTTAAACTTATTAATTAATTAATTAATTAATTTTTTACCAGGAGGTCCCGGGGATCGAACCCAGGTCCCTCCATATGGGAGACGGATGCCCAACCATTTGAGCCACTTCTGCCCCCATGTCATTCCTTTTTATGACCGAATAATATTCCACTGCACGGATATGCCATGACTTGTTTATCCATTCATTACTGATAGACATTTGGGTATACACCTAGGAGTGGAATTGCTGGGTCATATGGTAATTCTATGTTTAAGTTTATGTGGAACCGTCAAACTGTTTTCCACAGGGGCTGCACCATTTTGCATTCCCACCAACAACACATAAGGGTTCTAATTTCTTGCCAACACTTGTTATTTTCTGTTTGTTTGTTTTTTTAAATTATTATTATAGCCATCCTAGTAGTTGTGAAATGATACCTCACTGTGGTATTGTGGTTTTGATTTGCATTTCCCTAATAACTAATGATAAACTTTAGCATCTTCTCATGTTTTTGTTAGTCACATTTTTTCAGCCCAAGTGTCTGAAAGGTTTCACTAAGAGATAGTTTTTTCCTTGGAGCACCAAATAACATCTCATAGAAGATGCTGATATTCTATTCGAGTGTGATCTGGAGAATGCCATGATGTGACAGGTACATTCTGACCAAGGACCAAGCACGTAAGATAGATTTCACCTCCCTGAATTCCTGCTCCAGAATTCCTGAGGTTGTCTGTGGTGAAGAAAGTCACCCCATAAGCCTGGGGCCATGGACCAGAGTGGTCTGAGGGCTTGGAGAGCGGGCGTCTGGGCTCCAGCCCTGCTTGACGGGAAGAAGTCTGAGCTCACGCCAGACAGGGATTGGCTGACCAAGCCTCCCACGGTGGCTCCAGGCAAGACTTTTCTGCCACTTAATTAAGCTTGTGCTTGGCTCCTCTATGTCGAGTAATTCAGACAGGGCCACCTTTCTCCCTTAAATGCTGACTTTCCCTGTTTCCCTGTCTCCCTCACACGGAGCCCTCCTTCCTGCCCTGCGTGCCTTTTCCTGTCTAGACCTCAGGGCTGGATCAGCGGAAGAAAAGGAAAACGATCACATTATCACATTGTCGTGCCAGGGGATTACTTCCACTCCCTGGTCTGGGCAACGGCCTGGGTGTGCGTGTGTGCAGGAGGCACGCATGTGTGTGTGTTTGCCCAGGGCTGAGTGTGAGGTCTTGTGTGTATGTGTGTTACCAGGTGTAAGAATGTGTAGGGAGAATGGTGTGTGTTTACTTGAGAGGCTTTGATTGAGTGGCAAGAGTTTCGCGTGTATGTGCACATGCACTCGAGAGAAAGAAAGAATGTGTAAAGGCACGAATCGGCAAACATGAGCAGAAGAGGATGGGAAAGATAATAAAGCCAGAAATTAAAAAAAAAAATCAGGCCACATGGCAAACAAGAACACAGTATTCTCCGATTCAACATGGTTCTGGGAAAATACCAGTTTTCATAAATGCTTTGAATAAAGAACATTTTTCTATAGGTGTCAGTTTTGCCATGAATATGAAGCATTATGAAAGGTGTTGGGAAAGCATGGGGCTTGGTGTTGGGAGTTTCTACCCAAATCTTGTCTCTGCCACTTACCAGCTCTTCAACAGCCTGTAAAACGGGGCTGCTAATCCCTGCCCTGCCTGGAGAAGAGGTTTGACAAAGAGATGAAAATAAGACCGTGGAGGCAGCAGAGTGCAGCATGGAAGCTGCATGGATACGGGGGTCAGGTGGCCTGGCTCTACCTCTTATTAGCTGGGTACACTTTGGCACTTACCCTCTCTGTGCCTGAGTTTCCTCAGTTATAAAATGGGGATAGTAATAGCATCTCAAAGTTGTGAGAGCTTTGAGACGTTTTCTATAAAGGGCTCAGTATAATGCCTGGTATATAGTCAATGCCTAGCAAATGTGAGCTATTTTAAAATGTGGAAGCAGTTTACAACTGAAAAATGCTGGTCCCATTTAGAGGTCACTTGGATTTGGCTCCAACAAGATAAATGTAACAGTCCAGAAGCAAACCTAGAGTTGAAATGCTGAAAAAAAAAGAATAATGCAGTTGAGCACCTGCCTCCCACATGGGAAGTTCCAGGTTTGGTTCCTGGTGCCTCCTAAAGAAGACAAACAAACAACAAGCAAAAACAATGAGCAGACAACAAGCAAGACAAGGAGCAAAAAAAAAAAAAAAAAAGAGGGGAGGGGATATAGCCAAACCAGCTGAGCACCTCCCCCCCACAGGGGGGGGGGGGGGGGGGGTCCCAGGTTCCCGATGCTTCCTAAAGAAAAAAAAACAGACAACAAGCAGAAAACGAGCAAAAAGCAACAAGCAGACAGATGAGGGAGCCATCTTGGGGGAAAAAAAACAATCACTGGTAAACAAAAGACAGATAAAAGAGGATATTTTGACCCCCCCACTTTCTTCCCCTTTCTTGATTTTGCTAACAGAGTCAATACATTAATTGGATCAAAATGGGAGGGATCGTATCAGCCCAGAAAACATAGCCCAAACTGGAATTTAAGAACTAACATTTCAGTTCAGTTCAGTCTCTCTGCCTTTGTTCTTGTCTAGAACCCACTAGAACTCACCAAACTTATCCTGACTCCTGGGCTTTATACCCTCCCCTGGCCCTAACCCCCCACCCCCTGCAAGGCTGGCTCTTCATGTTTCAGAGCAAATACCTCCTCAGAGGAGCCCATCTCATGCCTTGGCTTTATTTTCTTCAAAGCACTTTTCACTTCTCTGAGCTTCTTTCGTTTTTGCATTTACATTTTTATTAAAACTGCTCCCTGACTAGAATATCTGTCTGGTTGCTGGCCTCAGCTTCAGGGCCTACAAGAGAGCTTGGTACACAGTATGTCCTTAATACATATTTAGTGAAGAATGAAGCAAACATGTATTAAGATGTACATTACCTGCCGAAAACTGGGTTGAGAGTATTGGGGATGTAGTGGTCTCGATCTTCAATTACTTTTCTGCCCAGTGTTATTTTTATGTAAGGGTCACACTGTGGGGAGAGAGAGAGCGGCCCTGAGGTCATGGTCGGATGCAAGTTCAAGTCAGTTTCTGCCTCCACACCTGCTCCCACACTGATGAGGTGGTTGCCACGGCACCCAGGGGCCCAGGCCAAGGTCCAAGCGAACGCCCTTGGGGAAGCAGAGTGGGGTGAAGAGGAGGTGGGAGGGAGGGGACCTGCTGGGTGGCTTGGGCAAAACTCCTCCCAGGTCACATCTGTGAAGTGAGAAGGGTGAGCCAGAGGCTCTACAGCCCTTATAGATAAATCCTCCTGAATACACTGTTATGATAGAGTATCTTTCCCTAGTGAGATAACAGATGACCCGAAAGAAAGACCTGCACAAAGACTGTGGCTGATGACTGTAATTACCCTGCTGCAGGAAAAGGCTCCACACCCAAAGACTTACCAGGCCATTGTTGTCCTGGGGCTGGAGCTCTAAGCCTCTAACAATGTAAATCCTAACCGTGCATTCCTGCGGGACGCTGTCAGGTAATTCCCGAAACTGCCTGGGAGGAGCAGGCACGCTGGGGTCATCCGTCAGGGGGTAGATTCTAAAGGAGCCCTGTGGGAAAGACACGATAGAGATGTCTGCACAGAAGGCTCTGGAACAGGCACAGGGGTTGTGGGATCAGGTGAAGAAGGGCTGCCTTTTGCAAAGGAAACAGTGTATATTGCATTTTGCATATTTCCAGTAGGGAAAGTGAAATAATTAAAATTATAAAATAATTACTTAATAGATCACAGGAGAAAAAGGGCAGGGTAGAAGCAGGAAAATCAGACAGTAATCCAGGCAAGGGATAGAGGTGGCCTAGACTAATGTGGTGGCAGAGGTAGTGGAGAGGAGTGAAATTCTGCATATATTTGGAAGGTAGGAAAAAGTAATTATTTTAAAAAACCCAATAAAGTGGGAAGCAGATGTGGCTCAAGTGATTGGGCTCCTGCCTACGACATGGGAGGTCCTGGATTCAGTTCCCTGTGCCTCCTGGAGAAGATGAGCAAGGCAGCGAGCTGGTGCAACAGGCAGGTGCAGTGAGCTTACGCCACAAGATAATGGAACAAGGAGACACAAAGAGGAAAGATAATGAGAGACACAATAAAGCAGGGAGCTGAGGTGGCTCAAGCAATTGAGCACCTCTCTTCCACACGGGAGGTCCCAGGTTTGGTTCCTGGTGCCTCCTAAAAAGAAGACGAGCAGACACAGAGAGCACACAGCAAATGGACACGGAGAGCAGACAGCAAGCACAAACGACGAGTTTGGAGGGGAATTAAAAATAAAAAAAACCCAATAAAGTACTAAAGGTGAGCTCCCTTTTCCTGCATCATCCCTGAAAACCCCATCCCAGAAAAACTCCTGTTCATCCTTCAGGTCTCAGCTGAAAGGTGTAGCTTCTTCTAGGAGCCCTTCAGTGACTGTCCCAGAGTTGGGTGCATCCACTCTGTGTTTCCATCTAACCTTGCCCTCACCTCTGTCTCAGCACTGACCTCTGTAACTGTCTATTTATTGTCTCTATCCTTCACTAGACCATGAGTTTCCTGTGGGGAGGATTTATGTCTTGTTCATCACTCTATCTCCAGGAACACAATAAGTGTTTGTTGACTGTGTGAGCCATCAGGCCAGCAGCGTGAGAGACCTATTTTAGTTCTAAATCAGCTTAAATATTGGGAGAAAGCACTAAAGTTGGATTCAGAACATGTAGGTCTTAGTTCCAGCTATATGGATTCAGTAAAGCAACATGACTTGGGGACCCCAAACAAACTCAAGGAAACCAGTCTTGAGGAATGTTAAATAGGTTTGACCCTCATGCCGTCTTTGATTGCTTTGTGGGAGGCTGTAATGAGAAGGATTTTGAACCCACATATTGGATAATCCGGATAGATTAGCCATGTCTGCTACAGGCCAAGGATTAGGAAGCAGCAGCACATCTGCTATTTATTTGCCAACTGTGGTTAGAGGGAAAGAAAGTCCTGTAAGCAGATACTCACAATGGGAAAGATGCTTGAAGAGGGGCATGAACCCAGACCTGTGGGAGCCTAGAGCAGGAGTGAGTCACTCCGCCCAAAGCAATCAGAGGACACCTCACAAAGAATGTGACATTTGAGCTGGCACTTAGAGAGTGAATAGGACTTTGCCAGGCCACAAAGAGGGAAGGAAGGGCTTCCAGGGAAGGAAGAAGAGCCTGTCCCAAGGCTCTGAGTTGGGCATGGACAAGGTGTGTTTGGGGATAGGGAGGGGTTCTCTGGAGGAGGAGGGTGGCGTGCCAAGGCGAGGCAGCAGGGGAGACAGGCAGCCTGTGAAAGTGGCTCCGCCTTAGGAAGGAGTTGGGACTTGATCCTGTGGAAACGCAACTTATGTCTCTTAGCAGTCAAGAAACATGATCAGATGCTCGGAGTGGGACGAGAAAGGCTACAAGGACAATCAATTGGGAAGTTGTTCAATGGTCCTGCGGAAAGCCTGGGAAGGGACAGTGGGGGTAGAGAGGAGGGACTGGACCTTGGAGAGGTAGGAGCTATGGGATTTGAGACTGGTTGACATGAGCAGGAAGAAAGCCAGAGGTATTGAGAATAGCTTTGAGAGATGGGGTTCTCCTGCAACCCTATTTCTTCACAGCACCTTCCAGCATCCTTCAGATGTCAGAGGAAAAGCCCCTGCCCCAGAGAAGCCCCTTCTGGGCAGCAGATGAATCTTAGCTCTCACAGCACCTTGTACATTTCTTATAGCATTTATCAGTTTGTTGTTTTATGTTGGTGAGATTAGTTGATTAGTGGCTGCCTCCTAGACTGTCAGCTCTCAGGGGGCAGTGACAAAGCAGATTTTACCCTCTAATCACATCGCAGATTTATCTGCACATCAGGTGCAGATAAATGACCCCTGGGCATTCAATAAATATCTGTTAAACACATAAAATAAATGAAAATTAGATGAATGAATGGACAATGATGCCAAAAATTGAGCTTCAGAACAAGAGAGGTGGTGAAGGTGTGTATGTGCGAGGAGTGAGTTTAGATTGGGACGTGTGGCATTTGAAGTGCCAGGAGGACATCCAAGAGCAGAGTGCAGGAAGCTGCTTTGGTTCTGATTAGCTCTGTAACTTTGGCAAATCATCTGTTCTCTCAGGGTCTTGTTTTCCTTATCTGTAAAATAAGGGAAGTGGCTTAGATCCAGTTTCAATTGGGAAATTCTGGATTTTGGCATATCACACTTTAGGGAATTGTTGCAGGTTGAATGATGTGTCCCCGAAAAAGGATGCTGAAGCCCTAACCCCCGTTACCTGTGACTCTGACCTTATCTGGAAATAGGGATTTGTAGATGTAGTAGGTAAGATGAGGTCCTACTGGATCAGGGCTGGCCCTAAATCCAATGACTGCTATCTTATGAGAAGGCCAAGTGAAGACACAGAGAAACACACAGAGGAAGGAGATGTGAAGACAGAGGCAGAGCTTACAGTGAGGCATCTGCAAGCCAACGAACACCAAGGTCTGCTGGCACCTCCCCGAAGCTAGGAGAGAGGCATGAAACATTCTCAGAGCCACCAGAAAGAACCAGCTCTGCTAACAACTTAATTTCAGACTTCTAGCTTCCAGAGAGAATACATTTCTCCTGTATTAAGTGCCCCAATTTGTGGGAAACCCAGGAACCACTTAGTAAAGGAATCAAATTTTAAAACAAGAATAATATTGTTGCTTGTGTCAGCTACTTTCCACCTTATTCTCCTATGTTTAAAGCTTCCTAAAAAGCTTTTCCCGATTACCAAACATGAAGATGCAGAGCTTGCCTTTGTAAAAACCTTGCCGTCTCCTTCCTCATAGCCAATGTGAAGAGCCAGCTGAAGATGCACCTGCAGACTTGTGAGAGGGTTCCTTAGCCCATCACGAGGGCCGACAATTACAGGATGGCTCCCCCAGGAGGAAGTTGTCAAAGGTCTTCTGGGCCGGCACAGCAAATACCACCCTCTACAGACTTACCAGCTTTACACCTTTCTGATTAAAGAAATAAAACCCCTTGATCTTTTACCTAAAAATATGGCATGGTCAGATGAAATTGCTACTGACATTTTACAAAGACTTGGTTGTCCTCTACGCTAGGTCTACAAATAAAATAAAGGTAGATCATAGACAAACACACACATTTTACTCACCTTAAACTCTCCCACCACCGAAGGATCTTCGTTCTCATCTGATTTGCCTCGGTACAGCTTGAAAGTATCTGAGAAGTCTGTCAGGCCCTCAAAGTCTTCTTCATCCTCTAGTTCACGATTATATATCTGAAAACCATCAACAGAGCCTTAATTTCTCATTAAATATCCACCTATCCTATGATCCTGAAGCTCCATTTATCCACATGGTACAAGAATGTTCAAAGCAGCTTCGTCATTAGGAGGGTGGATAAACCAATTGTGGTATATGCATACAATGGAATACTACTCTGCAATAAAAGGGGACAGACACTGATACATACAACAACATGAGGAATCTCGAAACTATGGTATTGGATTAAAGAAGCCCAAAAGGGGCACAAGGGAGTTTTCTGTGGTGATGGAAATACTCTTTTTTTTTTTTTTAAAGTATTTAATAAATACTTTATTAAAGTATTTATTTTATCAGTGACATTGAAAAGTTGTAAACATTTAAACCATAAAACTCTTTATCTTGCTTGGGATGGCGACTGACATGAGTGTGTACAGTTGTCAAAACTCACAACTGATCACTTTATTGTACGCAATTAATAACAACACAAAACTAGAAAAAGAAGAGCAGAAAGACAGGGAAACAAGAGGAGGGGAGGAGAAAAAGGGGGATGGGCAGAATTGGGAAACCCAGAGCATTAACAGAAAGATCACAAATGGCCTGTCCTGCTTAGCTCAATAGCTTGCCTCCCTCCTGGACCCCGTGCTCGTGGTTGGGATTTTTGTGTTGTATACGTGTAACAGAATCAACTTTTCAGCTAGTGGAACAGATCCCCACCCAGCAGACAGAATGAAGCATGTTGATCCTTCATGCTGTTCTACAAAGAACACTGGGGCTTCTAGGTCACCTCGAGACAAACTGTTACTGGCCTAATTGCTGTGGTGCCAACCCATTTCCAACCCTTCCCCAAGCCCAAGCGGCAGTCACATAACCATAACTCAGCAGCTGTCCTCAAACCCTGGGAATCATGGCAAAGCCAAAATCCTTGCCAAAACGCATGGCTTTCCAGCGGCGAGAGGTACTCCTGGCCCCTCCCCATCGACACCCCCCATCGGACCTTTCAGTCTTCTACTTAACTCTGCCTTGGCCAGCTGTAATGGACGCTGATCCCCACCCACAGAGCAGAGACTCTCATACCTTGAGTTTGGAATAGCCTTTCTGAATGTATTGTCCACATTTTTCATGTTCTCCCATGGAAGCATAAAATTTACTCCACCAGTCAACGATTTCTTCCTCCTAAAGACACGTCAAAATAGACAAAGCTGTAGTGATGACCTGGATTTCCAATCTATGCAGGAAAACCCATACATTATAGGAAAGAGAAAAAGGTAGTTCTAAATCCATAACAGTTGAGATTATATGGCTTTTGTTTACATGCACAATGGACAAAGCATTCAAGAATCTTCCACCCAGAAGCTGACAGTATTGTGATCATCCTCGACCAATGAAATATGTTAAATGTCCATAGCTATGTTAGATGATTTTCTTATATTCTGTAGAATACTATCTGCTAATTTGTCTGCTTTCACTTTTTATCCTAATTTAACATTTACATATACAAACAAAATAAAATTTCCCATATACTTTTTTTTAAGTATCTCATTTCCTTAGCCCGTTTTAGCTCGTAATACACTGTAATCCAAAGCTTACTAAGCAAAGAGTTGGAAAAACTGGTTCTAATTCAAGCTCCGCTCCTTATGAGCCATACTGGCTTGGGCCGGTTGTTTAACGTCTTTGCGCAGCAATTTCTTCATCCGCTGCAGGGGATGATAACACTAGCTGCCTTCCTCGACCTTACAGGGTTGTTTTGGAAATCAAATAAGATCATCAGGAGAAAGAGCTTTGAAAATTATAACGTGTGAAACAAATGTAGGGAGGCCTTGTGGTTAGGTGACACCAGTGGCTCCAAACCTAGCCGTGGGGATTCTGATTTAATCCATCTGGGGTGAGACCTGAACATCCAATAGGTGATTCTAATCCCCAGGTGATTCTAATGTGCAACCAGTGTTGCGAGGGTTGTTTAGGCAGAGAGGCCACCTATCAGAGTCACTTTTGAAGCTCTTTCAAACTCCAAAAGGCATCCCCCACCCTCAGGTTTATAACAAGAATAGATCTTCATTAGAACCACCCACAGCTTATTTTAATCTTCCTGGGAAATGGTGATGTTGCTGAAAATACAAAGTGTCACCTGCAAATAGCCTTTAGTCTGCAGGGGTCGAGGGAGGAATAAACATTTCTTATCAGCATACACGTTACATCCCCTCTATGGATCAGTAACCCACCCTCGGATTTAGAGCTTTTTCTTTACGTATCAACTATAGGCAGAGACCACACATGTAAAATAGTTACCTTTTCTGCCAGCTGCTCATGCACATTTATATCCAGGAAGAGAGCGAGCCAAATAACAGGTCATATGGATACGGAGACCCCATGAATGTTAAAGTTTAAGAGAGAGACAGAGAAAGAAGAAGAAATTATTTTTCAAGCATATTTTTATATTATCAACATTTTGATGGATTATTTAAATGAACCAATTCAAGGTGGTCTCATAGTTAAACATACTTTTTATTGGTTGCTTCTCTGAAAATGTGCAAAAGGGTTACATACAGTATTAAAATGAAAGGTTCGGAGGTAGCCTTTCAACCGAGTTAAACAATCACTCCCTGCCAGCACAATGGTGACATGGAAGGGAGGTGGCAGAACTGCTCCTATCCCTGCCCAAAACCTTCCAATCCACTTAGCTCCTAAAGCATATCCCCAATTTGGCCTAATCCTCACTCCTTCAAGAACCCTCCTGTCATAAGGTGTGCATGCCTAGCACGACTGCACTACCATCATACAGGCATCTGTGCTTGTTTTTTCCCCATACCTATGTTACAGCATCAAATAAATTGCACCCTTCAAAATTGTTCTAACACTAAGACGTCAAGTTTCTCACTGGTCAAATCTTTCCATTTAAATTTTTGCATCAAGAATCTGATTTTTATCCAGAAAATGAGAGAGTGTAGAGCTAAGACGTTGGGAATTGTTTTTTTTTCTCTTGGGACATGCTAGGACATTAGCCAAGCTCAACCACAGGGGCAATCTGGAGAAATGCTACCAGGGCCCTCTTTCTGAACTCCAAGTTCCTCTTTAATGTGAGGAGAGAACAATTCTTCCGGCACAAACAGTTCCTGTGGCCACTGTGTGAGATGGCTGCCTAGTTTCTTCTGTAAGGGCCCCTCAGTATTTTCCAGATTGACTTTTGTTCAGCATAAGAAAACTGCCAAGAGAGGCAGAGACAGATGGATCAATTCTTTCTATTAGAGTCATATCAAAGAGGGATTAAAGGTTAAATAATCACAGGTGAATCGAGATTTCGGAGAGAGGGATTTTATATCAGACGTCCTTCCACATTCTGAATGGTTCCTGGATTCAGATTTTTAGAGCCTGTCGATTCACATCTATTTTCTACCATTCAAAATGATCGCAAAGAAAAAAAAAAGTTAATAATTTAAAGAGCATTATTTAAAACAAGTTTGCTGATTTTTAAATTTAGGATTAATTTGGGGGAATTTATTCATGCATAGTTGCTCATTAGTTCATGTGGAAAAGTAAGGAAATCATTTGGCTTTATTATATCCAGTAATGAACTTTCGGTGGGAATAAAATCATTAAATAGCATAGAAGATTCTCCCCTTAGGTTTAAACAGCCATATTTGTTTACAGATCACCTTTCGTTCCAAAACCTACTAATAGAAAGAATCGGAAGGAGACTTAAAGCCTTTAGATCGAGGTCCCCAAAGTCCCAGGCAGCTTCATGCATTTTCTTATCATACATACATGCACTGTCGTTGGAGAAGCCATTTTGCTGAGTGCTGTTGACATACTGCTTAAACACTGGAATTGAAGGTAATTGTTGAAATGGCCATGCTGGAATGTCCATGTCATCTGGTTAGCCCTCACCAATTTGCCCCAAATACTTTATTTCTTATTTTTGTTATGGTGTCAAGCCCATTTGTTAAGAGCTCCCACAGACATCACAGATAATGCCGTGGGTTTCTGTGAGCATGAAATTGTCACCCAAAGCGATAGCCTCTAGCCCCAGCAACGGTATTGTTAGTGTTGACCTGCTCCCACACTTTACCCCCATCTGCTGCCTGACTCGAGTCCGTGGTTATAGGTGTCAATCACAGGACAGCAGCAGGCTTGCAACTGGCTCTTCCAAAGCTTTGCTCATTTGACTTGGCATAGATATGCAGTGTGTACTTGGTGACCAGGTAGGGTGAGTTTTTAAGAGGAGATTCCCACCAGCCTTTCTTATCAACAGTGTACCTCAACTAGGGGTTAGGAGAGCTAGCTGATGCCGTCTGTAGTACAGTAGGCATGACTGGTATCAGTGCACCCGACACTGCTCTCAACATGTGGTGCTACACTAGGCTGGTCATCTGCTAACTCTAGTTAGGAAATGAGTGAGAATGTTGGTATAGAATGGCTTTATTCTTTTTCTTGATCTTGGTACCCTGGGCTACTGAATACACAGCAGGCACATCATAAGGACTGGTTGACAGCTGGGAGGTGGTAAAGCGGGAAGCTGATTACAGAGCAGGGTTTTAACCTGCCTTTGCCCAGAGAAGTTGTGAAAATCTGCATACCGGTTCTTAAGCACATTATATTTAACTTCTCCCTAGGCTGCTACTGTTTTCCTGGGAATACTTTGGGTTGTTTACGAAGCAAAAATAGTAGTTTTGTTCTATGGGATGGCAAATCTGATATTGCCTTCTGTGACTGTGGATAATTCCAAGAGAGTAGAATCAAGCACACCAGGCTGGCTGTGGAGATCGCATTTAATCTGGTCCGAACGGTAGTGAGTTTAATGCAGTGGGGAAGAAGTGTGTTTTTTAAGGCACTGTTTATCGACATGACACATTGAAGTGCAATCGAGTGCGTTTCTTGGCTAGTTGACATTAAAACATGCTGGGAGAATCCATCATAAATGCCAACAGAAACAGGGAGGTATGTGGTGTTTTCTTTTTTCTGGTCTGAGGCATTTTCCCCCCTTTCCTCCTTGTAGAATTGGCTGGAATGGTTTTAAAATAGGGACCTGAATGAACATTTTTACCGATTTCTCCACTTCAAAACCAGAGTGAGTATAAAAATCTTGAGTGTCCCATACCATGACAAATAGGGCCATTACACCCCTTCTGCTTCGCACAGGGAAAAACACGGGCCTGCGGCCTGCCTCCCCGCCTGCCCTGAATGCTGCAGTGCTGGACGCTTGCTCCTGCAGTTCCTCTTTCTAGAAAATGCTGTCATTCAGACTGTCCACACCAGTGCTTTTCAGACCTACCTGCTCATTAGAATCACTCGGGGAAATTTAAAAAGCTACTGATGCTGGGTCCGTGTCCCTCTGAGAACGGGGGCCTGGGACTGGGTATTAATCATTTTAAGCTTCCCTGGGTGACTCTGATGCTGAGTGAGAGCTGAAGATGACTAGTTTACACAGTGACAGCGTAACTCTAGGTGCAAGATCAACATTCTTTTCTCTATCAGCCCTTGATAAACTGGCTTGATTATTATTATTTTTAATTGCATTGAAGTCATTCGACTGAATTCAACAATTATTTAGGCATCTGGAAGACAAACCTGACATCACCCAATGATGCCCACCTTAGAAGCCAGCAATGGTTTCGTGTCTTCTATTTCAATGATGACGTCCCGGCAAGACGGGGCAGACAGAAAGGAGGCTGCAAGACAGACAGTTTCTTTATTTAAAATCCTTAGGAAAAAACAGTGGTGAACATTCTACTTCAAGTTTACAGCCTCAGGGTGCGTGGCAGAGTTTACTCCCGGGTGAGACTTTGTGAATGGCGAAGACCACACCCAAATTAGAAAATAACCCAGGAATTCATTACTTTCACCGAAATATAATATGGTTTTAGACATTTTAGGGACTGCATGGCCCACTGTTCTTTTGTTTTGGACACTTAGCTGAGTGCCTATTCATGGGGAGGGATAAAAAAAAGTATTGTGTCAATTGTGTCAATACAAATGTTTAGAAGATAGGGACAGATAGAGACTGAGAGCCAGTGAGAGCGAGATAAAGAGAGAGAGAGAAAGAGAGAGCGCTACATCTAAGAGTCTCTTTTTCCTGGAACCTGCTCCTAAGCTATAGATGAAAAGAAAAGAAGGAGAAGAGAGGGGAGGGGAGGAGAGGGGAGAGAAAAGCAGGGCAGATAGTTGCATATTTCGGGTCTGAAGTTGCAGTGGCAGAGGGAGAAGGCACACACCCTAGTTTTATGTACAATTCCCAGACCTTTTGTGGCTCAGGATGTGGGGGTTAGAACAAGGGCTCAGAAGCAGCCCCTAGGCTCACTAGGTTTGACTGAGCTGAGAGTGCCCAAGCCTCAGCTGGGGCTGGGGTAGGAGGGTGAGGCAGCCATCCTTTCTGAAGAAGGCATCGGGCAGTCAGACATTCAACAGGAGGCCAGAACCCAGACAGAACAAACTCTGCCAAGCCAAAGGACTTGCTGTTCAGCCCACCCAGGCAACTGACATATGCGACATAAAGAAGGGAGGGAAGAAACATTTTTTAGGCACCTGCACAATGGGCTCAGCACTTGACTTACATAATCTCATTTAATCCCTTAATAATCCTGTAAAGCATATACATTATCCCTATTTTACAAATCAAAAACCAAAAAAAACACAACTAAACAACCAAACCAACAAACTAAGGCTAAGAGAAAGCAAACCACCTGCCCCAGTTTAAACAATTAGTAGTAAGTGGAAGTAAGTAGCCTACATCTTTCTGACCCCAAAACTTGTGTTATAACCATCATGTCAGAGCCAGGAGCAAAGTAGATGCTCAATAAATGTCAGGAGACATGATCAGGGGACATTGGGAGGCAGGGAGAACAGCTTTACTGAGCATCTGTGATACGCGATTTCATGGCCACCTGGTCCCCAGATCTACCAGTACTATCTGTACTTCCTAGATTAGCACCCCCAGCTCCTGACATCTGCAGCAACACAGAATGTGACCAGCAGATGAGCAAGGGTGGGAGAACCTGGCTGTATGCAAGCTTCCTCCTATATTATCAGTTTTCCACTTTATCATCCTTATGTAAACAAAGCCTCAGGGACAGGAAGAAAAAGTTATTCTGTGTGCTTCCAATATTAGGGCAACCGAGGTATAGTCCTCAGCTCTTATCCCATCCTCAGTTTTCAGAAAGTACCAGATTGATATAAAAGAATAGATGCTGGTCTAGAGAATCTTATAGTCTCCCCTCCCCCAGCATAAGTGCTTTAAGAATTTTCCTCTTCTGGGGATCGCTGCAGCCTTGACCACATTGCACCGTAATCACATAAAATCACTCAGCAGGACACCTCTGCCCAGGGCCCAACTACCCCTGACACAAACGGGTCCACACAAGAGATGGTGAGGCCAGAAGAGGTTTGCAGCATTTGTACCTTCCCAGCGATTTCACGTATTTGGACCAAAGGGCTTTCCCTTATGAAAGCAGTAGGAAAAAACAGTAGGGAAATGGTTTCTTTCCATTTAGGAATCCCAAATAAAACAATTTCTGCAGTTACAATAATTTAGCACAAAATGCTTTGAATGGGAAGAATTTTTTGATAAACACATGTAGGGTTTTGCTCAGCTATGCCTATTCCCCCCCCCCCCCCCATCAGGGATACAGGATGCACAGACAGGCAGAGCAGGCGAGCTTCAGAGGCTCTGTAAAATCAATACCAAGCCTGATGGGAGATTAAATGGAACTGTTTGACAGCACAGCTGCTTAAATAGAAGACGTCTGCTTCTGTCTTGAAGCTACCAATGATCAGCTGGATCAATGGGCTCCAACCCTCCACGGTGTTTACACTCCTGGGGCCAGGGGCCCTGGGACCTTTGTCGCTGATGTGACTCAGTCCCCAGCCCCTAGCACAGTCCCTGACACGTGCTAAGCTAAAAACAAATAATTATTGCATGGATGATGGCAAAGTGCTATAATCATCAGCTCTTTTTTTGTTATGGAACTTGAAGGTATCATGCCCTACCCTGTCATTTACTTATTAACTATGTGACCTAAGGCAAGTCATTAAAACTCATGGGCTGTTACTTTTGCCTCTATGAATAACATTGAAATAATGGCTTTCAAACTGCATCACAACAGTATTTGAACAATCTGAACAAATTTGAACAATGTGAAGTAAAATTCCCCTCCCCCCTCAAGGCTCTTGGGGCCCCTGTGTTTCCCCATCAAAGCACTTATCACACTGGACTGTAAGGACCCGTTTCCTTCTATGGATTCCCTATGAGGACAGGGACATGGCTCTTATATTTATTTTATTTTATTTTTTAGGAGGTCCCGGGGACCTTGTATATGCAAAGCAGGCACTCGACCACTGAGCAATACCTGCTCCCCTGGGACATGGCTCTGGCAACTACTGATCCCCCAGCACAGTGCCTGGCACTGAACAATTGCTCAATAACCATATGCTGAACGTTGAAGGAAATTCCTTTCTCCCCATTGATGACACGGGGATGCATCTCCCTGCCTTTCCAGGGTGCTCGCTGAGAGACAAACATGAAAAGTTCATGAAGCCCTAAACGTCTCTTGCAAAGAAGTCATATGTTCACCCCAGGGCAGGATACTTCAGAGGGCAAGAGTCAGGATACTTCAGAGGGCAAGAGTCTGAGCATTGGGTACCCCCAAAACTAAGCCAGGATTCAATCTAGCTCTGCCACGTACTGTGTTACCTTGGGAAAGTTATGGAACCCTGTAAATCAGACTGTCCCTTCCTCTGTGAAATCTGGACAATGACTATTTACCTTGAGAAAGTCTGTAAAGATTATATCAGATCATGCCTGGGAAGCCCCCCAAATGCTCTGTATAGGCCTGTACTTTACCTTTGATCTGTGGCACAATGTCCTCCTTGGTGGCATAAGGGTTGCAGCGGAAGCGGTCCAGATGGTCGATGGTGCACTGGCCGACAACCGGCTTCCGCCCAAACTGCCTGTGGTCAATGACCTTGATCACCAGCGGAGGCATGTACAATTCCTCCTTGGGCAAGAGCTGGGGGTTACAGAGGTAGGTGTCATTTCTCTTTACAAGACCTGCCAGGGCAGCTTTGCCAACACCTTCCCCACAAGGGGAAGTATCTTGGCGTATCCCAGGGCACTCATGGTGGGTAGCTCAGCCATGTACGCACCAGGCAAGTAGCACAGTGGTGAGAGCAGGAGCTCCAGCCAGACTAACTCTGGCTCTGCCGCTGTTAGCTGCTTGACCTTAGGGGACTTCTCAACCCCCTTAGGACCAGCTACCTCATCAACAGCAGTATTAGCTCAGAGGGTTGCTGGATTGGTATACATACAGTGCTTAGAATATTACCTGGCCCGTGGTAAGTGCTCGTAATGGTTAGCTAACATCACGTGGAGCCAGCATTCATTACCACCGACCTGGTACTCCTGTATTCTGCTTTCTGCGAGGTGATTTGCAAGGCTGGATGAAGGTGCAATAAGGATTTGGGTAATCCACCAGGCAAGTCCTACACAGAAGCATGTATCTTACCCAATTTAGAAATGGTCAAGACAAAACTGAACCTCCCGGGGAAGCAATTGGCTGGGAGTCTTTTAGCCCTGAAAATTCAGTACCAAAATGGGATGCTCATTTTTCCTTGATTCCTCCTGGCTGCCCCACGCAAAATCTAAGGGTCTCAGTGACATTGCCCGATGGGGAATCCTGGGCCAGCCCAGGGGCCTGCCTGGTGGCCAGGCTAGGTGGCTTTCTATCTCTGGCCCTGCATGGGGTCAGAAGCTGGAGTAAACAGCATGGCTTTCCTCAACTCTGCTGACCAAGGTTAGATTCCAGACTAGAATTTGGAAGGTTGGGGAGGGGTGAAGAGGGACCAGATGGGTAGCGTGGCCCCTGGGTCACCACATTGGAATTCTTTCCATCTGCAGCATCTGGGACCCAAGATCAAACTCTGGCCACCCAGCTGCTAGCCTTGTCCCCTTGTATCAATTACTTAACCTATCTGAATT
Source organism: Tolypeutes matacus (assembly GCA_026826555.1). Classification (NCBI taxonomy): domain Eukaryota; kingdom Metazoa; phylum Chordata; class Mammalia; order Cingulata; family Chlamyphoridae; genus Tolypeutes; species Tolypeutes matacus. Next base: position 2,785,871 of record JAKSZT010053816.1, read on the forward strand.
TCAGTTCTTCTAAAGGAGCTAAAAAGAGGGGTGAAAATGCTTGTCCTTCAGAGTTGCAGTAAAGAATAAATGTGCATGTATGTCAATTATACTTCAATAGAGCTGATTAAAAAAAAAAGAATCAATGCACGGGGTACGAATGCATTTAGCATCAAGCTACACTGTGGCATGGAGGCGTGGCCTAACACCCACCATGTGGCTTAGGCAAGTCAGGCCCCTTCTCTAGGCCTCAGTTTCCTCATCTGTAAAAGGAGAGTTAAACCAGAAGGCCCCAGCATTTAAGGTGTGTCAGAGACACCGGGGCAGGAAAATGCCTAGGGCAGGGGGAAGAGGGGAAGGTTCTGGGTCTTCCACCCCTTCAAACTGAGGAGACTCATTTTTTTATCTCTTTTATATAATAGCGTAACAAAGAAAGATTATTCTTTTTTAAAAACTAAAGATTCAGCTGCTTTATAAATGGAAAGGCTGGGTGGCCTCCTCTTGCTGCCCCGTTCTATGGGCTCTAAGATGGAGGACAGTGAATTGGGGCTAATGCCTTCTCATTTCTAATAACGAGAGGGTAACATCAACAGAAGAGGGCTCCATCCCAGGGGTACCCTGGAAGGGGCACAGTTATGGGTCGGTAGGGGCATGGCCCCATCACCCCTTATGGACTCCTCATCAGCTGCCCCTGCCCCAGGCAGCAGTCCTCTGAGAGGGTTCTAGTCCATGTACATCCTTAGGAAAATGACTGGGTAGTTAATAGCCTACCCTCAAGGGGTTGACCAGGAACCTGAAACAGATAACTGAATAGATGGGAAGCTTGTTGGAGAAATAAGTCACTGCTCACAGATACCTCTGTGTCATGGAGTTGTTTGAAGCTTTAAGAAACTATCACTGCAGTGGGAGAATGTTAAGGGGAAAAAGTCAACTGACAAACTGACTACAAGGCATGGCTTTTCTATTCGTTGTCAGACTTTGGAAATATATAAACTATATGTGAGTGTGATATGTATCTGTTCATATTTCAAATGCAATTAAGCTACTCAACACACATGGACTATTACAGAGTCTTCATACTGTACCACTTTCATGAAGAGAACAGAACTTGGGAAGTTGGGCGTCTTCTTCAGGTTTTTGATCACCACTGATTCCACCCTTTCCCCACCACACTCCACAATAAGACTGGGGGATGTGACAGAAGCCATCTGGTAGTTTTTCATATTTCTTAAGCCCCAAGCTAGAATCTAAGAAAATAATTTAAAGAGAAGGTAAGGAAACCCAGCATATTAAAAATAATACTTAAAAGAAAAAAATTCTTTCTTCATAACTAGCAAATTCCTTAAGATTGACTTGTATGGGTTAGCCTAAAATACTGCTGAACGTTCTCCTAGAAAGAGTGTGAGTCCTCCAAAGACAAAGGTTTTGCCTCTTGACTTCTCCTGCCTGAGCTGCTTAAGGTGGAGCAGTTAAGGGGTAGCAATCAAACCCTGCTGTGCTTAGAATGCCTCTGTGATCTCTGGCAAGTTATTTGACCTCCGACATCCCAGTTCCAAACAAGACTGACAGTGTATCTATTGTAGGGTTAATCAGGATCAAGTGTAACCTTCTTAACACTGTCTTATGCAAGAATTGAAAAATTATAGTTGTTGAAGTAGCTCAGTCTTTGAGAACTGTGAGCAAGACTGTCTGAGAATGGAAATCTTGGGGGTAAGAGCTGCTTGAATGGACATAGGGGAAGCCTCAGCAGCAGGCCATGCAGGTCCACCAAGCCGCCCGGTCTGTTCTATCAGTGGAATCTGCCCCTTGTCTACCAGGTCACCATTCCCCATACTCCCTTCCCACAGGGCACGTCTGCTACCTCTCAGGCCCCCTCCTCTCTGCACACACAGACAGATGGACTGTTCTGAGTCTGTTTTCCCCATCCCAGCCCGCTAATTGACCCAGGAAACTCAGCAATCTGCTGGCTCCCAGCAAATGAGGACTCTAGAGTCCCTCAATCGTGTTGGGATTGACCTCTCCTTGTTGCTTTGGCAACACTTTACTTCCATGAATATTTTAAATTTTGTAAAAATTCTATAAGAAGTTGGAGACAGCAAGAAACTATGCAGCAGGATTCCATTTCCCATATGAAAGATTCCAGTTCTGTAGCCACATCCATTGGATTTGACCAAGAAAATGTGAAGAGCTGCATACCTCAATAGCGGTGAGCTGAACCACAGGTCTGATGCCCTGGGGGACCATGTACAGGTTTGGGGCCCTTTGTGAGGGAAGAATGGGAAGATTGGAGCCATCCTGTGAAACAAACATGGGAATGTCAATGCCTCCCTTTAATTTAAGCAAACTGCATCTGGAATTATTAGCAAGTGCTTTCCGTACTTCCTCTAAAAGACTACACAAGTGAGAACTTAGCAATTTACCTTGTTCCTCAGAATCAACTCTGCAGTGACAAGGACATCCCCACAGGCCTTGTCCCCATTCTTTACTGGGTACCAGAGAAGTTTGGGTGTGATGTCCATCTCTGAGCTTAGTTTCACCAGAGGAGAGCAAATGCTTCGCCCCAAGAATTCATCTTTGCCCTAGAAAAACCAGCAATCCTTAAATTCTCCAGCAAACATCCCTTCAAACCCCCATCACTCCCAAGCCAGCTTAGATTTCTAAACTACCTACCACTTGGTCATTGTCAAAAAGTTCTATGGTAATTTTGGGTGGGTTCTGTAGAACTGTATGAGGTTCCCCATAGATTTCAACTTCATCAAATATAATTGTTTGGTCCCACGTGGGATTCAGGGTTGAGTGGATGATCTCAGTTGTTTTGCTTCGATGGAGGAAGGAGACATGAGCATATGGATCTAAAAGAAGAAAAGAGAATAACAGTGGGGCACGGCTAAAGCCCAGCTCCTTAGGACCACTCATTTCAAGCACAAGCTTTTCTTCTGGCTACACTGAACATGCACTTCACCTTTCTAAATGCTGGCTCCCTCCTCCACAAAAGGAAAGTAATAATATCTGCTTCCTAGTGTTATGAGGATGAAACGATAGAATGGAAGCCACTTAGGACAGAGTCCATCCTATGGGAGTATTTGATAAATGCTAGTTATTATCATTGCTTCTAGTGTCGAGAGTAATCCATACTTATCGAGTACCAGGTCTCAATGGTATAGTAGTAAGCAAGAAAGGTTCCGACACTCATGAAGCTTACAATCTTTGATAGCAGAAAACTTTGTTTCACCGAACTTGAGATTGGAGTGAAAGTTATCTTACGTACTAAGAGGTAATCTGGGGAAGTGGCTGTGGCTCAATCAGTGGGGCTCCCGTTTACCATATGGGAGGCCCCGGGTTCGGTTCCCAGGGCCTCCTGGTGAAGGCAAGCCCGCGTGCACGGCGTGGTTAGCTGACCCAGCGAGCACGAGCAGCAAGGGGGGGATAAATGAATAAATAAATAAAATCTTTAAAAAAAAAAAAAAAAAAGAAGTAATCTGTGTTCCCCTCCACACTAAATGATTTTTACCAAACCTTTCTGCAGTTGTCTAAGGGGTTGACCTATCTGAGCAAGAGCCGTGATGACTGGAACCCTCTGCTTTTGCTCCTATGATAAACCTTATATCTCAAAACCAAGGAAAGTGCTTAGAGTTTTATGAAACTTTGGTCAAGAATTTTAATAGGCTTCTGCCTTTGACTTTCAATGGTGGAGTGCCCCCTGGTGGAGAATATTTGAAAATGCCTTTAAAAATCATTTTGGAGATTTGTATTATAGGGCTAAACTCAATTCTGCTCTAACTTGCACGAAAAGGAAACCATTCAGAAATGTCGGTACTTGAATAAATATCAGTGGTTGGAACATACTTCACAACTGATGTGAGCATGCCAGAGTGTCAGGCCACTGATGAAAAAGCTGCTTCTGTCAAGGGCCCAGGAGGCTCTGACGGGCTTCAGGCCCTGAAGTGGAAGGTTCCTCAAATAGCCCAGGATGGTTTCTGAACTACACATGGTCCCACAAGCAGGAGCACAAAGGCCCAGGCTGACGGTTCCCCCATTTTCACCCTTCCCCCGACACAAACCAGCCGGGGTGTCTGTGTGAGGGATGACAAAGCCTCGTGGTTTTATGGTGTTGGGACTTTAGGGAGCTGATAGAAGAGGAGATCAAAATGAACCCAAATTGATTAAAGCCTGGTGCTGTAGGCAAATGTGTAAACCTGCAATCTTTTTGTCAACTTGAGATATTGACAAGAAAATTGAAAAGATCTTAACTAGACAATAAAGCCTAGGGATGAAAATGCAGCCATGTGTATACATAAAGAGCAGAAATCACACTTCTTCTGGATGCTTTTTATTACTTAATCAATTAATGATTATTAATATTGGAAGACCAGGCAGCTTCTATGTATCTCCAAAGCACTGAATGATTATTTATCTAATGACTGAGCAGTTTACTTCTTGCACACCGACCTAATCTCAATATGAAAAAGACTTTTTATTGTTGTTAGAGAGGACTAAAAGCATCCACTTGATGAAAAGTAAAATCAGTCTGGCCTGCTATGTAATAACATGTGGGATGAAGATAATTTTCCTTTACCTGAAAAGCTATCCTTGTCTAAAGCCATGAGGTTTCTGGCTTGGTAGATATAGCAGCGCAGATGGTAAATGTAGACGCCTGAAAAGAACAGGATGGAGATTACATCCAAGAAATAGAACACAGGAAACTGCTATTTTTGTAGAATAGTGGGAGAGAATATAAATTTCAGATAAGTGGGTCATCTGGATTTAATTCCCCACCCCCCCAGTAAAAGTACATATAAAATTGGTGATGTGCCCACCCAAAGTAGTTCTGCTTCCTGTAAAACAAAACTTATTTGAAAAAATACTACGGCAAGATCAATGCAAGTGTGCCAATCGGGATATACTCACTCTTGTTGGAAACTACTGGGATATGAAGTCTTGCTTGTTATCATAGACCTTGAAAATGAAACTGGGACTCTGGCAGTTATAGAAATAGTGTTTCCTATACTATTTCAGCACCATATCTGGGGAAAAGTTATCTGCTAAAAGTTTCTTTAACATTTTAAAACATTTATGCTCCGTATAATTATTATTATATTGACACACATATTCCCCTCCCCCACTACACACACATAATTTGAGGACTAGCAGAGTCTTATGATAAAGAGCACAGATTCTGGGAACCCGACTGCTCGAGTTCAAATCTTGTCCTAGCACTTACAAGCTATAAGACCTTGGGCAAGTTATTGATCTTTTGTGGCCTTTTTTTTTTTTTGAGGTGCCAGGGCCAGGGATTGAACCCGGGACCTTGTATGTGGAAAGCTGGCACTCAACCACTGAGCTACACCAGTGCCCCTTTTTTTGCACTTTGGAGACAATAATAGCACCTACCTGAGAGAGTCACTGTGAGGATTAAAGGAGTATACACGTACATAAACTAGCACAGGCTAAGTGCGATATAAATATTTGCTATTATTTTTGCAGAGTAGATCTGCGTCTTCTCAAAATTCCAGAAGGTTCTCGTGGAAAACAACTTTTTAAAAACTATTGGAGGGAAGCGGCTGTGGCTCAATCAGTAGGGCTCCCGTTTACCATATGGGAGGCCCCGGGTTCGGTTCCCGGGGCCTCCTGGTGAGGGTGGCCCACCCGCACGGCCTGCTTGGCTGACCCGGCGAGAGCAAGCAGCAAGGGGGGGGGGGGGGGATAAATGAATAAATAAATAAAATCTTAAAAAAAAATAAAATAATAAAAAAAAACAAAAAAACTATTGGAGTCTTTTTCTTAATTAACATAATTTGGGGGGCTTAGTAGAATGAGTACATATTGGACAAACTACATTAAAAACAGTGACTTGACTACGCTCCACCCCAAGTATGATTTTTAAAACTATACTTTTAAAAATCCTCTTCTTCAAGTAATTAAAATGGAAGTCACATACATACGAAGAAAAAAATTTTTTTAGCATATGTGGTGACATAGAGTTTTCTTGAAATAAAAGTTATAGAAATGGAATTTACAAATAAATGTTTAAAACTCACAGTCAAAATTGCAGGAAACGATGGGGGTATTTGCTCCAAACACGGTGGTGGCGCTGTGCTTCTGTTTTTCCATGCTCTTTTCATCTCCATCCACAGTAGTGTCTGTGCCCTGAAATAAGGGGCCAAATCAATGAACAATTCCTAAAACAAACAAACATACAAAGAGGCAAGAGTCCTAAACAAGTGGAGTGGTGGTTTTTAAAAGAGATTTTCTCATCCAATCACCCCGTTTTCAAAAATGAATAAAGCCCAGGACAGCAAGTGACTTCCCCAAGGGTCACTTAGCTGGAAAGTGACAGAGCAGGACGTCAAAGCCAGCCCTTCTAGCTTAAGTCTAGGTTTACCAAACCCTGCTGCTAGAAGAGGGGGGAAAAAAAAGTAAAGGAGAAATAAGGGGAATAAGAGGGTGGGGAGGAGGAAGAGAAAGAAGAGAGAGGGATTTAGAGCGCAGAAATACACAAACAGGCTGCCTTTCCGAATGATCCCTGACCCCCCTGCTGTCTTAGACCACATGCTGCCATCTTCCTGTTCATTCCTTCCACCTTCCTCCCCCCAGCCTTCCCTATTGTGCTTCCATATGAATTTTCCACTAATTTTGTGAGCCATGCTTCCGTGTTCCTCCCCCTCACAGCTATATATTTAACTGGCTTGGGTTGTGGAACAGCTTCAGTTTTCAAGGTATGAACCCAGGAACTCATGCCTGGGATATTAATAGATGTTTCCTGAGACAAGGGTTCTACAAAAGATACATTTGGAAATGTATCAGCTGGGTGAACTGAAGCTAAGCAGGTGAGTCTGCAGTAGAATTTCTTAAAACCTTTCATATGTTAGTGATTTATTCATTCCACAAGAGCTAGTCAGCAGCTGGGATGTGGAGCTTTCCCCCATCCTACTTGTAGTCTTGCAGTACTGGGGTTATAAGGAATCCTGTGGCTTTGATGTTGTCACTTCCAATACTCATAGTTTTTCCTATACCAATATCCTCTGAGCTTCGATTACTTATTACTTACAAGGGCACCTTCAAGTTTAAAGATGGCAGCTGCACCATGTGTTTCTGAAGGAGCCATTTTTCTCCTCCAGCGTCTGCGACGAAAGGTATCTGAACTACGTTGTTTCCAGTGAAATTTCCAGCCGATTAAAGAAGCATATTCCCAGCCCTCTTGGTCTTCTAATTCTGCCATGGCCTGAAACAGGAGTAAAACATTCAATAATAATAATAATATTCCTTATATTGATAAAGCTGGTCATTTGGCCAATCAACAAATATGTATTAAAAATCTACTCAGTGCTAGGCACTGGGCTAGGAGCCAGGGACACAGCCTAGAACAAAATAGAAAGGATCCCTGCTTTTGCAAAGCTGGTGGGTTGTGGGGAATAAAGAGAGGTAATCACGCAATTACAGTGCAGTGAGATGTGTGGGGTGAAGCAAGTGGATTCTTCCTCGAATTCCTTTCTAACCTCATTAGCTCTTAAGAACATTGCTAATGTGATATAGTTTGGAAAACATTATTATGTCCATTTTGTATATGGAGAGAAAAAATGACACACACCTCCTCCCGGCTCTCTCCCCTCCCCAAATTTAAATGTCTTGCTTAAGCTAATAGCTGTCATAGCTAATAATTCAATGATAGATCAGGGTTTATTTCTAACTGGACATTTCTGTAATAACAGTAATTAATGAATGCAGCATTTTTCAGCTTAAAAACCATTCTTGTACATAAATGATTTCAGTTTTTAGTGTTTCCTTTGATTCATTCAGCAAATACATGTGCCTACTATGCAACAGGGATTGTGTTAAGGGCTGAGGATACCTTGATGGAAAAGACAGACAGGGTTGTTTGTCCTTGCCTGCATGGGGCTGACATTTTAATGGTGGAAATTTTATTTTAGAGCCGGGGTTCTTCACAATGGGTCTGTTAGCTTGAATTAAAATAAAAAGAAACAAACATTATTCTTGTGGGGACGTGTTGGTGCAGGTATGATATATTTATTAAATAATACACAGTAGAGTGTGGACTTAGTAAGGGGTCCATGGTTTTCACTTGACTGGCAAAGGGGTCCATGGAACAAAAACAGTTAAGAATCCCTGATTTAAGACCTACAATACCCCAGGTTAGGTGCATACTATCATACCCATTTTGCAGATGAGAAAGTAAGCGTATCTTTTCCATGTCCTTTGCCACATTCCATTGCCACCAGTATATTATGCTGCCAAATAATTTCTGTGTCTATTACTATCTCTACAGTGGTTATCAACATTTAGCCATCATCAGAATCACTGGGAGGGCTTGTTGAAACACAGATTGGCTCCATCCCTAGAGTTTCTAAATCAGGAGGGCTGGAGTGAGGCCTAAGGATATGCATTTCTAACAAATTCCCAGGTGCTGCTGCTGCTGATTGGGGAACCACTGAGAAGGGAGCCTCCCACCCAGCTCCCTCCCTTACCCTTGCAGTACTTGAAGCATTTTGTGTTAAATCTTTCTTGCGTTTTCGGACCAGCCTTCGCCGTCTATGAGTGTGATACATTTTCTCTGCTGCAACCCAGGATTTGGGCTTATTATCAGGAGGAATGGTAATTCCATACTCCCAGCCTGGAACAGAGTTTGTGAATGGTTATCCAAAAGAGATAGGTTTGGCAAGAAACATTCAGTCTCTTTGCTCTTGAATGTTCTCTACCATCAAGACTGATGGTGATCTTTTCATTTTGCCTAGCAATTCAGTCAAACCCAGTTTAGCTGCATTCCCGGGCTTCCTCCTCAAAAGCTTCCCTTGTTGTCATGGGTTTCAGCTCTACTTTTATGCCTCCAGTCATTCAGTGTAATTGAGTGTATCTAAGAATAAAGTACAGTGCATTGGACTTTGAATAGACAATTTTGTACACCGATGTTCATGGCAACTTATTCACAATAGTCAAAGGTGGAAGCAAACTAATTGTCCATCAACAGGTGAATGGATAAACAAAACGTGGTATATACATACAACGGAATATTATTCAGCTGTGAAAAAGAATGACGTCCTGATACATACAACATGAATGAACCTTAAAGACATCATGTTGTGTGACATAAGCCAGACACAAAAGGACAGATATTGTATGGCCTTGCTTATGTGAAATAACTAGAATAAGCAAATTCATAGAGAAAGAGAGTAGACAGGTTACTACGGGCGAGAGGAATGAGGAGCTATTGCTTTATAGGTGCAGTTTCTGTTTGAGGAGATGAAAAAGTTTGAGTAATAGATGTTGGTGACACCACTCAGAACTGTGTGGGAGAGAGTGTGTTCTACGATGTGAACTGTGGTCTATGGTTGGTGGCAAGGCCCCAGGATATGTAAGTCCATTGAGGGTGGTGGGCCACACTTGTGGGAGATGTTTGTGGGGGATGTGGTGGGAGGTGTGAGAGGTGGGCAACATGGGAATCCCAGTGGGTTCCATGTAATATTTTGGGTAATCTAAGCACCTCTTAAAATATATTTATATATATATATATAAATAACATTTTTGTAAGCAAACGCACACATATGCATATATATTTATATATCATTATGCAAATGTTGGTATGTATTGTGAAAATTTTTATTTTTACCCACAATAAAAAATAAAAAAAATTAAAAAAAAAAAATAGATGTTGGTGACAGTGGCATGATATTATGACTGTATTTAATGCCAATGAATTGTACACTTGAAAGTGATTAAAACCTGGAAATTCTGAGTTGTATATATGTTACTACAATAAGTTTTTAAAAATGTCCTATGTCTTGATTGTGGTGGTGGATACATACTAGTATATTTGTCAAAACTCATTGAACTGTACTTTAAAAGGGTAAATATTATTGTATATAAATTATATCTCAATAAATCTGAGTTTTTTTAAAAAAGAATAAAGTACAGTTCAAGAGGCAGAAGAGACTAGTGGTTAAAGGTGTGAACTGCATAACCACACAGCCTGAGTTCAAATCCCAGCTCCCCTACATACTGCCTGTTTATGAAATAATTACCTGCAAGTTAGTAAACCTGCCTGTGGCCCAATCCCCCCACTGTAAAGGTAAAATATCTCTTTCCTATTGGGTTATTTTAAGGATTAATAAAAATAATGCATGTAAAGCACCAGGACCATGCTCAGCACATAGCACGTGCTCAGTTAAGGCTATAATTATGAGGCTTGGTGGTGTATCAAGATCAGCAAAGGAATTTGTAATCTGGTTGAAATCTTCTATATCAATGCCAATTCTTTCTATGCACTATTTCCTCTTATAAGGAAAAAGCTATCAATCAAAAGTTTCTCTTTTGATAATTCCCAATTTTATAGTTATTTAACTTTAAATTACTGTTCATGGGAAAAGGTAAATACCATTAACAGAAGCTGTGCCAACAGTGTGAATTACTGTTGAATAGGACGATTTTTAAGGCATTCCACAATTCTCCTTTCTGACCTGGGGGGCCCAGAATGTGGTATTCCCAGGAAAAGTTTGGGGTGTGTTTAGAATGGAGACAATTCAAACTCCAGCTCCCTCCCAGAGGCTTATTCTTGATCTCGAGCATCTCGGAGCCCAGCCACTTGGCCCCTCATCATCCCAGATTTTTCACTCTCAACAGCCCCCTCCCCCTAGGCACCCGCCAAAGCACCTTCTTGTTCCTTGAATTCTACATCTGAATTGTCACAGGTAGCACCCCATGAGCTGTACCATAGACCACGAGGGGTAAGACCCCTCCCTCCCAAGGAAACTTCACTCAGGCTAACCAAGGCTTTGCTGCGGAAGCCCTAGTCAAGCAACAGATGTACAACATTACCTTGCTCATCCACTGCTCGGTTTATGTCATATACCCATGCATCATCTTCCCATTCCCAACCTGGAGGGCAAGTCAACTCGCTGGGTGATGTTGCTTTATCTCCATTCTTAAAAAAAAAAAAAAAAAAAAAAATTGAAGAGAGTTAAGTCATAGCATCAAATAAGATGCAACGGGGAGATGTGGTCCCTCACACTTAACTTTGGTCTCTGATTGCTTACTTCCATGCCATCTGAGGCATCAATCTTACTCAGAAAAATCCCTAAGCTTTTGTTTTTTACACACAATTGCTATATAAAAGTGAGTGTTTTAGGCTACTCTATGTTTCTACTATTAGAGAACTGTGTGAGGTTGAGCCATATGAGACTGTTGCTTTGTAGGTCAAAGACGGTGAACATCAGCCATCTCGTACGGTTCACCTCATGATGAAACAGTGCAGTCGTGTTTTTGAGAGGTTAGAGGAAAGAACCCATCTGACAATGGATAAAACAGGAAAGGCACGTGTGGTCAAGTGTTGGCAGTGTGACTGGAGGATCATGGTGCTCTTCACGGAAGACCACGCAAAGTCTGTGTGAAATATTGACGCTTGTGGACATCTGCATAAAAACTGATGACGAGTTAAGGACATGAAGAGTAAGTGTACCATGAAGGAAATAAAGGAGGCTCGTAAGCATATGGGGAAAAAATGCTCAGCTTCACTTTAAATTAAGGAAGTGAAAACTGAAACAATAACAGGATTTATTCATACATTGGCCAAGATGGTAAAGTGGCATGGTGAGTGTTTAGGCAAAAGTCCCCTCATGTATTGTTGCTGGGAATATAAATTTATATAGCCTCTTTGAAAGGCAATTTGGTGATATACATAAAAATTGTGTATGTATTTAAACCTTGGCTAAGGAATTATACATGCAGGGATCTCTCCTATAGATAAACTGTCACAAGTGAATAAAAATGTAGGTATAAGGATGTTCACTGTTGCATTATTTATTAAAAATCACAGACTGGAAGAAACCTAAATGCCCATTAGGAGGGGACTAGCTAAATAAATTGTAGTGGGTACATGTCATAGAATGCTGCAGGCATTAAAAAATAACTCATAAATCTATATATGTTGATATCAAAAGGTGTCCAAGATATATTGTTATGCAAAAAATACAAGTTGTAGAACTGTGTATACAACACAATTCTATTTAGGTGGGGGAAAATAATTTATATACTTGTATATGAATGGAAAACTGCTATCAGTGGTTATCTTTGGCGTGGAAGGAATGTGGATCAGGAGAATGACTTTTTATTACCTTCAATGTGGTTTGAACTTTAAAAAAAAATTAATACATTATAATTTTTTTTTTTTTTTTTTTACCAGGAGGTCCCAGGGATTGAACCCCGGTCCCTCCATATAGGAGACGGATGCCCAACCAGTTGAGCTACATCCAACCCTATAATTTTTTAATGAGTTAAGAAATATTTACCCTAAAAAACATGTACATCCCAAACTTCACCATTTACCAACATCTAGTTAAGTAAAACCAATTTATTTTCTATAGAAATATAGCAATTAAAGAGTAATTATGTATTGTTCTATAAGATAGACTAATTACAGTTGCGCTTGTGTGGTTTAAATGATGAATGTGAGACTCTTCAGAATATAAAATGCAATGAGAGAAGGTAACTCTAAGCCTTGGGGTTGGTGGAGTCTCAGCACATCATGGTCACACAGAGGAGAATCCGTGAAGGTTCTCCAGGACAGGCCGCTCACCGCATCTGTGTAGGTGTCCTCAGCTAGCTTCCACTCGCCCCCGGGGTAGCGACTCTCGTTCTGATACACTTCATCGGTGAACTCGGTGTGCCCGGCATCTGCCTCGGTCAGCAAGCTGCAGGCGAGGGCTCAGGTTACCACGGGAGAAATGGTAACCGACAGCCCCAGCTGTTTCCAATGGCTGGGAAACATCTACACCCTGGGAGTGGTACCACTTCCCTCCTCACTTTCCCCCTCTTGGTTCTCAACTCCAAACTCCTCTTTGTGCTAATAGGTTCTGACATTCCTTTGAAGAAAGGGCCTGCTGGAACAATGAGACCCAAATCATAGAGAACTCCTCAGATTAGCAAAGGTTGCTCCTTCTCAGTAATTAGGGTGGGGACTGGGAAAACAGTGTTGTGGGCAGCTTCTCATAAGGACCGCAGAGATCACGTTCCATTTTTCTGTTTCAGTTTAGGGCTGTTCTGCTTTTTCTCAGCAAAGCTCTTGGCTAACAGTTCAAAAGAATAAAGAGTCATCTCCCTCTATCCCCCCAGTTTTTCAAATGGAGTGGAGACAGTCTCATAGGTCATGTGTGAAAATTTTCACTTGTGGCTTGCTTGGTCTGTGTAATTGAAGGGAGGAGTTTAAATTCTCTGGGTAGGTTCTAGGTAGACAGCCAAACCAGGTCATTTAAGACTCAAAACTCCATTTGGGCACTTGACTCTCTGCCATGCCAATTTTCTTCTTGGATTTGTAACTATTTTGACAACTTATAGAGGAGAGTACCGAGGTTCAAACTTTGACTTGAGTCTTCTGCCAGGTATCCACTCAAGTGAGTTACTTTTTTTTTACTGCCTCTATATTTTTTTCCTGCTGTATTGTCCCCCAGAATCAAGCACTGGAAAGGAATCAAAAACCAAATCATCCCAACCATTTGTATAAACTGGGCTGATCCATCACTTCCCTGGGCCCCAGAGAAGGAGAATAAAAACACTGGCTGCTGCTTCTAGGGCCCCAGCGAGCCCTGACATTTTGTGACCTGCTTTTCTGATCACAATCTTCCCTTTCCTTTCCTCATCCTCACGTACATTCCTTCCTTATGCCCAATTCAAATCCCATCTCACTTCTCCTCACCAGCCCCCCAACTTGGTACAAAGTAAGCTATCCTCAGTTAAAAGGAATCAGGTCCAAACATTGGGGCTCAACAAAACCAGCATACTTACATCTCTCTACCTATGTGATGATAGGAAACAAATAGTGACAGAGAGACCAAGTTCTGGTTTGAGGCCTTAAGATTCAACTTCACAAGCTTGTTTGCTTCAAACATAAGTATGCTGCCATGAGGTAGAGGGAAGAGGGAGCTCTTTGGTTGGAACGCTGCTCACAACATTTAGGAACCAAGAGCACAGGCTTTGTTTCCTCCCAGACTCCAGGGGAAATATACCTGCTCCCCTCTACTGTTTCTTTCTTTTTAATAATAGACTTATTGAGATATAATTCACATACCATACAATTCATTAACTTAAACCATACCCTCTACTGTTTCCTGCAGGTATGCCAGCATAATAGTTGAGTGTCGGTTTTGTTGCCCATGCTAGGTTCTAGTCCAACTATACCATTTGCTTGCTTTTGGACAAGTTACTTAATCTCTCTATATCTCATTTTCCTCATCTGCAAAGTGGAGAGAACACCGCTACGTGTTAGGAGATAATTCTCTACGAGTCTCCTGCTTTTCTGTACAACTTGGAGGCCTAGGCACTAATTGCCTTTTTTCCAGATTTTCTTCTCCAGGATGTCTGTATAGCAAACAGCCTTGGAAGACAGTGATGTTGTCTCCCTCCAGGGCAAAGAGCAGGCACGTTTACTCCCCATTGCCCATTTTAAAAGATTCAGATTCCCTGAGCTTGGGGTTCCTCTCCAATAACACAACCCACTGCACATGCAGGTGTCACCTGTCCCTCTTCTTGTCAGCCTGTGGGAACTGGGGCCCAGGGAACTGGAACAAATGCTGATACTTTGGTACTGGCATTGCTGTGAGCAATAAAGTCCTTTGTCTCTAACGCAGAGGTCTCATGTCTTCATCCAACATCCCTGAAACTGTGGCAGGGCTAGCTTGCAAGGAGGGTAAAATCTCAGACCCTCGTAATTCTGGGTACTACCTAGAAGTATCTTGACAAGAAGATGTAGGCACTCAGGTTAATGCTCAGCACATTGCCACATAATAAGTTTTCAAGAAATGTGAGCTACCAGGGGCTTTTTATATTTGTTTGTCTTATTATGGGACACTGATGTCATCTTTAAACTCTCTGAATTTCTAAGGCCCTACTCCTGTTCAATGATTGTTCTTTAAATATTATCAGGAATGGTGATGAGAAGGACCCATTCAACAATTTCTAGGGAAAGGTTTCATTGCCATCGTTTTCCCTCAGAAAATGGAAAACTTACCTTCTTTCAGGATCAACTATCCAGTCTCCTTCCCATTCCCAGCCTTTTGGAGGCAAAAAGAATTCCCTCTTGAGCTTTATTTTTCCTGTGACATCAGAAAATTTATGACGACCAACTAATCCAGAAGTGCCCCATTTTCCAAACAAGAATGCTTGATTTTCATACTATTAAGAAATATATATGGGAGAAATACCATCAGAGAACAAGAAATAAGTTCAGTCCATGAAATTTAAAGTCCATCTAGGAGTTAGGCTAGAAACCATAGAAAGTGAAAAAGCTTTATACTTAGATGTACCCCTTATATGGGCTGTTACTGATTATGCAACTTTGGATAGATCATTCACCTTTCTAAGTCTCAGTATTCCCATCTTTAAATTGGGGACAATACTACCTCTCTCATTGGGTTGTTCTGGATCTTAAATGCACAAATGACTGTGAAAGTGCTTTGTAAGCAATGATATACACTCCAGTTATTTTGAATGGCTCCAAATAGCTTTCTGAACCTAATCTTTTAAAGCCCTATAAAAGTCTTTCATGTATAAATGTGCAGGCTTCAATATATTTGTAAATCTACTGTTTAGAACTTGGGGCACATTTCCCATAGAATGTGTATAGGGGCTATCATCCCTATACTTGATGATATATATCCTGGGCAGTTCACAAAGAACCCCTCTGAAATATGACGGTCCTTTAGCTCCAAGCCCTTTTGGAACCTAACTGCCTGTCCAGGGTAGACCAAGACCTTTCTGGAAACAGGTTTAGTGGCAATGACCAACTCTGTTTTACAGGGCATTCCTTTCTAGGTTAGAACTGATAAATCTGGAATGGTCTGCTCCTTACCATCTGAACCATCAAAAACGTTGAGATTTGTCAGTGTGGTGGGTATCCCTGTTTGGAACCATCACACAAAGGCATTAACCACTGACTGGTGAGTTCCAGGGTTGACAACAAAAGCTCAAGCCAATCATTTCCTATCCCTTTAGGTTAAGATCTCTTGGATGGGATTTTAGATTGTGGTGGTGATGTAAGTTGTTTTGGGTATGTGAATGTTTTCCCCAAGGTCGAAAAGTAAAGTACCCCCCAAAAAAAGGAAAAGATAGTGATGTCATTAAATGTACCATTTCAGCAAAGACGGTGAATGTTCCTTCTGCGAAGCTATTGAACTTCTTCTCAAAAGCACTTAAGCCCAGCCAGATGTTAACTCGCAATTCCACAGGCACTTTTGGTCCGTGGTTTTTTTCCTGTGGATACTGTGAGATGCACATGACATGTTATGCTGGGTGCAGCACAGACTGTGGCATTAAGTTAAAAACCAAAAGCTGACGGGACATCTAATCCTTGCTCAGTCTAATTTTATGTTTGCTACTTAAAATATTTCCCAATGGCCCTACAACAAGGATTAAAATAACTAAAGCAGCAGTTCTCCAAGTGTGGTCTATAGACCCCTGCATGTGCCTGAGAACTTTTCAGGAAGTGCGTGAAGTCAAAACTATTTTCCTCATACTATTACAACATTATATGTCTTTTCACAGTATCGACGTTTATGCTGATGGTGCAAAAGAAATGGTGGAGAAAACCTAAGCACGAATTAAGGAAGTAAGTGTAGTAATTGTATTCTTCACTGCTGTGCATTCTCAGAAGAGAAAAAAACAAAATGCTAGTTTTACTTAGAAATGCCCTTGGTAAAGCAGTGAAAATGATCAATCTTATAAAATCTTGGCCCTTGAGTGCATGTCTTTCTGACATTTCCTATGATGAAATGGGAAGTAAGCACAAAGCACTTCTGCTGCATGTCAGCACATGATGGTTGTCTTGAGGGTGAGTTCTTGGGCAATTATTTGAGCTGTGAATGAACCTGCGGTTGCCCTTTTTAAAAAAGAGAATACCATTTTTTCTTGAAATGGTGCTCGAGAGACAAATATGATTATTCAGACTTGGATATGTGGCAGATATTTTCTTGAACATAAATGAAGTGAGCCTGTCACTTCAAGGAAAATAACTCATGGTATTTGTTGTCAAATGATAAAATTCAAGCCTTCGACTGAAAATTAGAATTTTGGGAAACTTGTATCCATCATGGGTGAGTTTGATAGTGTCTCAATACACAAAAACTTTTCTGATAAGTTCAGTGGTGATATTAAGGAATGTGATTTTCTTGTTTGATATCAAATGATGAAATGTGTCAACGTTAGGAAGATCTGCATAACTTGGTGAACCAATGTTTTCCATATGGTCAATGCCTGACATTACAAAATCATGCATGAATAAAAGTCATTCAAAGTATAAGGCAGACCAATGGATTTTTAAAGTAAAGAGAGCTTGAAAAGTTCTTGATATGGTTTCATATTACACATTACACTTAACCTTTTAGAAAAACTACCTTTCATACATTATGAATGTACAAAATGTCACTGAATTATACACTTTAAAATAGTCAAAATGGGAAATTTATTTATGTGTATTTAGCCATAATTTTAAAAATAGTATCACTTGTTGAGTTTAGTGTTGTCTCAAAGATGAATATCCACAGTGATCGGAAAAGGTTTTAAAAATACTCTTTCTTTTTCCAACTACGTATCTACGTAAAGCTGGATTGTCTTCATATACTTCAACCAAACAACTTATTTCATCAGATTAAATGCAGTAGCAGATATGAGAATCCAGTTATTTTCTATTAAACCAGATATTAAAGAGGTTTGCAAAAAACATAGAACAGTATCACTTTGCTCACTGATTTTTTAAAAAAGAAAATACATTTATATTTTACAAAAATATGTAATTCATGTTTACATGCAATGGGGTTATTATTGTTATTTTAAAATAAATACTAAATATTTTAAAATTTTCTCAGGTTTTATTTCTACTACAGTAAATATTGGTTAATATGATCCACATGAACAAAAGCTTTCTGGAGTTCTCAATAATTTTTTAGAGTGTAAAAGGGTCCTAAGACCTAAAAGAATCACTGAATTAAAGTAATGGTTCCCCAAACTGGATAATAAGAGAATTAACAGAATCTAATAAATAAATAAAGCATTATCTAAAAAGCATTTTGCTGTTGCTCCATTAAAGTACCAACATCTAACACAGATAATATCACTTCATCTCTTCTCCCACCTCCTGTGAAGTTTTATTTATTAATCAGTTTGCTTCCACCCACTGCTGAGGTCAATTATAATTGTGGTTCTATCTTAAGTAAAATTTATTCCATCAAGAGACACTTGAAAGAAGACAATCACTCTAGTTCTATTTTCACCCTCCTGATTAAAGAGCAAAGAATAAATCTATTAAAAGTTAGCAGCTATCTCCTTGTTGTAAGAGAACACGCTAACCTGGCTACTTTTTCTCTCTTGCTTTCTGTTCCTTTCTCCCAAATCTGAAGGACACAAGACCTTGGTTGAGGTTGGCCAGGCAGAAGGATGTCAAAACATGCAGATAGGAACCACTTCTTTGTTTCCAGCCTCAGACCCTCCTTTGATCTCCATATACACACCCAGAATGGGAGTTCTTAATGGGGATCTGAGGGTGGGCTGAAGGGATGCTGAAATTTATGCAAAAGGTCAGATGCATGTGTAGTGTGCATCCTCCGGAGGAGAAGTCCAGGTGCTTAAAGGGGTCCGTGACTCTAAAATGTTCAGAGCCCCTGCTGGAAGGTAGCAATTCTCAACTTTTTCAATTTGCTTTGGTTTGATTAGGGCAATAGATTCTATAGACGGGCTATACTACCTTCTCTTTTTTTCCTACCTGCCAAACTTTCACTAGAATGAAGGGAAGAAAGGCATGCCTCTGGATGAGACATTAGAAGTAAATGGAAAATCAATGTCAGAGGGCAAAGCATTCATAATACCATGTTAATATTAACGTCACAAATGCCAGTGGGCCTCAGACCACTCTCTGAGAATTACCACTGGGGGATGGGATTGCAGATGGGGAGATGGGAGTTGGGGACAGTAGAATGGGCTGGAATTGATCAAGATCACCCCAGTCATTCAATGATTAGAAGATGATAAAGCAGTCACTTCTCGGGGATACAGGTTTCAGAGTATACAAGTGAGAAAGACATGTACCTTCAGAAAGATGGTTTGGGTTTTCCCACAATATTTCCCAGATGCATTCTCACCACTGGTGGAAAATAAAACCTGATGAGCAGGAATTCGTGCATAGGCTAGTCTTTTCTCTCCTCGGATCATCCAGATGATAATGTCAGGCATACTATTTTGGGGCTGGTCACATGCATGGATGGAAAAGAAAACAGAGCCATGATTAGTCTAAACGCAGAGGGACTGAGGACCCTGCAGGCTGGACAGGCCTGCCCTGGGGCCCTCACGGCTCCGCTAACATAGAAACACCCTGCTTAGTGCTCTGCCCCAAATTCCAGAGACTCACATCTTCTAGGACCACACTGGGGGCCTCCAGGGCTGACAGGCAGGCAGTGGCTGGTCACAGGGGATAGAGGGAAACAGGGAGAGCTTCACCCTGCCAAAAAGCCCACCTACTCGGCTCTGGGGGGAATTTCAGGAGACACTCCTCTTATCTCATGCATCACTTGAAGAAAGCCATCAGCAGCTATCAAAAGGTTACAAGTTTCATGTATTTTATAGGCCACAGACAGAGCTCTCTGTCTCATAATCTATTTATCAACTCTGAAAGATTTAGTTTTTAAAAACCTCCATTTGTCCTGATTATAAAGATGATATAAGTTCATTATAGAAAACTTTGAAAGCACAAAAACATAGAAAATAGAAAACAAAAATTACCTGTAATCTCATGTTTTTTTCCAAAGATATTACTACTCACAAATGTATTTCTAACCACCTCCTGGTCTCCAAAGGACAGGAGGAGGGATTCCCTACTTTCTCTTTCTTCCAGACCACTAAGATTAATACCAACATTTACCCAGCACTCTAAATTTATCTCTGTTTTACAGTTGAGGAAACTGAGGCTTAGCAAGGTTTAATAGCTTGCCCAAGGTTACACATGTTAGATCCAGGATTCAAATCCAGGGCCTTCCAACCCTAAGCCAAGCTGGCATTTTTACTCCTCTGTACCACACTGATATGCTACTTCATCTTTCTACCTGAAATATCTTCTGACTCTATCATGATAATGATAATGATTTGTCCACACTGAAGACTTCCAGGGTCACTAACTCAAAATTCCTCTCCCACCCTGACTTCAATGACTTTATGTTTAGTCACCACCAGCCTGGTAACTCTTTGACTTCATCCTCCCGAAGATCTGCTCAATATCCAAAAGAATGTACTAGTTTCTCCTAGCACCACCCTTATCCTTGGTGGCATTCCACAGAATCCTCCTAAATCAGGAGATGTTCACGTAGTTTAAAAGTCCTGCCAACCTCTTCAGTCAGCTGCATTAATTTATCAAGCCAGTCCTCAATTTCCACCAATGTGGACTTCACATCTGTGGCTTCAGATCTCATCTTCACAGCTGCCTCGTGTATCTGGGAGAGAGATCTGGCCCGCAACTTTCGAATCTGAGTATCAAGAATTGTGACATTAGGTTTTCCTTCTGTGAGAGGCAATGTATATCTAAAAAAAAAGAAAAGAAAAGAAAAAAAAAGGGGAATTTGAAGGATAATCTTTTGGGCTTCAGAACTGTTTAATTCACTTATGTTTGGTTTCCTTCTTGTAAAACCACACCAATTTCCTAACTAACTCCACAAGCACTGCCTGGTTTAAACTGAAGTTGAATGTGTCTAGCACTGACAGAGCAGGCCTGTCAGACAGTTTCCTAATGCTAATGAAGAATGCAAGGGGATTAAAATTCCAAAGCAATTCCTTGGGTTTTACCTAAAGTCCAGGGAGTCACTGGAAAGAAAAAAGAAACAGAGTAGCAGCTAGTAGAAACTTGCCTTCCCTTCTTTTGTTTGCTAGAACCATTGTATAGACCCACAAAATGATGGAGGAAGAAGGGAGATTAGAGATCATTTAGCCAAAAGTGGTTCTTAGCCTGGGAACCACTGATTCCTAGACAGTCCAAGGGTGGGCCCCAGGACATCTGTGAATCCTTGGAACTTACAAAGAAAAATGTGTGTGCCTGTGTCAACGTGGATAAAGAACAGAGGATTTTGAGCCACCTATCTGGGTACAAGTCCTGGCTCTACCATTGACTAGTTATGAGATCTTAACTGATTATTTAATCTCTTGCTTTCCTGTCTTCAAATTTGGGATAGTATTTTCTACCTATCAGGGTTGTTGTAGCAGTAGATGAATTGATATATGGAGAGCATTTAGAACAATGCTCATTGCATAACAAAGTCTAAATAAAGTTGCCATCATCATCATCTCATCGTCATATTTGCCATTGTCATCACCTCATCCGTCTCCCAGTGCGAACTTAGTGATGGGACCCCCCACAGACACAGCCGGGGCCAGAACCAGCTGTCTGCTGCCAGGGCTTCCCTGTCACATGGCAGCTGGCGGAGGCCACAGGGTGGGGTTGCTGTCAAGGCCAGGAAGTTCTACTTACATTTTCCCTACCTAGAATTTCCAGTCATTTGAATTTTGCCCAGCTTCTTAAATGAAGGAAATCCTAGCATGACTTCCCTTGAACACTGAATTTCCTGTTACATAAAGCTAAAAGATTCCAATTTGATTGTTCAAAAACAATTCCTATCACACAGTATAAATAGATGTCTGTGTTTTGCTCAGCAAATCTTAAAATTCACAGATATTTTCTACTTGAAAGTCATCATCACGTGACTTTCAAAAGTCACAAGTAGGGGAGTAGGTATACTCGGTGGTTTGAGTGCCTGCTTCCCATGTACGAGGTTCTGGGTTCAATCCCCGGTACTTCCTAAAAAAATAAAAAATAAATAAAAGCAAAAAATAAAAAAAAATTAAAAGTGAGGCCCTCAATAAGCAGATGTTTGTGTCAAATATGAAGCAGGAAGAGTTGCCGCACTGATAAACTTGGCTCTGGGCAGCAGGCATGTCACTGTCCCTCCTCGGACCTCTGTTTCTCATCTCCAAAAGGAGGAGATTGGAAAAAGACAATCCCTGAGGACTCAGTTCTAAAATTCTCCAAATTTAAACAAGCACCCAGCAGTACTTTAGTTCCAGCTGCATTTTAATTACCTGGCTAAGCCACTAGAAGGCACAAGAAGACAGCGAGACTTGGGGCTTTAGCCCAGAAGAAAAAAATGTCCTTGTTTCTTGCTGCTGTGAAAAGTAGTCAATATGATTTTCTTTTGGAACTTCCCTGTCTACTGTCTTATTAGCCAATATTTAAAAAGTGTGGGATGAATCACTTCCCACTTTGATTTCCAAATGCCAAAAGGTCTGAGCTGTTTCTCCAAGTCACGGTTTCAAAAGGTTCTCTGGCTCAAGTCAAATCTACTGGCTTAGCCTAACAGAGGCTAGGCCACTGTGTTTACTAGGCATTTAGCAAGAGAGCAAGTTGAAAGACTATTTCTAAAAATGTTTATGAATTAGGAAATTGTTCTGAATGGTAAAGTCTATGCTCCACCCCCAGATCCTATTCTTTGTAGAAGTCAGGATTGACCTTTCTTTGGAGCCAGTGGGCACACATGGATTGACGGGAAGCAGAGGCACAGACCTGCCCCTCCACTCCCACCCCATGGATCCCTTACCCGGCGTGCTCTGGGATGAACTTCCTGGAGTGGGGCCAATCTCAGCCTCTGTAGGCTACTTTAGAATTGGAATCAAATCAGAAAGTAGAGCTTTTTCTGGTGGGGGCTCTAGTAGAAGTCTGAATAGTTCAAATTCAGGAAAACAATTCTACAGGCTCTGATCATTTAATTCTAAGAAACAAATAAAACCACTATACCTTGTGTCTTCTATAACTTCATCTATCAACTTCAACCACACTTCGGCCAACTGGTTTGCAGGAGTTTTGCCTTGTATCCCTGATTTTAGAGCCTCTATGTTTGATTGCTGAAGAATTTGGAAAGAGGAAATGATTGGTAATTGTACTTGCTTATGTCATTACATTACATTATGTCATTAAATCCAGTAAAGGTTTAACTTTTATTTGCAAGAAAAAAATATTAAAAGGCTTAAAAGCAGAAAAATCAGAGGTTTTCCACATTTAATAACATTCACCATAGCTTAACACTAATTTTTTCTCAAAATGCAATCAACATCGATATGTGTAAGTAATAGGGCAACCTTTACATATAGTTTTGACCTTCGAAATCATGTAAATATTTTATGTGTTCAATAAATAAATAAAATAAAACCAGGAAGGGTAGGGGGTAACCCTAAAAAGGAATATAAACAGAAACAAATGGACCTAACTATATTTCAAATAAACAATGTAACTACACTAAACTAACCTAAGTAGCTTTTGGACACAATATTTTGTCTATATACCTTCCTTTAAAGGAAAAAAGAATGATAAACATATTGAACTTTAATTAGTAGGTTTTTCACAGTAGCTTAACTGTGGATTTTAAGATTGAACAAATGAGTAAATATACTGAGGATATTGGAAGTCAGGTTTCTTACTATTATAAATATGGAAATGGGGAAGACTAGAATAAATACTGTAGTAGTCATCTGGAATTGGAGGTATCCTATGAACTTAAGGCTTTTAGTATATTGATAGATATAGAAATAGATATAGATGTGTGTGTGTATGTGTGTGTGAAAGTTTGTCTGCTGAGAAGGTATAGAAGCCATTACACTCCACTAGTAGTGAGCATAACTAGTAACCAGATCTCGTTTTTTTTTTTGTTTTTTTTTTAAAAGATTTTATTTATTTATTCATTTATCCCCCCCTTGCTGCTTGCGCTCGCTGGGTCAGCCAACCACGCCGTGCGGGCGGGCCTGCCCTCACCAGGAGGCCCCGGGAACCGAACCCGGGGCCTCCCACATGGTAAACGGGAGCCCCACTGATTGAGCCACAGCCGCTTCCCCAGATCTCGTTTTTTTTAAATGCCATTCCCCACCAAGAGGAGCCAGCACTTCTTGGAGAAACGGTGACTCCGGGGCTGGGGTCCGAAAGTAGAAGGTAAGCCCAGAATGTATTGTTGTGCAAAAAAAAACAGGAAGTGCTAAAAAAAAAAATTGTTGATATGTCAAAAAAAAAAAGCAAAGGAACCAGTTTGAAGGGGCTCTGATTAGCCAAATCTGGGATGATTTGAGCATCAAAATTAAATAACGATAATATTATTGGATAAAAGAAAAAAAAATCTATATGAGCCCATTCTAATATATAAAAAGTAAGTGAATTAAAAAGTAGGAGAGAATGGAAAGTTCTTCCTTACAGCAGAATGCTAATAGATGTAGAAGGAATAATTGAGTTTTAAAATTACCTTTTCGCAACTATCATAGTAATAATTGATTCAGCAAGAATCATCAATGGATGTTAAAACAAGTGAATGAAAGTTTGAGGAGGAAAAGAATCTTCACATAGTCTCAAAAATTCCCCCAAATTACAAAAAAAGAGAATACAGTGGAAACCATCTTAATTAAGATATAAAAATAAGCGTCATTAATAAGAGGACAAACCAATATCAATGCCTCCTAATATAATTCACAGAAAAGGATACACCACCACTTCTGTGTTATTCCTGCCAAAGATGCATAACCTGAATCTAATCTTGAAGAAATAGCAGACAAACCTAAATTGAGAGGCAATCTACAAAACTACTGGCCTGCACATTGCAAAAATACCAGAGTTATGAAAAACAAGACTGAGGAACTGTTCTAGAACAAAGGGGAATAAAGAAACATAACAACTAAACGCAACATCTGATCCTGGATTGGATTCTGGACTGGGAAAAAATTACTATTAAGGATATTATTGGAACAATTATCAAAAGCTGAATATTGTTGGAACACTTGTTAAAAGTTGAGTAATAGGGAAGCGGCTGTGGCTCAATCAGTAGGGCTCCCGTTTACCATACGGGAGGCCCCGGGTTCAGTTCCCAGGGCTTCCTGGTGAAGGCAAGCCCACCCGCACGGCGTGGTTAGCTGACCCAGCGAGCACAAGCAGCAAGGGGGGGATAAATGAATAAATAAATAAAATCTTTAAAAAAAAAAAAAAAGTTGAGTAATAATAGTGGATCAATGTTGAGTTTCTTGATTTTGGTAATTCTGTAGTTATATAAAAGAAATTCTTTGTTTTGGAAATATACAGGGTAGTATCTGGTGTAAAGGAGGATGATATCTGCAATTTATTTTCAGATGGTTCAAAAATAATAAAATCAAATAAAATATAAAATTGTAATATATTCATATATATATTCACCCATATGTATGTAGGTAGAGACAGACAAACTGAGAGACAGGCAGAAGGAGAAAGTAAATGACAAAGCAAATGAGCA
This sequence comes from Tolypeutes matacus, assembly GCA_026826555.1. Lineage (NCBI taxonomy): Eukaryota > Metazoa > Chordata > Mammalia > Cingulata > Chlamyphoridae > Tolypeutes > Tolypeutes matacus. The sequence continues at coordinate 2,811,172 of JAKSZT010053816.1, forward strand.
AATGTGAACAAATGGTGAATCTGGGTGAAGAGTATACAGAAGTTCTTTGAGGAATTGAAACTATTTTGAAAGTTTAAAATTATATCACTGATAAAAAGCTACAAAAACTTGATAGACAAATAAACCACCCAGGGTTAAAATTAATTATATTAAAACATTATTTTATTTCTTTTTTTTTAAAGTCATAAACTCCACCCTAATACTGTATCCCTGACAGAGCTGCCTCCCTCTGTTCCAATAGGCAGCTTTCACTTTGCAGTCTATATAAATGGTGCCTCCTGGAGCTGTGCATCAGGGACTATTGGCATGATAGGAGCAGAGACTTAATACAGACAGAGGCATTTATTGAGGGAAACAGGCAAATGCATAGATCTATACAATAGCTAGTAGAAACAGAGATAGCTAGAGTACTTCCCTCTCTATACTATAGGTAGTATAACAGACCTGCCCATACTTACTGATGTTTTCCTTTCCTTCTGTAACACATACCAATCAAAGCCCATAGAAGCTGAAAGCTCACAAACAGTGAACCAATCTCTTGTATGTCCCTGGCCTTCTGCTCCCCCACTATGGGTATATGCTTACCAAGAATCAACTGTTGTTTCCCAAACTTGTGCACATTATTTTGCTTGTCGTTGAAATCATATAATTCAATTAAACATTATGTAAACCAATGAGATATAAAAAGAAAATGACTGTTGTGGAAACGAAATCAAATGCTTTGGAAAGACATATAAAGATGGCAGACACTATGAAAGGTGCCTTTAAATTAGAGATGTGCAAGACCACGGTGAGGAAATCATTAAATCTAGAAGGATGCTGCCCTGAAAGAAACCTAAGAAGCCATCAGTCTAAGTTCCTGCTCCACTTTAATGAAACCCGAACTGGAAATTGTAAAACTGAATGTGATTTGTGCAACAAAAATGACGCAGAACTCCAGTCAGTAGATTTATTCTCACAAAATTATTAATAATTAATTTAAAAGAAAGAAAAAAAGGGCTGAGGCCCTATATCAAAAGACTGGTAAATGAATATGCAATGAAATACAATTATCTTTTTCTTTACTCATCTTGTTTCAATTAAGCCTCCAATTAAAGGCTTCCACTTTCTAGTTGATGAAGAGGACACACTCTTTTTTGTGCATTTGAGCATCTGCAGACAGAGAGATTGAGGACTGTCCACCATGAATGTCAAAAGCCCTGCTCATGGAAAGCCATGTGTAGTTTAGCATGGAATTAGGACAGCTTGGTCAATGGAGAGGACTGATGAGGAGAATCAGGATGAAGAAAGCTGAAGAACACCCAAGACATAGAGAAGTGTGACTGAGTTTCCACCTATTCCCTAGAGAAGGAGGATTGGACTTCAATGCTAAGACTATACTGCATATCAAATGCAGCTTTGTTATATGAACAATTATGCTTAAAATAACTTAAGCCTGTAATTCTCCTTCAATAAATTCTTATTTTGTCTTTCTAGCAAAAGAACAATTTTAGATTTTGCCATATAGTCTTAAATCAGGTATACTCCAGGATTCTCCATACCTCCATATCTTCTTGGTCCAGCCCTGATAGAGGTTGGATCTTAGGATAACTTAATACTAATATATTTTGGAAATCAAAACACTAATAGCAGGAGAGTGGATATAGCTCAGTGGTTGAGCGCCTGCTTTCCATATATGAGGTCCTGGGTTCAATCCCCGGTACCTCCTAAAAACAACAACAACAACAAATACCACTGAGAGTAAATGGATGTTATCAGTACCGGATAGAAGTAACTTAGTATCTTTCATTTAATTAGAAACATCCCAAACGTGGCCCCATTATCCTCACCAATGTCAACAGGATGGATAATCACAGATATCAAACCTACGCAGTTTCACCAAAGGGACCCCCAGCCTCCAAATGAAAGTTCCTCTTGTCTAACGCAAGAGTGGAAAATGTTGGGCACTGCCCCCTCTAAGCCCACTCTTCCTACAGTGGGGATTTTTACTGCACTGACAGCAAAGCCTGAAGAGTGCCATCTTACTACTGGCATGAACCATTCCTCACAGCATGCTCCACATACAAATTGTGGTAGAAACTGCGAGTTGTTTCCTATATCCATCCTCTTCTCTTCCATAGTAACAGAACTTTTATCTGGGCACATGCCTGCCTGCGTATACGACTGCATTTCCCTACTCCCTTGTAGTTAAATATGGCTGCATGACCAGATTCTGGCCAAAGTGAGCAGAAATGAAGTGTATGACTTCTAAGTCTTTCCCTTCTTCTCCCCTCTGGATGGAGGGTAGAGCTAGTGGTGAGCCCCTTTCTACCACGCTGACAATGGTAACCCCTTAGTGACGGCAGAGCAACAAGGGGAAAAGAGCCTGGGACCCCAACAAGATGGAGTCTCCATGGCAGCCTTGGACCACCCACCTCAACTGCTATTAAAGAAATAGCTTTTATCTTGTTTAACGCTGGTTTTTGAGGTCTTGTGTTACAGTGGCCTAGGTTGCAGAGCCTACATATTTTGATCTGTCTGGTGAAAAAGAAATGTAGAAAAAGTAAACTTACCAGCCGTTCTGCCATGACTAGGAGAGTATTCACCGCATCCAGGCGATGACTAATATCCTCCCAGTATGAAGTCAGGGTAACTACTGGCTTCGTGTGGGCCCAAGGCAGATAATAATAGAAGTTCCCTGGTGTAGAACATCAGGGGTCAGTGAGCACTGGACACTTAAACAACATGTTTATTAAAGAGATGTGCAAACTAGGCTACCAATTAATCCAAATGCCTGGGGAATGGTTTGGGTGGGTTGGTTCTTTAATTTTATTCAGTTAAGAAAGTGAGGAATAGACATTCAGCTTGTTTTGAAAATCTCTCTAAAATATGCTAATAAACTGAGCACAAAAATCCCAGGCTCTTTTAGAGATTCAGGGTTCCACCTATGAGCATTGTGATGATGAACACACAGCACCAGAAAATATAGACAGCGTAAAAGTTTAGATTGAATGTATTTGTCCCTGAAAACTGTTATTCTAAATAAATGTTTTTGTTGGAAATGGGGTGGGAAAGGGTTTTCTGTTTAAAAGACTTAGCTGGCTACATGGGGCTTGATATTGTTTAGAGCCTAGCTGTGATTAAAATATTTTCCAGGGCATTTTATATTGTAAAATTACTTATACAAAAAGTAAAGGTCAAATGGCAATTTTATGTTTTATATATATGTTACCACAATAAAGAAAAAAGTAGGTAAAAAGTGTGGCAATATTTTGGGGACATTTTGATCAGAATTCCTCTCTTCTCTACTCTCACATCATTTGTTGGCACGTTTATCAGGGCATCCTCACACTCTGCCTTTTCTTACGATTCATTTTATACATTAAAACGTGAACTCTTTAAAAGCAGGGACTGTTTCTCACCCATCTTTGCTCAAATACAGTTATTTAATCCTCACAGCAACTCTGAAGAAGATGAAGAATCGAGGGAAAATTACCAGATGCTGGTGAGTCATATGGCAATGACTAGAGCCTGATTTTCCGGTGCCTAAGCCAGAGTTCCATCCACTTTTAACTATTCAACCTAAGATACATCCAGGGCTAGGAGGGCACAGAAGTGAAGGGGCAGGAGCTGTCTGGGAGAGCTCAGTGTTCAGCAGAGTCACCATCATGTGACCTCACAAGGCAAGGCCAGTGTTAAAGCTAGGCATGGAGGGGCATTGGGGTTCACCTCCTGGCGATGGCCAGTGATTTTTGAGTTTGGCCATTCTCAAAGGTGTCTGATGTACAATCACACGTGCTTTCTCTTTCAACCTTTTCCTTTTCCACTAACCATGTGGTGGGGATAAGTGCTGCCAGAGGGAGAATAAGGTATGTGCTTCTTGCCTCACAAGGTGTAAATGTGCACAGGATAGAGCGGTTAGTGTCAGTCTTACCATCAAATATGGCACGGCTGTATTGAGTTGTTGATGCCAAAGGCTTACAGGTCGTGTCAAACTTGTTGCCATAGTTTCCAATGCTGACTTCAAACTGAATGGCCTCCCCAACATCCTGCAACATGGTGGCCGAATGGAACACGGCAGACAGGCTGTACTTGCGCCTTCGCTGATATTTCTATAAAATACGAGCAAACATAAGGCTTAGCCGAAACTCTTTTGGCCCTTATTTCAATGTGGGATTTCTAACAGATGTAATTCTAAGCCTACTAATTAACGTTGAATTAAATATCAATGAAGAATGCTTTTGGATACAGCAGATGCCCTTGTGTTCATACGAGTGGGCAAGGATAGAAGTACTAGGATGCTCATTGCAACATTGTTTGAAATAGAGAGAGAGAAAAAAAATCTACTTATTGATAAAATTATGTCACATCCATATAATGGAATGAAAGTTCATACAAAGTCTTAAGTAGATCCATAGGTGCAAACATGAAAAAAGGTATATTTTTGAGTGAATAGATTTAAATTAAACATATATTTTAATATGGGTATATGGAGAGAGTCTGGAAGAATACACACCAAATTGTTACCAGCAATTTTATTGGAGAAGGTAGAGAGGTTATAGTCAACTTTATTTTCTAATTTAAACAGTTCCTAAATGTGTAAATTGCTTAAGTATTAATTTTCTAATCAGGAACAATAAGGACTTAAAATGTCCTATAGAGAAAAGAATTAAAAAAAAAAAAAAGGAGAGAGAAATGTCCTATTTAGAAATAAGTAAAATTAGGTGAGCATATTTTTCTGACATAGAAATCAAACATCGTTCCTTTCTCTCTTTTTGTTTTTTAATTACTGGTTTGCTAAAGTGTATGTGTCAGGGAGGTGAAGGCAGAGCCAAAAGGGGCCACGCTGAGTGTCCATCAGCCTAGCAGAAATGACCATGAGCCCTTCAACCCTTCTCTCATGTCAGCATACAAAGTCGCTAGAATCCACATCTGCCCCAAGTCCTTACTCGTATGGCTTCTCTCCTTTATGGAACACATTCCCGCTGATCTCTGACCACGTTGCCTTCCTCAGTCAACCAGTCTTGTTTATGTAGTCAGACTTCACCAAATCCTTGGCATTCCTCTGCCTGCACTTTAATACTGTCCACCTCCAGCATCTTTTGTGGAACAGTCTCCGAGGACACTAGCCTGGCTTGGGGGTCAGAACATCAGTGCTTCCCTCAGTGCAGCCACGTGGGCGACGTGCACCACTGGTGAGCTTCTAAGACCTCTGAGTGATAACATTCAGAATGCTCAAGGAATTTTTCAGCATAAAATTTCTTTCGAAAGCCCCTGGAGAAGGAACTCCAAGCTCTGTAGTTCTTCAGTTTATGATTTGGAGGTCACAGAGGTATCAAACTCTGGCATGAGATGACTTTTTTGTTAGTGTATTTGTGGTTTGTTTGCTTTTTCTCCTAGTAGTGACACCTTTCACCTCTTGGATGCTAATAAAAGTTACTAGATCTCTGTGGGATATTTATGAACTGATTTTCCTTTCCCTCATTATCCTTACCATGCCTTTATTCTTTAAACCAAATCACAATCCCTGGTGGGTCTTCTGACATGCAAAATGCTTTTGTTTACAGAAGTGCCCAGACAACTGTTCCAAGAACTCCTGACAGTGCCTGCGGCTGGACACCCCACTGTTATAAAATCTCCATTTTGGTTAAGGCACTCTTCAACGTGGTATTAAAGGAACCCCAGACAGAGCTTCACCAGAAACCCCTCTGAATCGCAATCCTTTTGGAAAGTCTTCCTAAAACATCTGTTCCCAGCCTTAGTTTCACAAAAACCACCTGGGAAGCTTTAAAATATACCTGGGCCCCACCAGGTGGGGGCACCAGGAGCTTGAAAGCCTCCCTGCTGATTGCAAGGTGCAGTTGAGGAAGAAAACCATTGTTCTAAAGTGCCTAAGTCCTCTGTCACTTTTGGTAGAGAGGGTCTTGGGGGATGTTCATCACTTGTTGGAAACTCCCTTTGACTAAGCTCCCTGAACTATCAATGGTTCAGGAACACTGAAAATTCTGGGTTTGAGTATGAATTGTTGTATGATGAGACAAAGTAGGAAAGTATTTGTATTAGTCATGACTTACATATACAGCATAACTTCTTTGTAAACCACCTACAATGAGGTCAGAAAAGGGCATGGGCTAAAAATATGGAACATAATTTGGGGCCTAAGAGGAGTCAGAAGAGATTGTCAGTATTTAAGTCAGAGCCATCTGTCAAGGCAGGGGTGGGTGGGGAGGGGCATGGGGAGGCTCCTCGGACCCGCAGGGATGCAGTCTCTGGCCGGGCAGGCTCTGCTCTCCCCACCTCCATGTGGGCCATGTGGCAGTCCCTGGAGTGTGCCAGCCAGAATTTCCACTGTCACTCATGGAGCCCTGATAGGACCCCTGCTCTGGAGGGTCTGAGCTCTAAGGACAATAGTCCAGGCCTCTAGCCATCAGCACAACTGCCAACAGGTGGGTTCAGACTTTGAGAAGCCACCACAGATGGAGCAGCTGCTTGGACTACGTGTCGGCTCAAAATTCCTGAAGAGCAGCCCTCCCTCTGCTCACCTGCCTGAGCCGGGCTGCCCTGGACTAGTGCAGCCAAGAATTCTGCCCTTCTCCCAACCCCTTCCCACTTTCCTTCTGCCTTCAGAGCAGAGGTGGAGAGAAGGAACAACAAACAGCATTTAGAGAAGTCTGGAGCCTCAGCTTTTGTTCTGGGCCCTCCCTTAGTAGCCTTGGGTAAAAGTGCCTACAATATAGGAAAGTTAAAGAATGTAAATTATAGTCTATTGAACACAGATACGTGTTTTGACTTTGTAAAGCCTTGGGGCTCTTTCTATTCAATGACTGGGCACACTGTAGATTGAGATAGTATAGAGGAGCTTCAGAAATGAATTGGGAAAAGTGGTAGTTTCTATCAAACAGGACACTGATAAGGGGGCCCAGCTAGCAGCTCTTGAGAGTGGCTATGGACACACAGGCATAGGGTGTTGAAGGTCAGTAACAAGAAAACTTTGATCTGTTTACTAAAAGTGGCTGACAACTGGTGGAGACGCAGGAGAGAGAATGCGAGCTCATAAAATGCTCTGAATAAGTTAGGTCACACACATTGATTGGAAGGGAGGAACACGGAAAAAGTGGTCCAGGAACAGATCCCAGATTGTGGAGACAAAGAACAGGCTCCTTTAGAATAACGCTGGGTTTGCAATATGTGATCTTCTTTCACTGTGTAAGTGGCCAGGTTGAACTCTGCTGCATCTCTCGGACGATCTCTTGACCAGGTCCATGTGGAGCAGCAGATCAGCTGCTACACTGGAGAGATAGGGGTGGGGTGGAAGTGGGATGCGGGGATACTCTTGGCTCTTTGGCACCCAAGTTGCCTTTTTGTTGTAGCCTCTCCAGCTCTACCAGAATTTTTTGTTTCTTGAGAATGAGCCAGAACATGGGACACTTGTAAGTTGGGCAAGGGTCACGATCACATTCTATGTTGACTACTTCCATTAAACTCTCCTGGTAGGTGGTGCAGGTGGCACAGATCCGCTCATCTCACTCTCTCACCAGGGCTCCTGGTTGCTTGCATGTACCCTTGGAATCTCAGTTCCTCTCCCGCTTTTTAATGCAGTCAGATTTTTTGTTTTCATGTTCCATTTTTGTTTTTATTAAATTTATGACATATTCTATTTTGCTGTCACTATTAAATTATTTGGAGCAAAGAAATTTTTTGTTCCATTTAATAAAAATCTATTCCTTTATACTGTTGACATATACTGTGGGCACTATATACTCTTGGCTCTTTGTTTTTATTTTTTTGCTTTGAGTTTTACCATATCTAAGACGTACGCTACTTTGCCTGCATATGTTTAATTACTTGGAGAAAAGAAAAGTAATTTGGTTTTGTCTTCCAAGTAATGAGTTTTTCTTAAATACTTTGTTGGGTCTCTTCCTCTCACCCCCATTACGGCTATTTAAAATACCAAGAAGGAGCATGGACTTAAATTGTGTTCTCCTGGTGATGGAACAGAGTAAAGAGGCACCATAATGACTGAGAGTCCATGACATCCTTTCAGCATAACCCCAAGAGCCAACCAATGTCTTCAAGGAGCCATCCCCAGTCTGAAACACTCAAGTCTGGAACCACCCACCACCATGTGTTTCATGGGGGCCTCTGGCTGTTTCTGGCAGTTCTCTCGCATGCTACTCGCAGTAAAGAGCATGTCAGCCGCCCCATTTTCCCGTCCACCCTCCCCCTTATCCCTTTTCTTAATTTGCCATCAAGATCTCTTACGACTCCTGGACCTCAGAGTTGAGAGTGTTGTGAAATGGACAGAAAGGCTCCAGTGGGGAGCCTGCTGACCATGGAATCTGTCACTACTGGCTCTGTGGTTTTTAAATAAGTACAAAGAGCTAACAGCAAAGCCAAACAAACAAAAAGAGTTTACACTGCATGATCTCACAGCATAAAACCCTGGAATCTGCTTACCAAGATTCTTCTTGATTCGTAGCCTATTCTGTAGGAGTGATGTGTGCAAAGTCAGGTAAGTCCTGTGCCCTAGGTCTTTAATTGTCCTTAACGCTCCTAGCTATTATATACTATGGTAGACTCTTATCATTTGCAGGAATATGTTCCTGAGAGCATTCAAAATCCCCAAACTGAAGACCATCACAGTATTCACTCACTTCCCCCATGATAAAGTATAACTGAAAACATTAAGGAGACCCCTCAGACCCTGACTGGGAGCTGCTGCACAGGCCCTGGAGCCCCGAAGCAACACTCTCACCGACTGCAGGCCTGGGCGTGGGCCAGCGCGCTCACCAACCTCACACACCTGCCTCAGCACACCTGATGCAAACTCTCACCTAGGCACAATCATTCCTTACTACATATCAAGAAACTCTGGGATAACTCAAGAGGAGTCAAAACCATTAATGCTACAGTCAAGAATGGCCTGTAACACTGTGGGAATTGCGGTATTATCGGCATAAATGGTATTGTTCACACTTCTGAACACCAGTGGGTGAGAAGGGTGAAGAGTAGGGTGATGGAGAGGGACTTGGCCATTTCTTGAAGAGTTATCTCCCTTGAGTTACTATAATAACTTGACCTTTATATCTAATTGTGTAAGAGGTTGACTCAGCAAAAAAAAAATCTGCCCTAAATTTGAAATTTGATACATTATTGTATAAAAATTTGAAAAACTATCATTTAAAACCTGTAGGCAATTTCTGATTCTAGAGGTAGAGACAGGAATTCACATTTGAAGCAGGCTGTTACTTTGTTTTAGGAAAACTCCCTGGATGGCTCCTTAACTGATAATGTAAAGCAGATACCTACTGTGGTTCTTTCACAGTTTGAATAACCTGAATCCAACTGTTCTATTCGGTAACATAAACTGTTAAGTGTATGCTTTAGCCAAGGCTAAGTTTTAAATTTTGCTAATCTTTTGGGAGAAATGTTTCTTTTCCCTGTACGAAGTTAGAGCGATGCCCTGTTGCTTGCTCTTGTGGTGATGTAAGTTTTCTCTTCCGAGGCTGAGGAAGGGAGCTAGAAGAAGGTGTAGGCACGACCTTCCCCTCTTAACGGAGGAGTCGAAGGAGCTGGACTGAAATTGGTGTAGCTCAAGAACTGGACTACTGATGCCCCAAACATGTCAAGACTGAAGAATCCAGAATATACTGCATTTGGACTCTACGTCCTAATAAAATTGTTTTCTTGGGAGCTGGAGAGCAAGACCACACTGTTCTCTGGAAAAGGGGAGAGTTTCCTTTAAAGGGAGTAGATATTCTCCCCTTCGATCATCCTGAAAGAGGGTTAGACATCATAACAGGTGGCAGCAGACTATCAGAAGGAAGGAGGAAGCCCTTGCTGTGTTGGGAATGAGTGGCAAGTGGAACACGGACTCTGAGGTGAAGACGTGTCCAAGTGCTACCAGAGGTTGGGGCGGGTGGAGAGCTGAGGACTTCCACAAGGAGGAAGGCTAGAGGTGGTCAGGAAGGCCAATTGTAGGAGAACCAGACTGCGGACCTGACCACTTTAAGCCTCCCATTTCCCTGTGTTTCTCTACTATTGTTCCAGAATTGAAGTTAGTGCTTTTTAAAAGTAGCAGTTTGGCCTCTGCTATGGTGTGGGGACATAAGAGAAAGGCCTGTCCCCTGCTTGGAAAGGAGGGGGGTACAGGGGAGAGCAGCAGCAGCCTTAGGGGGGTGTGATTTAGAACCAGCAAGTGGCCTTGGGCAAAGGGGACATTGGTGATATAACGCCAAAGACCTGCTGCTTTTGAAAACAATTCAGATCTGTAGGGTATGTAAGTATTTCTGTGGGGCCCTCATGGGGTGGAGTGGAAGTGCCTGGACATCCTGAATTCCAGGAGGAACCGGGGCTCAGAGCTGTTGGAATGTGGACCTTAATGTCAGCACGTCCGCACACACTGCGAAGCCTGAGCCACAGTGGCCGCCTCTGAAAATGGAAATGACTAGTGGTGGTACCTATACCATTTAGGATGGCTCCTGTGGCCACCTCCCCATGACCCCCTAAGCCCCAGTGAGCAGGCAGGCTCTTACATGTGGGGTGTCACTGCTCTTGTCAGTTTTCAGTAGGGTCTTAGCATCTCAATGGATGAAGCAAGTCCCATCACTCTGTGGAGCCTTGGCTGTTGTAGTTAAGATTAGAGGGTGTTGATGGGCATCTGTTACAACTCAGGTCTCTCTCCAGCTCTGCCACAGCTGACCCTTCAGTGCCAGATGTACCCTTCAGGCCTGCCTCCTCAGGTAGGCCAGTAGCTGCCATGCACCAATCCTCTAAAACACCCCCTTTCCAAACTATGCGTTATTCACACACCAACATTTACCTCAACAACCAGCAGGTCATCATTTGAAATGGGCTCAAGCTTTTTATCTGGTGGTGTTTTTTCAAGAAAAGTGGTTAGTTCGACCAAGATCCTGCCTCTGTAGGCAACTCCTTCCCCCTGAAAAGCAACAACACAGGATTATTCCTCTAGGTGTGCACAACAGCAAAAAAGAACTCTGTCCCCCTGGTCAGGCTAACCCAGCCACAAGTTTCTCCCTCCCATGGCTCTAACCTCCAAAATGAATCAGTCAGCAACCCTCCCAGCTGGATTCAGGTCTTTGGTATCTGAAAGAACCAATGACTTCAGGAAGGATCCCCAAAAGAGCCATGGGCTGCCAGGGCTGAAAGGGATCTCAGCCAAGACCTGGACCCAGAAGGGGTCCCCAGAGGCTAGGGTTGGCGGGGACTCTGGTCTCTCTCGCTGTACTTCAGCTCTGCATTTATCTCTGTTAACTTGGCTCCTTTTTCCCTCTTCTCAGAATAGGAACGATGTCACATTGGCAACCAGGAAAACAATAAGATTAGCCAGGAAGTAAAGGAGGAAGCCATTCCAGGTGCGGCTGGGCATGAGGATGAACAGGGGATACTCGTCCACCAGACCAGGTGGCTGCCACCATTCCTCTTTCCCAGCAGTGTTGGCAACAGAATCTTCTGGACAGGAAAGGAGGGCTCCCGCCTCTGCAGCCAGCCCTTCACTCTTGCCCTCCCAGGGCTTTTCTCCCCACCTTAGCCCTTTTCTTTGACCTTGGGAGCTAACTAAAAGATATTCCTTTGGTCTTGAGTGTGGGGAGAGAGTACTCCCCATCTCTGGGCCTTGGTGTCCTCACATATAAAATGAAGGGGTTGGGTCAGATCAGGGACAGTTCCATCAGGGGCCTCCAATTGTTTGGTAACCCCCTGGAACATGGGATAGAAAAAACTCCAACACATCAGCTTATTAGAAAACAGTACCAGTCTTGGTTACCAATTGCTGCCATGAGTGTAGGAGTAGAGGTATGGCCATGCTATGAGTTTGCCAAACCAGATGAGATGCCCTCCAGGATCCTTTCCCATCCCTACAGTCTAAGACTTGGGGGGGCTACTATCTTTCAACACTTGATCAGTCATATGGTGGGCCTATGTGGGGGTGGGGAGGTATCCTAAATATGAACATTATATCCATTTTTAGAAGGATTCACATTAACCAGTGCTCATTAATAATAACTTTAATTGAGAACCAACCTTTCCAGTATTTAAATCATCATACGGGTCTGGGAATCCTGTATATTCTCTGGGGCTTCCGTAAAGGTTCAGATAACAAGGTCCAAATGTTGGAACAAAGCCCACCTCTGTTTCTCCTGTATTTGCTAAGAGATAAGCATCATCATTAGATTTTAGTTTTCCAACACTTACTCTATTGAAATAAATATTAGTTATTAGTGAGCGGGATGAGACCATTTTCCTCCATTTCATGAGTTAGTTGTATTAGTGCAAATTATACGCACTTGTGAGACTTGCCATAGTCCTTTTTTTTTTTGTTGCCATAAAACATCACATGAAAAAAAAAAGCATTTTTTGGGGGTAGTTCATGTAAACTTGTGTTTTCTTATAAAAAGATAATGCTATTCAAATGAAAGAATAAGATATTCAAGCAGAACTCATTTTTAAAAATTTATAATTGGCTTTGTATTAAATGTATTTTTGGAAATGGGGTAAAAGATTGTATTGTTTGGGGAAGTCATTTAAATGACGTATAAAATTAACTTTTTTGTTCCAAAATATGTCATTTAATCTCAAGCAGTTAGTATAAATCTGACAGATGCTGTTAAAAACTCAGTAGATGGGTAGTTCATTGTTAAATACATAAATTTTAAATGTTCTGAACCAATCCCTTCCTCTGATCTAGCCCTGCCTCCTCTCCCATCTGGTTCCCACAGATGATTGCTTTGTTTATCAAGATATTTGCCTTTCATTAAAGATCTCCAGAGATGGAGCCACACACATATCATTGATTATGATCCACTGCAATGTCACCCTGATATTAAGGGCTTAACTCTTCTTGTCCAACCCAAATCTCTTTTCCGGTTTTAAGCACCTCATCTTCTGTTGGGTTGTTCACGAACGTAAAGAACCTTCCTTCTATGTGCTCATATCTCAACATGGTCTCCTGTGGAAGCCTATTTTCTCACAGGCTAAGTTTCTTCTTGTTTCCAAATTGTCCTAACCCATTTCATGCACAGTTGTCACATCAAACTTCCTAATGTCCTTCCTCAAAAGTCTATACACAATAAAATAAAATTTAATCTTGCCATCAACATTTTCCCCTGACATAGCTACAACTTACTTTTCAAATGACATCTTCCATGTTTCCAACACCTCTTGAAGCCTCCTGGCATTTTGGATATCTATACATTATCACTTTATACTTTAATTTTTAGAAACTTATTTAGCTGTTTATTTCTCTGTGACCAGATTATAAACTCCTTTTGGGGGACAGAATTCAAACACATTTTATCTTTATTCCCTAAACACCAAGTACTAGTTCTATTGTGAACTACTACTACATAAACATTCACTGATTGGTTGAAAAAAATGGATGAAGAAATGAAGTGTTGTCAAATCTGTCAAGTTCTCTACAAATCTAAAGGCTCAAGAATATTCACATAAAATCTGTTTCTAAGAGCATACGATTGATTTTTTTTGGAGGTACTGGGGATTGAACCTGGAACCTCGTATGTGGGAGGCAGGTGCTCAACCATTGAGCTACATCCACTCCCCATGAGATTGATTTTTTATTTTTTGTATCTTTTTTTCTTTCTTTTTTATTTTTTGGGGATTGATTTTTTAAACAAATAATAATTGGACATTGAGTCAATTACATAAAGGCAGAAGATATCACCTTATATTTGCAAAGAACTTCAGAGTTTACAAAGCTTTCTCATATGCAATCTCTTTTCCCTCTTACCACAACCCTGGGTGGTTCACATGACAGGGATTATCATGCTTATGTGATATATAGCAGACTCTCTAAACCCCAGAGTCCTCATCTGTTAGGGGGACAATGACATTTGCCCTATAAACTTACATCTTAGGACAGTTCTGATGGTCAAGAGTGAGAAAACACTGAGCAAACTTGCAAAGAATGGCAAGAGCTGTGCTGTGCAAACAAAAAGACGTTATGATTCCCCATATTTAGGAGAGAAGACATTCAGGGTGAAAAGTGGGAAACAGTATCTTCCAACCTAGAGATCCATGTTGAAAGTGGGGGAAGGTTATTTCATCCATTTCAGAGTAACTGACTTAGTACCCCATATCTCTATCTACTGAACATAAATAACAGAAACAAAAAATGCTATATCTCACAGAAAATTCTTTACAATGAAGCCAAATAGGATCGTGTGCATCTAGGTGAAAACAAGAGACGTGTAGCAAAGTCTTATTAGCATATTAGTTTTAGCTTAGCCATGCGGGTAATCATACGGCGTTCATACAAAAATTACTCTGGCAAACTATTTATAAAACAACAAAATGTCAGAAAGTGTTCTAAAAGCAATTAGTTGCTATATTTGTAGTAAGTAGTAGATAGAAAGATCTAGTAGGCAGCAAAATTACAAAGCATAAACCTGTATACGATGCAGCCCCAGTTCCTGAAGATGAGAAATCTATATAGTAAAAATACTTTTGGTTAAACAAGAGAAACACAGGCATTGTAAAACAGACATTGAAAACATTTGCTAGGTAAGTGATTTAGCAACACTGGAGAAATCCCAGATCAGACCAAATCAAATGACAATTTTGTGATTTATGCAAGTCTTACTGGTTAAATGTAAAATGGCTCGAACGCTTTATGCCAACTGGCAGAATGAATTAACCAGCACCAAGGCAGTGAGAAGAGTGAGCTTCACACAGCGAAAGAAGGCCCGGTGAAGTTACCAACATTTCATGTTTTCAATAAAATGTTTAATTGTCTTATGTTTGATTTAGTTGGGATCAACGTCACAAAATCTAAATTAATCTAGGCTGAGGCTGTGTAAGCAAAGGCCTGTAGCTCATTTTATTGTACATTATTTGATTCAAAACATGGTTTGTTTCTTGTTTGGGGGGTCTGGAGGATGACTGCTGCTGGTTGTTAACTTGAGATTCTGTAACCTACTGCCTGAAGGACCTGTAAGGAGGAAAGGTCTCCCAGGCAGGAGCTGAAATTGTATCAGTTTTTTATTTTCAGTTCTTCTGGATGTTACCACCAGATCACTAAGAAAACTGCTCAAACCAATATTTCTTCAATAATTATCCTTAGATATTATTTAATGACTTCTTGCTAGGGTAAATGGATTTAACTCATTTTACCCTCCCCTTCTCCATATAATTAGAGCACAATTTTTAATTCTGGTACTGGTTACCTTTACGATTTATATGTATATATGCCTTTATATCTGGAATCCTCACTTGATAAGAAGAGGCTACTTTTATTCTCTATCCCCTTCTTCCTTCCACTTCCCATCCCTATCTTCCTTACTTTTACATTGTAAGGGGTGATGACATTTACATTTTGTGCAGAGCTTTAGCTAATGGTTTTAATAATAATGAAAAAACAATAAATAGTGTTTACATTATACCAACCATATAAATACTGTTCTCTGCAGGGAAAAGGAAAGGGTGTAGGCAGCAATGAGTGACCATGCCACTCAGCAGAGAATGTTCAGATGGAATCTCTTTCTTACCTTCTACCATTGCATAAAATAATGCCACACATGACCTTATATTTGGACTATGTATTCTTTGTTCAGCTCTTTGTATTTCCTGGAATTTCTAATTGCCTTCCTTTTGCTCTTGAGAGAACAAATCTATATCTCCAACATATATCTAATATTTCCCAGGTTCTTAATTTATGCTGCCTCTTTCTTAGATTAACAATGTTTTTAAAAAGCCTATAAAGTCCTCTCTTAAAAAAAAAAAAGAGGATGAGAGGAACCATAGCTTCCCAAGATAAAAATTTTGTCCCAAATTCTCTAAACTTTGCTCAATATATTAATCTATTGGCAAATACAATAATTCTTGTGCTTTTGTTTTGCTAACAAAAAATGAGCTACTAAAAAAAATGAGCTACTGATATTATAAATGTTAACATTAAATTTTAAAAAAGCCTTTCATACCTGTCTTATCATTTTAACTCCTCTCCTTTATTTCCTATTACAATTTCTGGTATAAGCACAGAACCAAATATAGGGGAATAGTTCTTAATATGGTAACAACAAAAGAAAAGTGTATTGCTTATCAGTGTTCATTAGCATAGAAACAAAACACACTTTCTTTTAGGGAGAGGAGATTACATGGGTCATTCGCACCTGATCTTATTGCTCCTGCCAAGGGAGTCAGTTGAGAAGGGAATACTATTTTATATTTGGGTAGACTTGTGTCAATGCCACTCAAAAAAAATAAGATGGTGGTACTCTGTATGACTCAGAAAATTATAAAATAGCTACTGGGAAAGTTTTGGATGGGAGCAGAAAACTAAAATCTTCAGACTCAGGCTGTTAATTGCCTTGATTGTTAATTACTAATTAATTGTTTTGATGGCCATAACCAAAACATCACCGAAATAGTTCACTAGGCTCATCACATTTGGCATTTCAGAAAACAAACCCATTGCCAGGTGGCTACCCCAGGTCATTTCTTCTCCAGAAGTCCTGCACTCTGCCTTGTTCCAGCTCTGTTAAAGAACTTACCTTCCACTTCCCCACCTGAGGCAGCAATTTTAGAGAGGTATAGATATGTTGTTCCAACTACATCATTTTTCGTAAGACGATCCCTGTGTAAAAGAACGGGTTAAGGACTCTGTCTATGAAGACATATCTTTATTTCTTTTAAAAGATAGAGCTCAAAAAGACCCCAGACCTCAGAAATCATCCTATCCTCATCTCCTGCCAAGATTATGATTCAATAAGCCTGGGGTGGGGGCCCAGAGTCTGCATTTTAACAAGTATATCCAGTTGATTCTGCTGCAGATGGTCCTCCAACCATACTATGAGAAACACAGATCTAGTTGGGCAACTCATTTCACAGATGAGCATGCCAAAGACACAGAGAGATCAAGGAATTTGTGGTCACACTCAATATCATTGTCATAAAATGAATATATCAATTATAGGTACACTGCATGATAAGCATAATGCAATCACATTACATAAAATAAGTGCATATATCTAATTTTACCATGTTCTTACTAATTATTATGATGGCTTAACAATTATAATAAGCTATAATATGGGTATGTGTGTGTGTGTGTGTTCATCATATGGAGAAAAATTTCCCTCCAACTAAATTCAAATATTTATTGGGCACCTACTACGGGATAGATGCTGTTTTCTCTGAGTGCAGTTGCTGGCTCAGAACCTAAATCTTATCCATGTGGGAGGACAAGTTTGCCTACATGAGTATGTACAACTCTGTGCATCCTTCCACGAGTATCTTAGAAGGCCTGTGAGCCTAACTCATGAGATTTTTTTCCTGCTGGGCACATAGTAGGTATAAAAGATAAGGTTGTTATTATTTGTTTTTTGAGGTCCCGGGTATCGAACCCGGGTCCCTCCATATGGGAGACGGACGCCCAACCATTTGAGCCACACCCGTCCCCCAAGGTTGTTATTATTAACATCCTCTCCTCTTCATTCCTTCTCTTCTCTGTTCCATCTAGTGTTACACCTACTCTGAAATCTAAGGCTCATGGGCACGAGAAGAAGGCTCAGTATTTGGAGAAAAAGATCACACCATAGTAATTAGGTTACAGAAAATGACTAATCACACACAATTTGCATGAGAAAAAATTTATTTATGGGTATTAAGCCACATGCATGGGCCTTGATTCTCCTCTGTCCATCCAGAAGGGTCTAGACTACATTTAAAAGAATCCTAAGCTTATCCTCAGTTATTCAAATATCCTATAGGCTAAGTAATATAATATCTGGACCTAAGGGTTCCCCAATTAAACAAGGTCTCTCTGTGCATCCCAGTCCACACTACTGCTTTGGAGAGGGTAGAATGGATCAGAAAAAAATCCAAATGAGTAGTGACCACAGATAATTCTGGGTTGGCTCAATCAGCAGTCCACCCACTGTGGAGCCCATATGCCAGAGTGGCCACCTGAACTATGCAGAGTCCAAATGCACTCTCCTTAGAGTTCCTGAGGCCTGGAGTGCCTTCAGAATGCGACCCGAGGGTCCCAAGTGCCTTAAAACTAGCTTACACTCACTGGAAGGGGGAGATCTGTCCTCAGAGCCCTTCCACGGCTCTCAAATAACTGTGATGTGGTTGGTCGTTGAACAAAATGAGAACCACTCCCCTCCTCAATGTGCTCTGCTGCCATAGTACCAAGAGGGTGCTAGTATGTAAGTCAAATACATTTGGCCAAAGCAGAGACTATCATAACAGCCAGACAGGGTAGGAGCCCAGCTGGGTCTCTAACCATCTGAGTGACTGTGAAGAAGTTGCCTGACCACTCTGA
Source organism: Tolypeutes matacus (assembly GCA_026826555.1). Taxonomy (NCBI): domain Eukaryota; kingdom Metazoa; phylum Chordata; class Mammalia; order Cingulata; family Chlamyphoridae; genus Tolypeutes; species Tolypeutes matacus. The sequence continues at coordinate 2,829,452 of JAKSZT010053816.1, forward strand.
GTCTCTGTGTCTTCATCTGCAAAATGAACTAATAATAATCTCCACTCCATACGGTTATTCAGAAGACAAAATTGGATAATGTAGGTAAGGCACTGCACCTAGCACTTAGTGCACAAAAATCCATTGCCAACATCATAATAAGTGATTATGATGATGATGGTGTTGATGGTATTTGCCATTTTTCATTCTCAACTAAGGGCTGCCAGCTAATGTTCCATCCACTTAGAACAGATCTAAGAGTGGTCTCCTTATGGCCAATCAGTGCTAGGAGGTTGATCTGCAAAAAGTCCATTTAAACCTTTCAATGAATTCCTTGCTTTCAATTAGGTAGGTAGCTTTGTCCAATTTCCTTTATAATAATAACAAAGGATTGCTCTTAGAATGTTTTGGTAATACTTCCCAAGAAAGGGGTTACTCCATTTCTGATAATGAACATGCCTAATTGCATTTAAATGCTTGATTTCTTATTTTGTGGAATTTTTAGACTATTTTTCCCTTCTTTTAGTTATGAGCAGTTGAACCAAGGGATCCAAAGCTTTTCTGCAACACCACTATTATTTTAATTATTTTCTTTTTCTTTTTTAGAAAACATCCAGTTCCAGCAGTTTATCCTGCCTTCTGGAATAAATGCAAACATATCAAAAAGTAAAAAGAACATCTAGAATAACATTTAGCTTGCAAAGAGTCTGTCCTCAATATCCAAATGTTTAACTCTTTAATTTTGAATTAGATACAAATCTATTTTTAACTCACCAATCATATACTGTGAGTTTTATTTTTTCACACATTGAAGGAAACTGTTAAAAAGAAACAAAAAAAATATTTTTTTATTTATTTGGTAACTATTAAAGTATTCTTGTTGTATTTTTTCTGAAAGAAAAGAAAGCCAAACCTTGATTTGAAGATTAACAACTTGATTCCACTCAGGATTTGCATTTTTCTCAATTATATTTGTGCAAACCTGCAAAATCACCAAAGCAAAACAGTAGGTATTCAAGATTTTAATTTCTGAAACTTTACAATATATGCATACTGGATTAAGACTCTAGAAGTTTACTTACTAGTTATATATTTAGTAAACCTGGTTAAACTTTATTTTCCTTGATAACCAAGTGATAAAATATGACATGGTTTAATATTAATCTTTGCTTCGTCTATGCACCCAAAGCTTGTTTTATCCATTTTTTCATAAGTTTTCAATTACCAGATTTCTGACTTTGGATTAATGTGATAATACAAGAAGTAATGTTTATTGAGCATTTATTATATACTGTCTAATAAGCATCTCATTATTAATATGTTCAAACAGATCTCTTGATTCTGCCCACTAGTCTTACCCTCCCCCGTCCCAAACCCCCTCCTATTCTAGCCTTTCTAGCATTGTCACCCGGTTGCTCAAGCTTAGAACAAGCATCAGCCATGTCCTTCTCCCTCACACCTCTCTGATCCATTACTAAATCCTGACACCTTTATTTCCAAGCAGATCCCCAAATGCTTCTCTCCCCTGGACACCTGCAGTTGGCTCCTATCTGGGCCCTTTCTTTCTCTCTGCCAAAGAACACTTAGAATAAAGTCTACATAAAGCCCTACCTGCTCCCTCACCTTCTGATCTCATCTCTCAGGTTTCCTCTTTATTCATTCCACTTCAGCCACATGGGCAATTTTTTTTTCCTGCAAAAGTGTTTTCTCCTTGGGGCCTTTACACCTGGTCCTCTGTCTGCCTGAAAATCCCTGCCCCCAGATCTTCGCATCTCCAGACCTCTGCCCAAATGTCACCTCCTTAAAGGTGTCCTATCTGATAAGCCAGCTAAATTCTCCTCCCCGCCCCCCGCCCCCATCAACCACTTATTATTCCCTGCTTTATTTTCTTCTTAGGACTTAGGATGATCTGAAACAATTCCCTTACTTGTTGCTTGTTTATGTCTGGCTCTTTTATTGGAAAGTAAGCTCCACAAAGAGCAACGGACTTTCTTGCTCACTTCTATATCCCCAGCACACAGGACAGAATCTGGTATGCAGGAGGCTCACAATAATTACTCCTTGAATAATTAACCCTCTCAAAATCCCTTTAGATTATTATTAGCTCCACTTACAGTTCAGAAAAATTGAGACCCAGAGGCTAAGGAATTTGCCTGCCAATGGAGGGGAGTGAAGCCTGCATTTAAATCAGACCTTATATCACCCCAGAACTGACATTCCCTCTACACCAGTGCCTCCCTTAGGAAATAATACCTAGTCATGTATGTGGTTTCTAAATCTTGCTTTCATAAACAGAAATGGTTCAAGCACATAGAAGATGCTAGTCCTTCATGCTATCACTGCCTGTGGTAGGTTGTAATTCTACCATGGAATTACACTATTCAATCTAGGCTAGCACATTTACCAAGGATTATGGTGGCTAGTTGGGGAGCTTGTTTAAGATTAAGATTATGCTTGGACCTGATAAATAATTCAAATACTTCAGTGGTGTGTTTCACTATTCTAATATTTCAAGAGATTGAGTTTTCTAACTTGAGCCCTGCATTATTTCTACTCCAAAATGAACCTGGGGGAAGTGTGGTGTGTTCAAGCTCAGATAATCTTTCTTCAGCAGATTGTCTCACTCATCAGGGGGCTATTCTAACAATGAATAAGCAGGAATTCACTTCAAGAAAAGTGCAGTGTTTTAAATGTTTACTCCTAGAGGCATCTGCATTTAGAGCACATACAAACCTTTTTTCCAGCAAAGGAAACTTCTACAAAAGGATCCACTAGATTTTTCTTATCTGCACTGCCTCCAAATAGTTCCTTTACTGTCTGTGAGAACGCATCATCCACTGGAAAGTAATGTGTTGTACATTAGAAATTAAATTTGGTTTTCTTTACAGAATAGAAATCATTCAGCAAAATAAAAAATATTCCCCAATATATGAAAACAGTTGCAACAAGAATTGTTCTCAGGTGGTGGCTAGCACCCTTAGCATTGAACTTCAGGAACCCTTTTTGCCTTAATTGAAAGAGGGAAAAACGCTTTCTTCCCATAGTATTTTAAAATCCAAAGGAGTATCTTGAAAAATACATTTCTAAATTATTATGCCCAGAATCAATCAATTTAGTGGGTAAAAAGGTAAAATAAAGAAAGCCCATCCAGCCTGGGTAAGAAGCAGTTCTCAAACTCAGGTCTGGTTTCAATTTGGAAAAGGTGCTTTAGGTCAAAATGACACAGGCCCCAACATGATACAGACCCAATCTGAGGTCTTCAGAGAAATTCTGGAAAATTTAGCATAAACTACAAACAGAAGATTGCTGTTTGAAGAAACTCAAAAGTGAAAAGAGATCAATTAAAGACCAGTGTTGAGGGGGATGGATGTGGCTCAAATGGTTGGGCGTCCGTCTCCCATATGGAGGGACCCGGGTTCAATCCCCGGGGCCTCCCAGTAAAAAAAAAAAAAAAAAAAAGACCAGTGTTGAAACTATAATGTGAGGTTTAATTTATTTGCTTCATTTATGACAGTTCTAAGAAAGACGGTGCAGGGAGGAATTGCAGGATCTTACAAAGGAGAGAATGATCCCAAGGAAAAGTTGAAAACCCTGAAGAGCCCCCTGCCCTAGAGAGAGCCTGGAGAGGAACCAGTGTCTCCAAGCCCAGCAGGAAGCTGACAGGCCAGGCAGATAAGATACTGGGTCATCAGCAATGGCTTGGGAGCAAATGGACTAGTTACGATAAATGGAATCACTGCAAGTAATTCTCTTAAATGCAATCTCTCGATAAACGTATCTCATAATACAACAGGGGCAGACTTCTAGTTATTGGCACTTTTACCTCCCTTTGCTTGACTATTTTTACTGGTCCAACAAAGACATTTATTTGTTTATAAAATTTCACATTTTGGGGGGATGAAAGGGTTTGTGAGTGATGGCTGATGACCTCTCTCTAGGATTTTCTAGAAAGAGGAGAAGAAATGGAATACTGAAAGAAGATCTGATGGAGCAGAATGGGCTCAACAAGGAACATGGACCAGTGACCAGGTCCGTGAGGTGGCTGCCTCGTGAGGCTGCCTGGGTAGCTTTCAATGGGACCAGAATGAATGAAAATAAGTCTATGAATGCCTCTAAGAAGAGCGTTTGCTCTTAACACGTCCAGTCATTCAGATAATTGATAATCCCGGGGTGAGGACTGAATCAATACGTACTCTGGGGGATATCCTCTGCTCGGTAGATTTTCAGCAAGAAGGTCACCCAGCGGAGGGCAATGCCAGCAGGCAGTAACAAATTACTCTCCACATCATCACTGTCATTATCACGATCTTGTCTCTCAGGCTATTGGGCACACATGATTACAAATTATACACAAAGAAAAGCAGCACTTGTAACAAGCTAAATGGATGCTTTAAAATGAAAAACTGTTTCCAGTAGGATTTCCTGTGTTTCAGGCTTATGTGGCCAGACTCCAATTTTCCTCCAACTTCAAAACTGCTCGACAAAATTGATACTTGGATATTTCTTCAATACACCACAAAAAAAATGTGGGTCTTTGTAATTTTGTGAACACCAAATTGTAAAGAGTATGTGTATGTGAGAATGTGTGTGAGCGTGTGTGTGTCCATGAGTGTATGTGTGTGTATTCCTGATTAGCTTCCAGTTTCTCTCTGGCCATTTACTCTTTCCCACATCTGCTGCCCAATTTCCCAGAAAAACAATCTTCCCTTTAAAAAGCAATGCCTGATTTTGCAAGTGAGCCATGTTCTACAGATAAAATCAGTCCTTCTAATGATGAACAAGGAAATTTTGAAAACACATCTTTTCTCAATTAAAAAACAAACAAACACTCATAGACACCAGGAATGGTCTATGTGTGTTAGAATAAAAATTCTGTGATGAAGAAAGGAACAGTTTCTGAAGTATTGGCAGAATTGGAAAGTCAAGGTTATTGATTGGAAGCTGTGCGACATTTGACAACTACTAGTGCCCATTTGCTTAACTCTTTGTCCTCTATTTTAGTGAAAAATTGAAAAAGGTAGAGAATTGAAGGACTCACAGGAGGCTCGTCTCCGGTTCCCAGGACAAACATGCTAACTTTCATGTAACCTTTAGAACCTGAGCTTGTATCTTCTGGATCATTGAGAAGAAGCCATTTTCTCATGACTGCATGACCTAAAATCAAGAGGGAATAAGATGATAGGGATTTAGCCATAAAAAAGAATGAAGTTCTGATACATGCTACAAAATGGATGAACCTTGAAGACGTCATGTTGAGTGAAATGAGCCAGACACAAAAGAACATATGTTGTATGATCTCACTTAAATGAAAGACCTGGAGTGGGCAAATTCATAGAGAAAGAAAGCAGATTACAGGCTGCCAGGGGCTGTTAGGGGTGGCGGTTGTGAAATGGGGAGTTGCTGCTTGGTGGATGCAGAGTTTCTATTTGAGGTAATGAAAAGATTTGGGTAATAGATGTTGGTGACAGTGACACAATTCTTTGAACATAATAAATGCCACTAAGTTGTATATTTGAAAGTGGCTGAAATGGGAAATTTTGAATTGTATATATGTTACTACAATGAAAAGTTTAAAAATAAAAATAAATAAATAAAAGTAAAGGGCATTCTAAAGAGAGCTGACAGGTCTGTGATTTCATCTACTGTAAGATAAACAAGAACTTCCTTTGAAATCTTATCATGACACATCAAATGCCCCAGATGAGTCTCCATATTACTGCCATCTGCTCTGCCTTCCATGCCCCCCACCCCACTCAATGTTACTCAAACAAGACTCTTAGCTCTAGTGACTGGTTTTGTATTTTGACCTTGATAAGGTCAAAATATTATGAATGTTAAGACCATCACTATTAGTTAAAAAATTAAACACTCATACTAAGCTATTGTTTTCCATTCCAGTTCAGCACTTCCCCCTCCCCCCTTTACACACAAGATTTACAATAAAATCAAGAAAAAATATTTTTTGATCCCAAGAGTCTTCTTCTGAGGTGGAAGGAATGAACTTGCTTCAAAGTGATAGGGACAATATTACTTACCAGGTTCATCATAAATGAATCCAATATCAATCTGAAAAAAAAAAAAAAAACAATTTAAAGTAGTTTAATTAGATTTTAAAATCAATCTAGTCACTTCAAAGAAAGCATCATTAAAATATTTAAATATAATGCCCTTGACTAGACTAAATTTCCTGAGACCCAACATTTGCATCTTACTCCCTCTGTAACCCCAATGCTTTGCCTAATGTATGGTACAAAGAAGATGGTCAATCACTGTTGGATGGATGGGCTAATCTTAGAGCTGGAAAGGACCATGGAAGTAGGATAAGCAACTCATGCAGTTTGTCTAGGACTTTCCCAGTTTTAGCACTGAAAGCCCTTCATCCTATGAAATCCCTCAGTTCCAGGCAAACTGAGACTGTTGGTCACTGTCAGAGAGGTCACCTGGCCCAATTTCCTATCTGATATTCCTTCTCCTAAAACTAATGCTGATGCAAATGCTAATATTAACCACTGATGGGGCACTGCCATGTGCCAGGCACTGTGCTAGGAACTTTACATATCTAACAATCTTCACAATGACCCCATCTTACAGATGAAGAAACTAAGCATTAGAGAGGTCAAGTTCCCCCAGGACACGTGGCTAGTGGGTGCCAGACCAGGAATAAACACAGGTTTGCCTGACCCAGGTCCTTCTCTAGGACTTGTAGTGACTGGGAGTTCCTTTCTTAGAGAGACAGCCCATTCTATGTAGAATTGCTGGGAAGGAACCAACCAATATTTGCTTTGATTACTAGAAAAGCACCCCGATTCTCTTTCTGATTTGGCTTTCCTTTTACACTCAAGATTTACAATAACTGGCTTTGTAGACGGACCTCTGGGGTCACTGGTTAAGTGGAGCTGGTGGTGGCTTCTTGCCGTAGTCAAGAACCCCTTCCCTTTGGTATCAGTGGAATGACTTCCATCCACAGCTGGAACACTGGAAGGATCTTGACGTGGCAGCTTTGGGCATCTTGCTTTGGGGCACTGCTAAGGGTTATACTGTGGAATCTGACAAGACCTAGGCCAGAAGAGACTCAGCTGTGATGGCCCTGGGTCATCACATCCTGCTAACACTTCAGCTCTCAGCAAGGACCATGCTTCCAATTCTTTACACATAACCCTAAGATGCAAGACAGGCACCCTGAGATCTAGCCAGAATCAGATTCCCCATTATAAAAGTGCCCAGATTCAATGTAAATGAATGAAACAGACTGTTGACGCTTACCTTAAATTCTCCCATCAGACAATCTGCCCGCAAAGAATGGGAATTATAAACCTTGGAAGAAAGAAAAGAGGTGAAAAGTTTATTGGCCTTTTTTGCAGCTAGGGAGTAGCACTTTCCTACTCATTGCCTCCTTACCCGAATGCTGATGATTTCATCCATCAATTCGAAAGGGGTCATGTGGACGTTGTAGAAAAATAGCTGTCAAAACAAAAGAGAAAAATGAGCATTAGCAGGAGTGGGTTCAGGTTTAGTGGGGCCCAATGCCATAATTTTGGGCACCTCTTATAAAGTACAAAACGCAAATTCAGAATTAGGTTTAAATTTCATGCGCTTCATGTTAAACCCATCTTTGCATTTTGAAAAAGGGAAAAAAGAGACAAGTATAAAAATACACCATTTTTTTAACTAAATGAAATTGTTCAATTGGTACCAGATATATATTAGCTAAATGAAGTGAAGATCTACAGTCATTTCACATTGCAACTCATACTAAAATGGGTACTTAGGGCCTGCATGACCTGGAAAGTTGAGTTTAATTCTCTAACATTCCTAGCTCTGTATTTGTGTTTAGTGACTAATTTTACTTTTTTTAACAAAAAATCTTCAAAGCCAATTTGCCCACTAGATTATGTGAGTTCCTCACAGAGTCAATATTGACCATATTTTAACTATTGTAATAGTTGAGTTTAAGAAGTTTAATACTTGAGAGCTGAAGATGTAAATAGAAGGTTGTACCACATCAGCCAGTGACCATTAATCCTAAGAAAAAAAGACTGAGCATTTATTTAAAATGATTTTTCTCCAACTTTTTATTTAGAAATGTTACAAATCTACAGAAAAGTTAAAGAATGGTAAAATGAACATCTGTATACCTTTTACCTATGTTCACCAACTGTCAACATTTAGTGACATTTGCTTTCTCTCTCTTTTTTTACTGGACTATTGGAAAGAAAGTTCCAGCTGTTATGACAACTCACCACTACATACATCCTCTTGTATCTCCTAAAGGCAAAGACATCTTCCTAGATAATCACAATACTATAATCACACCCAAGAAATTTAACAGCTAATATATAGTCACTTTTTCAATTTCTCCAAAAAAATTCTTTATAGCTTTTTTTTTTTTTTTTTTTTTTTTAAATCCAGGATCCATGCAAGGATCACATGTTATATTTGGTTGTTGTGTCTCTTTAGATCCCTTAATCTAGAACAGTACTCCTGGCCTCTTTTTTTTTTTTTTTTTTTTTTTAATTTAATTTTTTCTATCCAGAGTAGTTGACTTGTAGAATATCCCATTATCTGGATTTCTGTGAATGTTTCCTCACTATTAGATTCAAATTGAACCTTTGAGAAGAAAAGACCCAGCTGATGTTAGTTACTTCCACTGTATCACATCAAGAAACTCACATCAGTTTGGCCCTGCTACTTATTGCTACTACTAAGTTTAATCACTTGGTTAAAGAGATATACATAAACTAGGACATTTTAGTAAAATTATTTTATTGATTTATGAATTAGTCTATTTTAGGATCCAGTTATTTGATTCTTCCCTCTTACAAAAGATCTAATCTCAAAAAATATATTTAATTAAAAGGAAAAATTCTGAGTCAGGTGAAAATTCTTGCTGGACTCCTCAAAATGTAGTTAAGTAAATATGAAGTCTGCATTATAAATGCATGATCAGCCTTATGCAAGTCATCCAGTCTCTTTCCCTCCCTCCGATACAGTCTTGCCTTCCAACACAAATTTCTCCCAGCCTCCCCCGACCATTTCAAGTGTTCCATCTCGGTCTGGCTCCCCCTATTGTGTGTGCTTTTACCCCACGTAGCTGCACACTGTCGTCTGAATTCACCTCAGGAGGACATGTTAGAGGGGAGAGGAAAATGGGGCCTTCCATGAAGAGGGGGCCAGTTTGAACAAAGGAGAAGAAACAGGAACACCCAAAAGAAGAAACCGATTTCTTTTGTGAATAGAGGTAGAAAGAACAAAAGCCAGAGCTTGGGCTGTAGGAACTACGAGAAATCGTGATGGAAAAGGTTCAGAGACAGGGCATCGGACACAAGCTCAAGGAATCTAAGAAATGCGTCCCTCTGCAGAGCACGGCTGGGCTCTGAAAAATTCTCCAAACTTATCACTTCTCCTCAAAGCCCCAGTAGTGAACTTTTGTGGCACTGGAGAGGACTGTTAAAGAATTAAGTATTTTGGAGAAGTGTAACAAAAGAGGTCAACAGAACCAGACTACATTCTCAGTACGGGGGTGGGGAACCCACTTCCTCATAAGTGCTTTCTTTTTACATACATTCTTTTTTTTTTTTTTTTTAAGATTTTTATTTATTTATTCATTTATCGCCCCCCTGCTGCTTGCGCTCCCTGGGCCAGCCAACCACGCCCTGCGGGCGGGGCAGGCCCGCCCCCACCAGGAGGCCCCAGGAACCGAACCCGGGGCCCCCCACATGGCAAATGGGAGCCCCATTGATTGAGCCACTGCCGCTTCCCTACATATATTCTTATTTTTAAACTTTATTTTGAAAGAAGCTTTAGATTACATAAATGTTACATTGAAGGTACAGGGGGATTCCCATATACCACCCCCCCCCAATTTTCCTCATTAACAACATCCTTCATTAGTGTGGTACATTTGTTACCATCGATGAACCAGTACTGAAGCATTGCTACTAACCATGATCTATAGTTTACATTATAGTTTACACTTTGCACCGCACAATTTTATAGCTTTTGACAGACTATATAATGGCCTGTATCCGTCACTGCTATGTCATGCAGGACAATTCCAACGTCCCAAAATTGCCCTATGTTGCACCAATTCTTCCCTCTCCCTCCCCTCAGAACCTTTGGTGGCCACTGCCTTTATATCAGTGTTACTAACATATATTACTTTTATAGCTAAGTTTTGTCACCTTTAAAAAGTCACTCTAAGTTACACTGAGACAGCTCCTCAAAGGCATCCTGTTAATAAGAAAGAGTGAAGGCAAGTGCACATGAAATCATGGGCTTTGTCATAAGAGGTGAAGGGACTTAAGTTGCATCCATTGTTGCTCATTTACCTCATCAAAAAACGGATTGTTCCCTCTCTTGATTCTTGTTCTGTGTGTCTGGCCACACATGTGGACTTTGACCACAGGCTTTATGTTGTTGCCACTTAGCTGCCGACCCTCGATCACTCTGACACGGATCTGCAAGCACAAAAGGGTGCTGTTACTTATCCTACCACGGTGTGTGGTGCAAAGATGTCCTCAGGTTTTGCTTCAGCTCTGTTACCTCTGAGGACTGTGAAACCAATGCTCGTGGTCTGGGAGGGGGCCCTGTGCTCATCTCCAGTGTGGGAACTGGGGGTTGAGTCATAGAAACCAAGAGTAGTAGAGGTGCTGAAATAGCCCAGAAATTCCCCAGGAAAGGGCAGGGCAGGGCTGACGTTGCCTCTTCTCTGGTTTTCCTGAGCCCTGGTGACGTGCTAACTCAACTCCAAAGCTGTCTCCCAAATCCAAGACAGTGTTCAGAGCTATGAAAAAATGCAGTCTCTGTACTTCTATCCTTTGATTAGCTCTTTCCTACCACCGAAGGGAAGGAAGAAGTTAAAATTTTATTTCTCTCAAGAGCCTCATCTGGCTTGACTAAATCCACTTCTGCAAGCAGAAGAATGATGGGGAGCTCTTCTGGTTGAGTACATGCACTGATGCCCCTTTTTACTAGTTGAGCCCTTGCCCATAGCAACATCTCCATCCTAACATCACTGCAATTGCTGGGAGACGGGCCATGCGGTGGTTAAACGAAGGTGTAGAAGCACTTGGGCCGTTTCTACCTGGAAGTCCTGGGGCTTGCTGGACAGTAGCCGCCGGCTCTGCTTTCCTTTGGTGAGCCTCCGAGCAAGATGAGCTCCTGACGCCGTTCCAACTGGCACTCTGGGTCCAGGCCCCATAACTGTACCATCCAACTTCTCTTCATCACCTTCATCTTCTTCGTCTCCTAAAATACGAGAAAGGAATATAGTTAGACATGACCTGTACCTTGTAAACGTCGGCACACTCCAGTTTCCCTGGCGCAGAGAGTTTTGCCCACCATGATGTTCCTAAGGCAGCAGACGAAGGAGTTGATTTGGATGATACCGACTGGGGACTTGTGACTCAGACGTAGTTTCTTTAGGAAAATACGTTTGTGGTGTGCTGGGGCACTCATTCAGGCTGTGTCGAAGAGAACGAGAGGACACCAGAGACTGCGGGGATTGCAGAACAGCATGGTATGGTCAGACAGAGCCAGAAACGACAGGATCTCCACCCTGAGGCCCGGAGGATTTATGAGGAAATGCCGTGGAAAACTGGAGCCTTGCAAAGAGAGACTTCGCTCTTCTCACTGCAAGTCTTCTGTCTAGAGATTTTTCCTTGAGAGTTTTTCTATTGTCTCTTTCTGTTTGAACCTCCTAACACACCAATCCCTGTCCACCTCACTGCAGATGAGAAAGGCATCGCCAGTTTTCTTGCAAAGTAAACTCTCTGCATTCATCCGCTGGCTTCTTCACTTCACAGACATCTGCCTCCTCATCCCCCCCCTAGTTTCCCTCACATTCCAGAAGAGAAAAGTTTCTCCTGCTCAGCAGAGTGAACCCTCCCATGTCAAGATCCCACTTCCTCCTGATTCTTTGGAAACCCTTTACAGATTGCCTTCCCCCCAGTATCTGCAGTGGCGCCTTCTCCACTAGGCACCTTCCCTTTGCCTTAAAAAATGCAAAAGTCTTTCTCTCTTTAAAACCACAAAATACAAACATTCCATCAACTCTGTTTACATCCTCCCTTTCTTTTATCCATAAATTCTTTGAGGCTCACTGCCAACCCCCAGCTTTTCTTTTCTTGGTCCACAAAAGGTTGAACACCAGCTAATCTCTACAATATAATTTAAGAGAGCCTTGAAGACTAACCACCTTGTGAAAAAATTATCAGCATGAGCACTCCCTATCTTTGGATGCTGAAACCCTTTCTTTAAAATGCAAAACCAGTTAAGAGAATTAATTTCTGTGGAGCCACCTGTTAGTTATTCACATCCTGGTATGAATTAGTCCAATCAGACTGCCATGTAGCATGGTTCTTTAAAGCTTGGATTCTGGAGTCATCATACCTGGGTTCAAACTCCAGTTCTGAGCTATGTGAGTCTGAGTGAGTTTCTTAATTTCTTTAAGTTTCAGTTTCCTGATTTGTGTTAAAAAAAGGAGGGGAATAATAATGGTTACTACAAGATTACTATAAAGATATAATTAATCCATATTCAAAGCCTTTAATAGAGTGCCTGGCACAGAGCAGCACTCAATTAACTATTTTTTTTTTCATTTTGCTGAGAAATCAGTTTTGATTAGGAAGAGGTTTTCGGGAACACAGAACACTTCCTGGGGAGCAGCAATTTGGGTGGGGGCTGGAGCCATAATGAACTGCACTGTGGATGGGGACACGAATGAGGAAGTGGCAACCACAAGGAAGTAAAAGTTCTCCTCAAAGTACTCCTCAACATGTATTCATTCATCCTTAGCCCATTCTAGTCTGGCTTCTGCTCTTCAACCACGACCTCATCTTACTAAGCTCAGTGCCCTTTTCTGAATCCTCTTGCTCAATCTTCCATGGCACTGGGCATTAGGGCACACATACAGTTCTTTGGGTCATCTCAGCTTTCCTTCTATAGCTCTAACTAATCCTTTTCAGATTCTTCCGTGGGTCCCTCTTTTTTTCCCCAACCCATTGAGTGTGATTTCCACCTCTATCCTGAGCCCTCTATTCCTTTGGCTCAATACTCTCTGGATCCACATTTCACACTTCCTTCGAGGAGCCATAGACCCACAGAATGTTAGATTAGAAGGGACCTTGGAGAGCCTTGGTTGAACCTGCACCTCACCCCATTTTACAGATGGAAAAACTGAGGTCAAGGGAGCTGAATTAGCTTGCTCGTGTTAGGAGCTGGGCTGAAACTAAGACCAAATCTTGAGGATGCCAGAAGGACCCCATAGAATCCAAACTTGGGGAATAGCTGTCTTTGTCCTCTGCAAGATCATCTGGGTCTGTTCTCCCCTATCACTAGAGTCTCCCACAAGAAGCGGGTGCATACTACTTCTCTTGGGGCAACTGCATCTGATCTTAGACTGTCCTTCCTCCTACGCTTCACCAGGTGAGTGTCTCCTCCCTCAAGTTCAGATGAAATATACTGTCTTCTCAGAGGCCTTCCCCAGCTCTGCCATCCTCTTCTGGGCTCTTATCCACCAGACTTTGCTCTAGTCAGCCCTCATGCATAGTCCTGTATCTACTGTTAACCCATAGACCTCCCCACATCATACACTCTTCAGAAGCAGGGGGGCTTGCCCTTTTCTTCTTTGTATCTGTCCCTGTGCCTTACACAAATCCTGGTATGCATAAGCGTCTTGATAGATGTGGAATGAGTAAATGAATGAGGGGTGGCATGGGTATTGCAACCATCACATGCCTTTTGGAGTTCTTCAGCAGTTTGGCAAAGCTACGAAACTGTTATCAGGAAAGAGCATCCACACAGATAAAGGGGTGCTCCTCCCAACATCAGCACCAGTCTCAGGGAAGCACAGAGGGCAGGCCTCCCCTTCTTTCTCGACTGGGCAATGGTTGGGTCATAAGCTATATAACCCTCCACCCAATGAAGATTTCTATCATCTTGGGCCCCAGTGGGACATCCTCTTTACTGTGGATGGTTCCATTTTGGGTTGTTGGTTGTTTATGACAGCAAGCAGGAGAAAAAGTAGAGGTAAACCATAATCCTTTACAAAACTGTATCCAGAACCAGCACTCAAACTCTTGATGGATGCCCTAAAAACAGAATGCAGGGGAATGGATATAGCTCAAGTGGTTGAGCTCCTACTTCCCATGTTTGAGGTCCTGGGTTTGATACCCGGTACCTCCTGAAAGCAAACAAAGAAACCAACTGTCATTGGGCAGCGGATGTAGCTCACTGGTTGAGCACCTGCTTCCCATGTACAAGGTCCTGGGTTCAATCCCTGGTACCTCCTGAAAAACAAACAAGCAAAAAACAGACTACAGGTAATGGTGAGCCAATTTCTCCTGGAAACACTATTGAGCTGAAGGTATCGGTCAGAAGAAACCAACTTGAGCCATCACTACTGCCAGCTTCTCTACACAGTAGCAGAAGGATATTTGAGCAGGAAATTGCTCCTTCATGTGGCAGGAAGCTGCACAGGATTAAACAATGCTACATGAAGTGTTCCACAAAGAATAAAGGGACCCTAAAGATGCTGCTGAACACACCCTTCCACGCAAGCTGTTTCATTACTGAAATGTTAGTAATTGTACTGGCATGCCTTGTTAATGTGACCTAGCATGAATTTGATCCACAGCCAATTGGATCTACAAAATATGACTCTTTCACGGCCACAGAGGGCAACCGTAACTTGGGAACGAGTGGTTGAAAAGGAAGAGCTGCTGGCGAAACAATGGGGATGGGCCAGCTCAAAGTCATCACTGCTTGGGAAAGGCATAACTCAGAGCACTTGCCTCCTGGAGACTCTGTACGCAAAGGCCAGCACACCAACGGTGCACTCGCAGCTACCCTCCAAAGACCTGCTGATGTTAACCAGGGCCAGACAGAAAATCATGCCGTTCAGGCTAGGCTGGTGGAGAGAATGGGACAAGGAGGAAAGACATGTAAAAATAACTGGAAGGTCTTTGTGATTCACTAGAGCTGGGAATTAAGGGTTAACATGAACTTGATTTCCTGGCATTTGGAAGAAAATCGTTCCTAAGTCTTTTCATCTGTCAAGGTACTAAATTCAGAAATAATTTTTTAACATGATAATTGTATTTCTCACTTGAACAAATGATCATCAATAACCTTAAGATGATAAGCTACCACGTATGGTCTGAGTCATTTAAAATGACTGGCTGGAGGCCATCTTTTGTGTCTTTCCAGTTCCCTCCTCCTAATTCTCAAGTCCACAAGTCTATAGCTGCACAGGGAGCCGCAGTCTATTGAACACATTTTCCCCATTCCCCACTTGCTTCATGTCCTCATTTTCCTTCTAACTCAGGTTGGAGTCTGTGGTCTAACACTGGAATCACTTCCCTGCACGCCCCCTCTATCCTTTCCCTCCTCTCCCCTTACTGGGCTCACCTGGTTCATTCAGCTCTCCACTTACTCCACCTGCACCCCAGCAGCTGCACTTGGCAGAGAAGCACACACTGCATGCCCACTGGTCTCACTTCAAACGCATGATCACAAACTGAAGTGGATCCTCAGGGCTGCCCAGCCATCCTACTACATGACTTCCAAGTTTTCCAGGATCCGGGTCTGAGACAGCCACTGATTAGACAATAATGTCAAGTCACTTCGCCTGTCTGAAGTCCCATATATTTTGCACCTTGAAAGCTTCTGTCACCCTCTCTTATCCTCACTGTCAGCTAATGACCTTGCTTATTATTTCAGTGACAAAACAGGCAATCAGAAGAGAATGTGTGCATCTTCCTACTTCCAAATCCACCATCATACCTGCATCTGTGTTCTGCCTTCTCTCCTGCAACAACCGATGAACTGTCCCTGCTTCCCCACCGAGGCCAAGCCTTCCACATGTGCACGGGATTCCAACTCCTTCTGTCCACTCAAGGACTTTGCTCCTGCAATTTCTGCCTTTGTTTCTTCTTACACATTTTCATCAAAATATAAACATGCTGACATATCTCCCATAATTAAAATAACAACTTCCTTGATTCCACAACTCCTATAGTTAGTTACTAACCCTTTTTTTTTTTTATCTCCTATTTACAGAGAATGCCTCGGAAGAACTGTCTTATATCCACTGTCTCCACTTCATCTCCTTTAATTTTCTCTTGCACCCCCTCCAATCATGCTTTTCCCCCACCACTCCACCAAACTGCTCCTGTCAAGGTCACCAAAGACCTTCACATTGCTAAATCCAGTGGCTCAGTCTCAGCACTCCTCTTCCTCAACCTCTCAGGAGCAGTTGATCACTTACTCCCTGAAACTCTTTCTTGGATCCAGCCTATAGGGGCCATGGACAAACTGCTTTCCTGGCATTTGTGATGTGAAGTAATTACCAAAAAAACTTCTGTCATCCTATTTTTTTACATGACCTTTGGCTTCAGTCAGGCCAGTTCAACGGAATCATAGAACTTCAGAGCTGGAGGAGATGTTACATGTCATTAAATCCAATACCCTGATGTTACAACTGAGGAATCTGCGGCTCAGAGAGGTTAAGTGGTTCACATACTGTCACATAGCTTGATAGTGGTACCAGATCTCAAACCCAGATCTGCTGACTCACTGTGCTTCAGGGTGTCCTCACTGCCTCTCACTGGTGGTGGCAAGCTCTTCAGAGTTCCCTTGAATAGATGCCATCCTGCCTCCCCAACAGTTACCACGTCACTCAGTTAAATCCTGCCAAGATTTTGACTGCAACCAGCACCAACTTGTCCCCTTTCCAAATGTCAGTAACTCCCTCCGTGACCCACACTTGGTTACAAGTGATATAGCAAGTCCTCTAGGAATGGCTCACTGTCACTACTCCACAACTCTTCATAATTCCTGAGATGTGCTTGGCTTCATTCCAGAAGCTCAAGAGTAATATTCTTGCAAACTGGCCCTCTGTGCAGTCACTTAGGACAATGATGCTTTCCCACATGGTTTCTGTTTGCCCACCCAACGCTGAAGAGCTGGCAGCCGTAGGAAACCTTCTCATACAGCCAAGTTTACCTTTGGCCTCCGCTGTGGGTACCCACCTCTTTCCCTCCTCTGGCTCGCAGCACTCTCCTTCTAGCACTTCTCCCTTCAAGCATAGGGGAGTGTGCTATCAGCACCCCATCTGCCACCGGCCTTCCCCTCCCCACCTCCATCGCCCTCATGTGTCTGTATCTTGCCAGGGAGGAGCTTCCCAATGAACACAACTCCTAGGAATGGCTGAGGAGGAACACGTGCCCAGTCACCACTGGCTTCCTCCCAGCCTGGAGATCCTAAAACTCAGCTCTCCCTCCTGCAGCATGCTCCTTTCTCCAAACACCCTCCGCACTCCTACCTTTCCTGCTTCAGCACTGATTAGGCCACCATCCCACCTAATCCCTTTGATGGAGAGTCCTTTATGGAATATTTTATCCTTTTTCTGATCAATATTTACTATTTCTCCAGAGCAACCCTGTTTTTCTGGAGTCCTGGAAAGCCTTTCTCTGCCTATGATATTACTTCTGCCTCACATAATGAGGTCTTGTTAACGTGGTGGTACTGGTCAAGGCAGAATTTATCTTGGACCCAAGGTCGTTGCAAAATCATCGGAACAAAGGGCTGGTATAATAGCATCTCCAGTTGTAGGCTAGATAGCAGAACAGAATAGAGTATGTTTACAAGCAGGAAAACATGTAACATTTTGGAGATCACATGTTGATTACCTGGAATGTTGAATAATAACTTTTCTGGGTTTCTAAAATACTAGAAGTTAGATAAATAAGTGTCTGTTTCTGACTATAAGTGATTCATTAACCCCCACTCCAATTCTTAGGTAAATCTCAGTAGATGTGCCCTAAGAATTTTCTGGCCTGGTTCCAATACACAGACCAGAGCAAAGGTAATGGGGAAGAGCTTCTAACCAAGCATGGATACAAACACAGCCTTGCTGAGAAATCCTGCTGTGAGCCAGTCTGAAACACATTACCCAAAGAGCTCTGCCTGAATCTGGGCAAGATAATGTTAACCAGATAAAATGCTCCCTGGAAGTGAGCTCCAAAAGCTGCCTTCACCAGGATCTCCTGGGAATTCCTGCTAATCACACAGACTGGGGGGCTCCCCTCCAGATCAGCTTATTAGACTCTCTGGAGGTGGGTGCCATAAATCTGCACAAAGATCTCTCTTGATGAATTTAATATACCTAAATTTGAGAACCTCTTCTCTGTTATGATCACTTTGATTTTCTTAAATATCCTGGAAAAAATGGGCCTAATGCAGTCAGTTTTACTGGACAAAGCCATTTGATTCAAAACCCAGTTCTGGAAATAGTGCCTGCAACAATCTAATAGCACATTAATCACTTTCCAGCTCAGCTCTGACCATGTCAATCTCTTGTTCAGAAAACGTTCCATGGATTCCTGTGGTTTGTCCATCAAGGACAAATGTCTCCACTGAGCACTCACAGCCCTCAGGAACATGCGTCCCTCTCACCACACCTCTGGAGGAAACAGTCACTTTCCACTATTCACTAGTGTTCCACCAAAATGCCCTTCTTGAAAGAAAGAAGTTAAATCATATACATTGTCTATCCTTCTTTCACTCATTCATTTATTCACTGAACCAAGCAAGCATTTGTTGAGTAATATGACAAAGTACTATGCTAAGCACTAAGAGAACAGTTGAAAACAGCTAAAAAGGCACTTTTTCTAGGACACTCTCTCATTTGGCAACCAATTATATATTCCCCTCTCCTTTGATTTCTCCTGTAATAATTTGCTTTGTCTTTTCTTGATGAATTTATTATACACATCCATATCGGGTTATAGTTATTCATGCTTGCATTTTATCTTTCTTCTGGACTATAAGCTCCTTGGGGGCAAAACAATGCCTTATTCACCTCTATATGCCTCACAGACAGGTGTCAGTAAATGTTTTCTGAACTGGATCAAATTTAATTTTTTTTTTTTTTTTTTTTACCGGGAGGTCCCGGGGATCGAACCCGGGTCCCTCCATATGGGAGACGGACGCCCAACCAGTTGAGCCACATTCGACCCCCCCTCAAATTTAATTTTAAGCGAAGTGACTCTGGTGTTTGTAGAATGAAATAAATTCGAAGGAGCAAAGCCTGACTCTGAATGAGCTTCCGCATTTCTATAGTTGGACAAAGCACAATTTTAACAGATGGTTCTTCAAAAATAGACTAGAGATTATTAATATAGTTTATCCCAGTCACAAGAATGTAGGTTCTAGTCAAGCTGACAGACATCTGGTGAATTCAGTTGCCATGGTAACAGGTTTTCAGGCGGTCAAGCCTGTGGTCTGGGTCAGCTCACCCCTCTGTCACAGGAACAATCTCAGACGTGAGTCAATCAAAGGCACACATATGTCACACACTTTCAGTCAAGCCACCAATACCCCAGGGCCTGTATCTTCTGTCTTCTCCACATAAGAGTTCCAAGAAAACATTCCTTAAAAACCAATATCTGATGTGGTCAGTCCCTATGATTCTATGACTGATTGGTCATAACTTGTCTTTTTTTTCATTTACAGGGGTGAATTTTCCCAAAAATCTTCACTTTTGTTCTCTATCATTAATATTTCAAATTTCTTCTTTACAGGATATAGATAGTAATTTTAAAAATAATTTTTAAAAATAATTTAATTTTAAATGTAAAACATTTAAAAATAGACCTAAACTAAAACACATAATATTCAGAATGCCAAATGCCAAAAATAAAGAGAAAATTCTGAAAGTAGCAAGGGAGAAGTGAAACATCACATACAGGGGACGTCTAATAAGACAGCGAGGATTTCACTTCAGAAACCATGGAGGTGAGAGGGCAGTGGTATTATAATTAAGGTACTAAAAGAGAAAAACTGCCATCCAAGAATTCTTTATCTGGCAAAACTGTCCTTCAAATATGACGGTAAGTTTAAAATATTCACAGATAAACAGAAACTATGAGAGTTCGTTAACAAGAATCCAGCTCTGCAGGAAACACCGAGGGGAGTTCTGAAGCCAGAAAAGAAAAGGCAAGAAAGAGAGGCTTGGAGGAAAGTACAGAAAGGAAGGCTATTAGAAAGGGTAACCAAAAGAGTAAAAAAACAGACAAAAATATGATATGACATATGAAAGCCCAAGAATAAAATTGTTGAAGTAAGTAATGCCTTTACAGTAATAACATTGAATGTTAATGGATTAAACTCCCCAATCAAAAGACATAGGCTGACAGAATTGATAAGAAAACATGAGTCATCCATATGCTGTCTGTAGGTGACTCATCTTAGACCCAAGGATAAAAATAAACTGAAAAGTGAAAGGTTGGAAAAAGATATTTCACCCAAATAGTAACCACAAGAGAGCAGGAGAAGCTATACTGGTGTCAGACAAAACAGACTTTAAATGCAAAAAAGTGATGAGATGCAGAAGGCCAATATATATTAATAAAAGGAACAAACCACCAGGAGGAGTAACAATAATAAATTTCTATGCACCTAACCAGGGTGCCCCAAAATACATGCGGCAAACTCTGGCAAAACTGAAAAGAGAAATAGACATCTCTACAATAATGTGGAGACTTCACATCAATATATGGAATAACTAGACAGAAGATCAATAAGGAAACAGAGAACTTGAACAATATGATAAGGTGGACCAGATAAACACATATAGAACATTGCACCCCAAATTGGCAGGCTATACATTCTTCTCAAGGGCTCATGGATCTTCCTCCAGGAGAGACACATGTTGGGTCACAATACAACTTTCAATAAATTTAAGATTCAAATTATACAAAGCACCTTCTCTGATCATAGTGGAATGAAGCTGGAAATCAATAATATGCTGAAAGGGGAAATTCTGCAAATATATGGAGGCTAAACAACACACTCCTAAATAGTCAGTGGGTCAAAGAAGAAACTGCAAGAAAAGTTAGTAGATATCTCAATACAAATAAAAACAAGAACACAACTTATCAAAACTTATGGGACACAATAAAGACAGTTCTGAGAGCCCTAAATGCCTACATTAAAAAAGAAAATTCACAATAACTCTACATTAACTCTACAAGAAATACAGGAACTCAACAAACCAATCACAGGCAAAAAGATTGAATCAGTTAACAAAAATCTTCCAACAAAAAAAGTCCAGGACAATATGGCTTCAGAGGTGAATTCTACCAAATGTTTCAAAACAAATTAATGTCAATCCTGTTTAAATTCTTCCAAAACACTGAAAAAGAGGGAAAATTATCCAACACATTTTATGACGCCAACATCACCCTAATACCAAAGCCAGATAAAGATACTATAAGAAAAGAAAATTATAATTCATCTAATGAACACAGATGCAAAAATTCTCAACAAAATACTTGCCAATCAAACCCAATAGCATATTAAAAGAATTGTACACCTATCAAGTGGGTTTTATTGCTGGTATGCAAGGGTGGTTCAACATTAGAAAATCAATTAACACCACATTAGCAAACTGAAGGGCAAACTACATGATCATCTTGACTGACGCAGAAAAGGCATTTCACAAAATCCAGCATCGTTTCTTGATTAAAAAACACCATGAAAGATAGGTATAGATGGAAAATTCCTCATTTTAATAAAGGGCATATTTGATAATTCCACAGCCAACATTGTACCCAATGGGGAGAGGTTGAAAGCTTTCCCTTGATCAGGAACAAGACAAGGATGGCCACTGTCACCACTGTTATTCAACATTGTGCTAGAAGTTCTAGTTAGAGCAATTAGGCAAGAAAAAGAAATAAAAAGCATCCAAATTGGAAAAGAGACAGTAAAACTCTAACTATTCACAGATGACATGATCCTATATCTAGAAAATCCTGAAATATCCACAACAAAGCTATTAGAGCTAATAAATGAGTTCAGCAAAGTGGCAGGATACAAGGTCAACATGCAAAAATCAGTAATGTTTCTATACACCAGTAATGAGCAAGCTGAGGAGGAAATCAAGAAAAAATTCCATTTACAGTAGCAACAAAAAGACTCAAATATCCAGGAATTAATTCAACCAGGAATGTAAAGGATCTGTATTTAGAAAACTACAAAACACTGCAAAAAGAAATCAAAGACCTAAACAAATGGAAGGACATTCTAAGTTCATGGATTGGAAGACTAAACATTGTGAAGATGTCATTCTACCCAAACTATTTATAGATTCAACACAATGCCAATCAAAATTCCAACAGCTTGCTTTACAGAAATAGGAAAGTCAATTAACAAATTTATTTGGAAGGGAAAGGGATCCCAAATAGCCAAAAAGATCCTAAAAATGAAGAGCAAAGTCAGAGGACTCACGCTTTCTGACATTGAAGTAGTTTATAAACAACAACAAAAACAATAGGGTGAGTTGGGGGAAAAATACACCAAATATAAGATATGAACTAGAGTTAGTAATAATACTTTGACGATGCTCTTTCATAATTTGTTACAAAAGTTCCACAACAATGCAAGGTATTGTTGGTAGGGTGATATATGGGAGCCCTGCATGATGTTATGCATGTTTGTTTTGTAAGTTCACAACTTTTACTATACATGTATTGTTCATGTATGTTCATGTATGAATGATATACTTCAATAAATTTCTTAATGAAAAAAGTCAATATCAGTGGTTGTTAATGCTTTGTCTTAGGACGATAGGATTGTGAGAGCTTTTTGCAGTCTGTGTCTTATTTCTGTGAGGCTTAAATTTTTTATAATCAGGTATCACTGATGTACTAAAAAAAATCGAGTCCAAATTTTTAAAATTTTGAAAAGAGCTATGTAAAGTGGAGGAAGCAAACCCATAATACTTTTAGAGAAACGAGTAAAGATTTTTCTTGAGCATCAGTTGAAGGGGAGGGAGAACAATAAATTCAGGGCCAGATGTCCTGTTTATGGCATTAAGGTCGTGATGGTGAAGGCATGGTTATCTTACTCTCATGTTTCTGGCTCATGTTTGTCGGTCTTATCTTCCCTGAAACCATGGGTTCATTTTTCCTCAGTGTCCTCCCTAGCACGGAGCTGTTATAGGTCTCAAAATATCACTGCTGAGTTGAACTGAATTACCATGTTAAGAAAAAACATTTTTTCCTTGAAATATCCAGACAGTGTAAGATATTGGGAAGATTGAAAAAAAAAAAAAAAAAAAAAGCCAAAGGAAAGTTTCCTTTAGCCCCATTACGAGCTAACATTCGGAATGCTCCCCTTGACTCGGCCTTGGTGAATATTAATTTTATAGATCAAAGACAACACTTCCAGATCAAAGAACCCTGTTCATTTTTTAAATAAAGAAATTTCAGTTTGGTAAATAAATGGTCATCGCACGTTTCCCAGCACTTGGTAACATTCTTTGTTTGGAAGCCAAAGGAAAGGTGCCCACGTTCTGGTTCATTTCCGCTCTCAGTGTGCAGCGTCAGGGACTTCTGGGGAAGCCTTGGGCTGCCCTTGCCCTGACTGGAGGTCCCCCCACCTGCGGCGATCCAGCTTCCTAAGGAGACGGGCAGATGCTTTCAGACCACAGCTACCTCTAAGAGCACTAGTAATGCAAAGGGGCTCTTGGGTGAGAAGGATTTTCTCCCAGTGGGTTTAAAAGTTCAAGAGTTGGTGCTTTTCTCATTCCTAAGGATGATGCTTTTTGCTCCAGGGAAATTGCATGTTTTTGGCACTTGGGTTTCTGGACTTGAGCTCACATGGGTCCGTCTTAGGAGACAGGATCTCCCCCCGCACTCAGAATAGCTTGATAAACTGCTTGTTCTCAAAGGCTTTCTGGTCCATTGGGACAAAATGTTATAAAAAAAAAAAAAAAAAAAAAGATATTTTAAAAGAGAGCATTTGGTCATCTCACCATGACTCTGAGTCAAACCAGATCATTCTCTTCTAACAGCTCTGCTTTTTTAGAGGAAGCAATTTGAATGTTCATACCGAGTGTGCTACACAACTGAGCTCATGATTACAAGCCATCTGGAATTGTTTCTGCAATAATAAGAGCTACCATTAATGTAGCACTTACTGTATGCCAGGCACTGGACTAAGTATTTTATATGCAATCTCTCATTTATCTTCCCAACTTTATGATGTAGTCACTGTTATTATCCCCACATTACAGTATAGAAAGCTGAGACTCAGAGAGGTTAAGTAACTTACCCAAGGTCACCTGGCTAATTAATAACAGACACAGAATCCAACTTAGGCGGGGGCTGATCTCAAAGCCCTTGCTCTTAGCCTTAATGTTAAGCTTTCAGGATAAAGAGTCTTAAAACCTGGACTGAAAGTTCCTGGAGGGCAGGAGCTGTATCTTGAAGCACTTTTCACCCTGAGCATTGCAGCATCTAGCAAAGGTGCTGCAGAAACACAGCAACCAATCGTTTCATTCCAAAAATATTAATAAACAGTGAGGCACCAAACTCTCTAATTTGTAAAGTTCACTCCTTTCACTTGAATGAAGCACTGTTATTTTTCTCCCAAAGGCCTGGCTGAAAGATTAACACATTTAATATTTTGGCCATTGAAACGGAATAAATATGATGAAACTGACTTTTCAACTGCCAGTGAACAGTCAGGCTTGGGAAAACCATAAGCGTGAGTGAAGGTGTTCTGATTCTCCCAAATCAAGAGGCCATTCCAGATAGCCCATCCGTTGGGGCTGCCTGCTGCGGGCCAAAAAGTACCTATTCTCTTTCCAGGCCAATGCAAATACTGGCAATGACAGACATCGGCGGAGGAGGCAGGAAGGGACCGCGTTGGATCACTTAGCTCAGCACCTGACGGAGCGTTGTTTGGTACTGGGTTCTTTCCTCCTTGTGGCAGCGAAGGGAGCCAGGGATGTTCTTGAGCCACTGCAGGGCTCTCGCAGGGCTGGGAGTGCCTGAGGACCACGGGGTGTGCCCAGGGTGCTGCTGGGCAGGGGGTACGCAGCATGCTGCTAGAGCTGGGGCTGTATCAGTCCAGCCGCCACCAGGTGAGAAGGGGCCAGCTAGCCCATGCAGCAATGCACAACTACTTGGTCAAGAAATGGGCTGAAATACTAATCCTGGACAATCTGCATGGCAGGGGGAGTGGAGGCAGTGGCTGAGGGGGATAAAAAGTCAGGCAGAAATTGTGGCAGAGACTCCATGGGCCAGGAAGGTAGGCACCGCTACTGCGGATGTTGAGTAGATCACTCGGTGGCCAAAGAGCTGAGCTCAGAACCACGAGAAACAAAGAGAGGACAGGACATAAGCAGCTGAGCATGGCAGAAACAAGTGCCAGCCAGTCCTCCTGGGAAGGAGAATTTCACAGCAGCAGGAAAGTGTGACAGGATGAGTGGGTCTTTCCCTTTCTAGGGCACATGCTGAGGCGGGGGTCACAGGGGCATTTGGTAATGCATCTCAGGGCAGAGGAAGGGGCAGAAACACCTTTAGAATCACATCACCCTGGAAAAATGCTATGAGGAAGTCAAAATCAGCTGTGCCAAAGGCCTGATTGTCTTGTAGACCCTTCACCTAAGGTCCAAAGCCTTCCCTCAAGTCCCCAGCTCCATCTAGAGCAGGCCCTGATGGCCCTGAATGACTGACAACCATGTCAGAGAGAAAGGGGAATAAGAGGAGGGTTATTATAAACAGGCTCCAGCCCAAGGTTACTGACCACGAGACTGGAGGCCGGGAGCTCAGCCTGGTGCTTCACACCTTTGGGAGGTGAGGAGACCCACAGAGGAGAGCAGAAGGGCCACGCCTCGAGCCCCGCATTGTATGGGGTCTGTGTGTGCTTGTGACACACACGGGGTCTGAAGGAAAGCCCTGTTTGGGACATTCTTCTGGCGTCTGTGTGAGCACTTGATGAGCTCACCATGAGAAGCTCTTCCCTTCCACCTTAGGGCATTTCGTAAACAACAGTAACATCCCTCATCAGGGCAGCTCTGCCTGCCTTACAGGGCCTCTGTCGAGGTGGACAGGGAGCTACCGACAGTGTGACAACAAGGAAGGCATTCTCTGGAGACTTTCCTTTCCTTGTGTGTCTTTGGGAGTTTCCCCTTGGCGTGGGCTGGGCCTTCAGAACGGTCAGCTTACCTTCCATGCCTGGCCCGCTGGCCCCGCTTGGGTCATTTGGATGTGGAGCCGAAGGTGGGTCATAGCCAATCACCAAGTCAATGGTGGCCTGGGGAGAGAGAATTCATTGCAGAGAGAATCAGTGCAGGGCACTGGAATGTTATGGCTTCAACGTAAATCACTGCAGCAGGAGTAAAAGTTTGGGAAGGGGTAAGCAGTGGACAGGAGGGAGAGGATAGAAAAGGAGAAGGGCGACATATGCTCAATTGTTAATATCTTCCCACATTGACACAAGGCAGAACAGGAAAACTAGGGGTCTGGGAAAGGAGTTACCTGTTACAGGTTGCCAGGTGTGTAATTGCTGAAGCACATAAATTGGAGTAAAGTTGTGACGAGCAAGTATGAACTTGTAATTAGCCTCTATTCTAGACTGGAAATGGCCTCCAATAACAGAGTTACAGTTACAGAGGCTCATTTTAAAGTTTTAATTTATTTGTTTGCTCATTGACTTATTTGAAATTTATTTTCACATTTTTCTCTAAATAAAATTTTAAGTGACTATCAAAAAATGCATATACAGTATGATTCATAAATAGGAACAAAGAGGGAGAATAATGTCTGATTAAAGAGGAAACATGTATGGAAATCATAAAGTTCAACAAAATTGCCATCTCCCTTACATAAAATGAGGTTCCAGAATGCCTAGGTGCTGAGGCAAAGAGAGAAACAGAAAACCTTATGTAACTTTCATTACCAGAAAGGAGGAGACAAACCAGTTTCTTACAGGAGATAAAGTTATTCCTGTTGATAAAATCTGAGATAAATTTCTCATATGGGTCATTATTCTAGGGCAGAGTTTATACTTTTATATTTCATGCATCACAGACTTGCAACAAAATTTGCTACAGGATCAACACAAGGTTGCTAAATTTTATTTTACCAAACGCATGCCCATGCCTACCATTTACCATCACAATCAGTTTATATATAAAATAAAGGCATTTTAACACCAAAAATGAATCATCAGGAAGGACAAACCTCAGAATAAAGGGAATTCTCTGGAAAAAAAAAAATCAGAATTATGTGAGGGAGCGGATATGGCTCAAGCAGTTGAGCGCCTACTTCCCACATGGGAGGTCCCGGGTTCGGTCCCCAGTGCCTCCTAAAAACAAAACAAGGCAAAACAAACAAACAGCAAGCAAACCAACAAAAAAAACAACTCAGGGGAGCCGATGTGGCTCAGTGATCGAGCATGGGCTTCCCACGGATGAGGTCCCAGGTTCAATCCCCAACCTCAGTACCTCAAAAAAAAAGAAAACAAAAGAATTGTGTGCACATGCACACACAACAAACACACATGGGTTACCAAGTAAAATATGGGATGAAATAGTTGGGGCACACTTATAGTAAAAAAACTACTCATTGTTTACTTGAAATTCAATTATAAATGGGCATCCTGTACTTTTATTTGCTGCATCTGGTAAACCCTAGTGCACGCGCGCGTGCGCGCACACACACACACACACACACACACACGACACTGCCCTTATCTTTTCCATCTGCCTACTCATCAGCCAAAACTCTCCTTAGGGACCAGCACAGCCTGTGGCCAACTTAGGAACCACTGATCACCACTGACCTGGGAGGCACTGAACAGGACAAGAAACAATGTCCCCAACAACCATTTCATAACAAATAAGAAATCATAAAAGCAGCACCTTATAGCTACCTATGCTGAAAACCAAGGCTACAGCATGAAGGCCAAATGCAGGGAGCTCTGAGGGGCTCAGCTGCTATAAACATTACCTATAAGAATCAAACTTCTAAAACCTAGACGAGCACATGGATGACTCACCCCCTGGATTGGGGTGTTCAGGCTGTGTTCCAAGGAACCTCAGGGCCCCCAGAGGTTCTCTGGGATGAGGGGAGCACAGGGGCAGACGTGAGGCCCTTCACATGCCTCCTCCATTCAGCCATCACAGTTCTGCCACTTGAGGGTTCTACAGAGAATTTCTTCTGTGCTTCCAAAAAACAAACAAACAAACAAACAAAAAGCAGCCAGAAAATCACTGACTGGTACCATTTTTCCTATACGTCATTTCTCTCAGCCAGGCTTTGGGTAGATACATGATATTCGACATTTTGAATGTACCTTTTATGGGTAGGATGCTGATTAACAGCAAACGTATAAACTTTTGGAGACACCAGCAAGATCAACCTTTGCTCATGGCCATTGAGAGGCCTACCCCCTATTCTTCCCTAAGTGGATGGCTTCATTTAGTATAAAAATTTCTCCCTTTATCCAGGCCCTCAAGCAAAACAAGTCTGTTGGAAAATGAAAGGGTTAATTGGCCAAATATTAACAAGTATATGAAATTGGGGAGCTGTCATGTTGGAGTCAATTTTTTTTTGTTGTTTGTTTTTTTTGTTTTGTTTTGTTTTAAACTTTTTATTCAAATATAATAGACATACAGGTAAGTGTACAGCTCATTGAAGTTTTACAAACTGAACATACTTGTGTAAGTAGCAGCACCTCAGGTCCCCCTCACACCCCTGCCAGGCAGTACCTCACCGCCCTCCTGACCCTGTCCTGAAGTCGGTAGTGTAGTGGATAGAGTACTGAGAGCCAGACCAACCTGGACAGACCCGGTTCTACACACTTGTGCCACTGACTAGCAGTGTGACTTGGACAGATCATTTACCTTCTGAAGGCCTCATTTTCTTTATCTGCAAAATTATTGACAATACTTGCCCTTCCCATTCTGGAAGGCTGCTGGGAAGAGGTATGTCCATGAACATAGAAATCCTGTTTTCCTTGTCAATATTGACAACCTAGATGGAGCCTGCTTTCACTTATCAGTCACCCTGTCTGGGTTGTATCTGAGACCCAACCATCCTCTGAGGGACCAAGATGTTGCAATTGGGAAAGCATCTCACCTAGGGAGCCAGAGCATTGGGGTTACCCTAGTCCCAGCCTCTGGGGAGCCTGGCTCACAGGAGATGTATGCGAGTCTTTTCCCTTGAAGCACTGAATGTAGGGACAATGGTGAATGGGGTATGAGTTGTGTTTGGGGCTACCCTTTCCATGCTTGATTTTGCTTCCTGTGAAAATTCCAAATTCTCTGAATTAGGAGAATGGGACATGGACTTGGGTGTTTTTTATTTGAATAGTGGAACTTCTTCAAGTGAAATCTTAATTGCAACAGTAGAAAGCTGCTGCTCTGGGGACTGCAGGGTGGAAGTGCAGAGCCCTGTCCTGCGCTGGGTTTCTGGCCCACCTAGGTGGTTGAGGCAGCTCTGTGGAACTTCTGGGCTCCAGGGAATGAGTGCCAGCCTGAGTTTCCACATTCTCTGACCTCCTGTTCCTAAGATTAGAGAAAGAGAAGGAATCCCCATGGCCCAGCTTCCCAGCTGAACTTAGGACTTTCTGGAGATTCCCTCCTGCCATCCTGTCTTCCCCTCTACCCATGACAGGCTGCCTCCTGTGGGGTGGAAGGACAGTTCAACTGCCTTCCATTGAAAGTTGGACCTTTCATCTGTTAAATAAGGATAGAGAGACGTGCTATGCAGGATTTGTTGTTCGAACCAAACCAGATAAACTATGCAAGCTAGTTTCCTTCCCCTTTCCCTGAGGCCGCACCTCCTTCCCGTCTGGGCTCTTCCCGGCCCCTCCCCAGTAGTTTTTTCCCGTCATTTACTTAGAAAACACTTCTACTTAGCACCTGTCACACTGCAGTGGAGTTATTCAAGTTGTTCATCGCAGTATTTTAAAAAAACCATGACACCCTCCCACTGGCCTGCTCTCAGCAAGGGTAATTGGGCCGCAGCAGGTGCGCCGCCGTCGCCGCTGAGGGAACACGGGCTGCGCGCGGGCAGTGACGTGCCGGTGCCGCTGGAGTGGGGCCAGTCAAGCCAGAGAGGGCGTCTCTCCAGTGGCAGGAAAGCGAGTCCCAGCTCCACCCTAACCCGCACCTCGGGCCCAAAGCACCGGGGTCTTCTCACCTGTAGGACAGGGATAAACAGCTTGCAGAGGCCTTGTCAATTTTTTTTTAAGCACACTTGTGAAAGAGAGTTCTGGTCCCACTGCAGACAATATCAATATGTTCTTTTTTTTTTTTAAAACTGAAATAATTTATGAATATGTTCTTAATTAAAGAGTATGTGATCAGAAAACATGCATCTACCAATGCAATAGCAGAGAATGCAAAATTGACATTATGATAGTCTAAGGTAACATTAACACGCCACCTTCTATAGAATGTTCCAAGGAATGTCTCATACACAAAGCTATGTATAGCCACACAAATATTACCTCCACATGGATATGCTCAGAGCTACTCCCAGAGGTGGTCTCACTCACAATCTAGAATTCTGTCATAGAAAATCAAATTTATCTAATCTGCTAGCAGTGTGATTTGCTAATATACCTGCTTATCTCAAAATTAGATTTCTGCTTTTTTTTTTTTTGTAGTAAACTAGTTATAAATCCATACTGTTAATGAACTTTCACTTAACCATCTCACTTCAAAGCCATTCAACAACAAAAAAATTCTCACCCCAGTCTCTTGCCCCTTTTCATTTAGCAGGGAGACCAGTTTGTATGGCAGCGATCTGCTCTGGTTGCCGACCAGGTCCTTCAAGGGCACGGTTGCAGTTCCAATTAATCTGCAGGGAAAATGAGAAAGCACAGGAGTCTTGATGAGAGGCACCTATCCATTAACTCATGGGACCAGGCATTTCCATTCCTATTCATCTGCTAAAGTGAAAATCATCTCATAACGAAAAAACGGGCCAATTTGTTCTTCCCCTAGCAGAGTATTTTGGCAGTAAACATGACACATCTGCCATCACTTCTACATCCATAACAAGTATCATGCCAAGAGTAAAACTCTGGTGTCTATGACAATCCAACAAGTCATGAATGAGCGAGACAGGTGAGAGATGAAGACTGAATATAACACCCTCCACCGAAGGTCCAGGAAGAGAGAGGAGGACAAATTTCAGTAAAAGAGTAAGCTACTCCTCTGTAATGGAAATTTAGGACCCATGAAACTTTGCCCTTCCCCTGAAAATGCTTCCCCTGAAGCAGCCCTTATTGAACTATAAACTGGATGCTAGTTTACTGATGAGGATAAACTGCTACCCCATATACTCCAGAGCAGTAGTCTCCAAAAGTGGTGTGTGTGTATTTCTCTCTTTTCCTGGACGCTGGAGGGTTATATTCAGCCTCTACCACTTACCCATCTAGTTCTTATTTTACATAACATATTGGTACAGAAGGACACATTGTGCTCATTGGCTTGTAAGCTCCATGAAGGCAGGTATTACTGCCTATTTTGTTCTACCACAACCCTAGTGTCTAGAACACAGTAGCTACTTGGGAGATGATTTACTGAATGAAGGCAAAAATAGAAAAAACTACATATATTGATAATGGATACCCAAACCATCTTTATATTTCGGGAACATGATCAACAAAATTTAAAGACTTCGCCTCCTCAGTGAATTAGTCAATATAAAACTGCAACCGGTCACAAATAGTCTGTAAATTGGGGATTGTAACATGAAACATAACATGAGAGTAAATTGAGGCAAAGACTTTCTCTTGGTGAAATGCAAGTTTAAAAAGGCAAAGGCTCTCAGTGTGTATTCCAGAAAAGGAAGAAGGAAATAGTAAACATTTTTAAATAGTTACTTATGACTTCCCTACGTTTGCAGCAGCTTAACCACCAAATAGCAGATACGATCAAACAGAAAATCATTAACATAAAAATATAAAACTAAGCATCAAGCCCTTAAGTGGTAGAAGAGAGTCCCTATATCATAAAACCCAGGGTGAGGAAACTGTAGTTGAGCATTAAATGTAATTCTGGGCTTTCTGGCAAAAATAATCACCAGGTAAGTTTATCTTGCTGAGAAATATTCGTTTTTTTAAAAAAATGTGTACAAGTTTCTTTAAAAATCAGGAAGAAAAAGTGGATGTCAACTTTGGCACATCATTTTTTAACTGACATATATTTTCCTCCCGACTCAGGCCCCAGAAATAGGACTAGACTGTAGATCTGGCGTCTGTTACCCAAACATATACACCAGTGCCTTGGCAATATTGAGTTCACTTTATGTGAATAGATACGTTACATTGTACAAGACTAGAAAATGGCCGTGAACATGTGGAACACTGTTTCATGCAATTTACCCAACAGCATGAATAATCTGCATGTGATTTCTTGGAAGTGTACACGTTCCTACACAGAACACCAAGCAAGACAGTTAACAACAGAGATGGATTCTCATTCCTTCTAACACAAGTAGAGTGCAGAAAAATACTGTTTCCTGAGGGACTAGAGTGAACTATTTCATCCTTTTAAGGCCATAGAGAAGTTAGGACCCCAGTCAATGCTGAGAATTGACGGGACCTTACAGAGTGTGTGGTATTACCAGGTGGACGTGCCTGCCTGATTGAGTGGTGGGAAAGAATGGATATCTTTCTCTCCCTCAGGAGTATTCCGCCTCACGTATCAGTTGAGGAGTCGCTCAGCTAACAGATGAGCATTTTGCCGGGGCTGTGGGCAGGCTCTGTTGGTTCCTGCTGAGGAATTTGGATGAGAGCTGCCTCTGCAGCTGGAATAGGCTCAAAGTCATAAGGTCCCTCAGGAAAAACTGGCGATGGGGGGAGCAGGGCAGGTTTTCTTATCACATTGCAAGTGGAGTTCTGCCCTGTTACACCAGGAAATCCTCCCTTAACTAGTTCCCATCCAACAGGCTTGTTTACTTTACCAGTGATCACGGAGCATCAAAATTATTGTCTTAGGGTCATGATGCTCTTACGTAGTTTGTACAAATGTTTCACAACAAGGCAAGGTATTGGTGGAGAGGTGATGTATGGGAGGCTTGTA
The DNA here is from genome assembly GCA_026826555.1 of Tolypeutes matacus. NCBI lineage: Eukaryota > Metazoa > Chordata > Mammalia > Cingulata > Chlamyphoridae > Tolypeutes > Tolypeutes matacus. The sequence goes on from JAKSZT010053816.1 coordinate 2,862,324, forward strand.
TGATGTTATTTATGCATGTTTGTTTTGTAAGTTCACAACTTTCACTACACACTTATTGTTTATGCATGTTCATATATGAATGATATACTTCAATAAAAATATGATAAAAAATTATTGTCTTAGGGTCAGCCTTGTGATCATGGCAGGATATGCAGACAACTCAGCTGGATCTGGCACCCTCAGAGGACTTCCCTAACCCCCTCCCCGGCCCCCACCCTCATGACCTTAATTCCATCCATACCTGCCAGAGATTTATTGTTTAAACCAATAAACCAAACGAACCAAACAAACAAAAAAATCCCTACTCTCCTTTAATTCCATGAGTTTCATATTTTTAAAAAATCATCATTGTGATTAATTGAGCATTCCAATTAGTTGGATGATTAATTGAAATTTTATGCAATTGTCAAGCTGTTGTTTTGTGCTATTCTTGGGTTAATTACAAGAACGTTTTCTCCTCACTTGTGTTTTTATTCCCCTGGCACATTGAGGGCAGGGGTCTGTCTACACATTACTCTGTCACCGCCATATGAAACGGATGACCCTCCCAGACAAGGTGAGAGCTCCTAATGAAATCTTTTCCAAATTTCCCTGGGCCCCCCTGTGAGCCTGAGGAGAATTTCTCCACACGTTTTTATAATAGGGTAGTAAACCACGGGGCTGGCTAATTGAGTCTTTAAGAAGAACAAAATGTGAAAATGAAAGATTTAAAAGTCACTTGATTGGTATTAAATAAATGAGGTACTTGCTTTGAACAACATGGAAACATAAACTGGATTTGCTTCCTTACAGTTGAGTGACTCATAGCCTAAATCTGTGGTTAAGATAACTGCACACTGTAATATGTACTGCTTTGCTTTTGTGAAAGTCAAAATGACCTGCACCTCCGTCAGCAATAAATTTCAGAACTAACAATGCAGCATGTTGGTTCGATACTAAAGTGGAAAGCAGCCTGGCTTGGGATTGGATTATTTTCTTTTTCAAAAAAAAAAAAAAAAACCTTGACTATTTATTGATTTTTTCCATGACCTTGTTTATGCCTCATATATATATTTCTTGACCTCAACACTACTGACATTCTGGGCCTGTGGATTCTTTATTGTGGGGGCTGTCCTGTGCCTTGTCTATTATTTAGCAGCACACCTGGCCCCTACCCAGTAGATGCCAGTAGCAGCCCCAAGTTGTGATCAGCCACACAGGGCTAATCATCCCCTGGGGGGGCAAAAGCATGCCGAGTTGAGAACCACTGGATTAGGCAAGTCCTGTTCTAGTCCTAAATCTGTAGCCCAACTTCCTTTGAGGCCTTGGCGAAGTTGCCCAACTCTCTGAGCCTGTGTCTCTATGTGCAAACAGGTGGACTGAGGTAACTAGGGGGTAATTGGGGGGCGGGGGAATAAATAAATAAATAAATCTTTAAAAATAAATAAATTCACACAGGGTGCCAGGGAGAAATGTTAGGACGATAAGGGAAATGTAGAATCCAGTGAGAGTAAGTAATAGGAAGTGGTGGGTCCTGTGGTTGACTGGAGAGAACAGGCTTGCCTGAAACACACAGCCCATCGCTGGCCCTTTAGGGGTCCTAATGGCTTTACATTTTTTTCGGACTCAACCAATATCTGCTGCTTCCCATTTCCCATGAGAAGTAGGAACGTATAACTCTAGGAACGGAGTAAAATAAAAGAAGCCAGTTATGAAGTCTAACCTCAATTCCTTCTTTTATAAGCCTTTAGTCCCATTTTTTTAACATTCACTTTTTCATTATAAAAATTTGATGCCATTGTAGGGGAGAAAACATAAAAGAAGACATAGATAATTTTTTTTCTGAAGAAAAGTTAGGATGTTTAGATTAAAGCCTGGAAAGACTTTAATCCCAAAGATATTTTAATAGCTAGGCCGAGTTGAGAAAACATGCAAACAGTTCCAAGCTGAAGGAAACAGCTCCTATGGGTAAGTCTGGGCCCTGCAGTGCCTCGCGGGATACACCCGGCTGGCCTATTTTCTTTGGCGTTGCCTAGATACAAAATACTGCCCGAGATTGGGAAATGATGACCGGGCCTCCTACACAGGGGATGAGAGCAGTTCATTCGGACGGCAAACCAATTTCCTTTAAAGGAGGCAACACTAAACCAAGAACTTTTTCTTCATATTACTAATGCTATAAATATGCTAAAATGTTACTGTTGGACAGCAATGGGGAAGCTTTGCCCTGTATTATCATAGAAAAATAAGAGGCTCCCTTTGGATTCCACCCAGCACTAAAACAGATGGATCATGATCTCAAAAGGAAACTTTATGAAGGATTTCAAGGCTCTTTGACTTTCCAGCTTTACTTGTGGAATTAATAATTTGCTGACGTATTTCAAAATGAAAAAAAAAAAAAAGGCATGCTCCTATTTTTTTTCACTCCGTGAATGTTCATATAGTTTCAAGCTGAGTGCCGATGGGACAAGGGACTAACTCTCAGCAACGGACTGGAGCAACTACAGAAAATGAGATGTCATGATTGGGGGGGATGAGCTTGATTGTAAACTAGTCCACTTGGTCATGCGAGTTTTGGTTAAGAACTTGTTAGGCTGGTTTTTTCCCTTCTTAAAATAGGCAGAGTGAAGTATGTTTAAAAAAGAGAAATGGAAAATGTTTTCCCCGCTAGCCCAGGCCCAGATGTGAGCAGGAGCGCCTCTGCAGTGAGTCAGGGCCTTGCCAGCTGAGTTCCTAATCGGGGGAGGGCACATACATCACCAAGTTCTCCTCCTGCGCAGCAGGAGCACAGCCCACAGGAATTACTGAAGGAGGAAAGGGAAAATTACGTTGGAGGCTGGAAAATAAATCACATGTTGCACCGTTTCTGCCTCCAGAGTCTGAGGTGCAGGGTCAACCTCCAATAACCAGCCCCAGCTGAGCTCCCCAGCACCCTGTAGCAAGCCTGAAAGGACCACAACCCGCCTCTGAAGCACTCGCCTCTGAGCCAGCCGGGCCTGTCATGTAGTAATTTCCACCAGGCCTGTGAGGCCTGTGGGGTTCCAAGGCTGGGCCCCGCCTCCCTTTCCCCACCTTCTCCTCACCTGGGCCAGTATTGGGTCTACCTTTGTCCCTGATCCTGAGCCGAAAAGGCATGCGGGGGAGCCTAGGGTGCCACGTTCTCAATCTGATTGGCAGGAGGGACGGAGGCAGCCGTCCTATCCCAGGGAGCCCTTGGTTATCAAAATCCCCTTAATGCGCACCTCCTCGATTCTCTCACCCACCTGTGCTGGTGAGGAACCCTCCCGACTCACCCAATCCACCCACCCTTGCCCCCTGGATTAGCTCTTAAACTGGTTTTCGAAATGTGGTTCCCCAGTCCGCCCTGCTTCAGAATCACCAGAGCCTTTTTTTAAAATGCAGGTTCCCAGGACCCCGGCTCAGACTTTCTCCTTAGGTAACCCATATACCCATGGAAGTTTGAAAAACAATGGTCTAGACAATCGTCTCTCAGTAGGAGAGGGAGGGGTTGGGTGGGGGGGGTATGGAAGGGGCTGAGGGGGCTGGGGACAGCAACAGTTGGCCTAGCAGAACTTGGGAAGTGCAGATATGGGTAGTTTTTGAAAAGCACATTCAATACCATAGTATAGGTTTAAATCTGAGAAACAGGTATAGAAACCCACTTAGCACAAACTGCAGTAAGCAAAACTCCATTAAACTCTTCTTGGCAGGCCTGGCCACCTACCGCCTCTCGTGGCTCCCCACCCGTACTCCGTACAGGATTGTCAGTGAGCCTTGAAGTTGTTTTCCCTGTTCATCTAGAGGGGACGTGTGTTTTTAAAAACTGAGAAACACTGGTCCACATCAGTGGTTCCCAAACCTGTGTACTAGCCTCCCCTGTGGTGGCCTCTGAGTACCCGTTTTCCAACAAACTCTATAGCCTGGTTTTGGAGTCACTGATCCAGCAGAGCTTGTGACAGGATCTGAACAATTCATAGCCAGCAACAACCCCCCTCTCCCAACCCTTCACTCCCACCCCTCCCCGCTGACACCCCAGGCCCCCCAGCCACAAGTGGTATCTCTTTCACAAAGGGAGGAGCCTCTGCTTCAACATTCTCCTGGTCAGTGAGGCATTGAGGCCAAAGAATTCCTCTGTGGCTTCAAGGAGCAGGTTGGCTAGCCTTATGCTTGGATGTCCTAGAGGCACTATACTTATTTCTTGAATAAATGACCGCAATTTTCAATTTTGCTATTTCACCTGACCAATTCTCCTATTCATTCAGTCCTCAAGGAATCTGTGCCTGCTCTGATGGTTCAAGGGAGCTCCCAGGTTATGTCTCTGTCTAATTCCCTGGTCCTTTAGAATCAAGATAGTCATTTTCATTTGTTCACTCACTCACTCACTCATTCATTCATTTATCAGGCACCTGGAGCTTTTAAGGTAAGGAGGTCAGCATAGCATACTGATTAAGAACATGGGCTTTGGAGCTGGGCAGACCTGACTTGTTTAACTTCTCTGAGCTTCAGTTTCCCCATCGGTAAAATGGGAATAATGATAGCTCCTGCCTAATAGAATTTTTATAGGGATGAAAAGAGACGATGTGGTGCTGTTGGATAGGCACCTTTTACCATTACAGACACTACTTGTAGTGGGCTAAATTGTGCCCCTCCAAAAGATATGTTCAGTCTAACCCTCAGTATCTGCGAATGTGACCTTATTTGGAGATAGGGTCTTTACAGATGTAGCCAAGTGAAGAGGAGTTCATGCTGGAGTAGGATGGGCCCTAAACTCAACGTCTGGTGTCTTTATAAGAGAAACACGAGGAAGATTTGGACACAGAGACACAGGGAAGGGGGCCACATGAAGACGGAGGTGAAGACTAGAGTTGTACTGCTACGATCTAATGAATGCCAAGGACTGGACGATCGCCAGAAGCTGGAAGGAGCAAAGAAGGATTCTTCCCTAGAGCCACTGGAGAAAGTATGTCCCTGCTGATTTTGAACTTGACTTTGAACTTCCAGCCTCCAGAACTGCAAGGGAATAAACCTGTTGTTTCAAGACACCCAGTTTGTAGTAATTTTTTACTGCAGCCTGGGAAACTAATGCTCTATTCTAGAAAAGGGAGCCTCAAAAAACAAGCATACAAGCATGTGACTCCAGCCAGTACTTGCAGGGAAGGCTGGCATTAGCCCAGGCACACTGAATCACAGGAAGGTGGGTTTATCTCCCCTGGGGTCTGGCAGGTGGGCATGAATGAACAGATAAGAACTCTTTGTAGCTATTTATACCCATTTTTACACAATCACTGTGCAAAGTTCTTAAAAACAGTCCTTTCTCTTAAGTACATTAAATAGCTTCCTCCCCGACCTCAACCCTACATAAACCACCAATCTGCTTGGGAAACAATGTTTACGTTCAGAGTGAGATCAGAGGTAAACTTCAGTGCCAGCAGAATTCTCATAAATTCCCATAAAATCCAATCTAGTGGAATTAGGACGTAGTTTTTAAAGTTATATGTCTCACAAGATGCTTCATTATAAGACAGTCCCCCAAATAAATTCTTAAACAAAACTCCCATCTAAACAAGCACACACACCCCTCACCCTGGCATTTTCTCTTCTTTTACCCTGCTTTATTTTTCTTTGTAGCACTTACAACCATCTGACAGACTATATGTCTGTTTATTAGCCGTACCCTCTACTCATGAAAGGCATAGAGTACCCCTAGTGCTTAGAGCAGTCCTGGCCCATAGTAGGCATTAGTAATTTGTTAATTAATATATCACTGAAGATAGTCAAATGACCTTGCAAATTACTTACAGGTTATAAGCTTCCTTTCCTAAGAGATCATCCTTTTAAAAGCAATTAGAAGATAATTACTGCTCTTATTATCATGAAATGCCTTTCTCTTTCCTTCTCTCTGGGAGTCTTTCTCCAGGGCGGTGGCCCGCCCTTGCTCACAAGGTCTTAATGGTTGCCAGCAGGACCTCGGGCTCTTTACCTGGCCTTCTGGAACAGCAGGGTTCAGCCTCTCCAGTCTGCACCCAGGGGCAGCCAGACCAAGCTCGCTTTGATCTTTTCACAGTTTTGCTGCTCTATGGGAAATATGGAACTGAGAATTCTGCTCCACAATAACATCTGCTTCTGGTTTAGGTTGTCACACAGGCTGAAAGGCTTCTCCAGTTATAATCTGGGAAATGACATCCCCCTACACCAACCACACATGGGAAAAGGAGGAGAGGTCCTGGGGCCATGAAACAAGTCCCACTGTCATATTTCATGTGGAAATGTAAAAATTGTGAGTCTCGTAGCTAGGAGAAATAAAGGCATTAAAAACTTAAAGGCAAGGTCTTTTGTATACCAGGAAATAAAAATTTCTTAAATTATACCACTATTTGCTCCACCAAATTCATTTCATTCCCAACCACAGACTTTCTCCAATTGAAAAAAATCCTTTACCCAAGGAGTTAGTGTATTCCACAACCTCAGCTAGTCCTTTTTCTTTTCCTAATTTTATCCACCTCCAGAACTGTATATATATCTTTATTTATTTATTTATTTTTTAAAGATTTTATTTATTTATTCATTTATCCCCCCCTTGCTGCTTGTGCTCGCTGGGTCAGCTAACCACACCGTGCGGGCGGGCTTGCCCTCACCAGGAGGCCCTGGGAACCGAACCCGGGGCCTCCCATATGGCAAACGGGAGCCCCACTGATTGAGCCACAGCCGCTTCCCTGTATATATATCTTTAATGTTGACCTCTTACTTCCATACCCTGGCCCCCAACACAAATATAAACATACACACACACACACACACAGAGAATAAACCTTGGAAGGCTGGAAGAGGATTTTAGCATATCTAAGTTAAGTCCACATGCTTCTATATAAGTAGCTGGGTAACCTTAAGCAGTTTGGTTAACCTCTCTGAGCCTCACTTTTCTCATCTGTAAATTGGGGATAAGACTGTCTGTCTCATTGAGTTGTTATAAGGATTAAATGAGCTTATGTATGGAATATTTGTAGCACGATGCCTGGTACATGGTAAACATACGATAAACATTGGCTATTTATGGGGAAATGGAAATGGTTTTTTCCTTAATTATATCAAATTTGCCCTATGTTTACCATTGATTGAGGAAGTATTATAGTCTCCATTGCAAAAATTAGGAACCTTACCAAGAGTCACCCAACGATTAAGTAGCACAGCCAAAATTCAAATTAATCTCATGCTCATAACCACAGCTGACCTCTTGCCCATGCTTCCTCTTATGTAAGAACTTCTCAAAGTTTCCTTCTAAGTATATTTTTAGGTCATTGGTTATCTCTTTCTTATTCATAAAACAGCAAAAGAGACGCCTCACACAGTGATTTATATTCAGATGATATTTCTAACGTTCCTCTGTGTTTGTGTGTGGGTGTATGTGACAGTGGTTTTTTAATGTGGACGTACACACATATGGAGGGAAAAAAACAATAATAGAAATGCAAACTCTGAGAGATAATTATGATCATTTTTCTCAGACATGGTTATTTTCATCTCTAGAAGTTATGGATCTTATTTCATCCATGACTCTACCTAACATGTTCAAGTGTTCCTCTACCTTCCTGAACCTAGAAAATATAGTTATAATAATTGTTTTACTGTCCATATTTACTAATACTATCGCCTGTGTTATTTCTGGATCAGTTTCTATTGATTGCTTTTTCTCTACATGACTGTGGTAAAATTCTTCTAAGTACTCTACTCAATGCTCCATGAATTACAAGGTTTTTCCATTCAGACTGCCGGGAACATGAACTACTCCCCACCAAGTATTGTCCCAAGGATTGTTCTGTCTGCTCCTTTCATGTGACCCTTCCCCCTGCCTCTGGTACTGGTCAGTACTCAGCTGAAGGTCAAGCGCTCTCTGGAGCTCTCTCCATGTAACTCTATCCTCTCCAGTGCTCTAGCCACCTTGGCTTCTCTAAACTCACACCTGCAACTCCTCAAGGCTGGGAGACAATTGGGATCTGCCCAGGGCCCTCTCCCTGCACGGCAGCTGGAAACTCTCTCAGGCAGTATCTGAGCACTTGAAGGACTCACCCCATTTGTCTCCGCTATCTCAGGGATCACTGTCTTATGAGGCTGATGTCCAATATCTCAAAGCCATTGTCATGTATATTTTGTATTTTTTTTTATTATTGTGTCAGGTGAGAGGTAAATCTGGTCCTTGTTATTTCATCTTAGCCATAAGCATAGCCCCTGAATTGTGGTGATTTTAAGAATGAGAATTCTGAGGCCTGGAGAGGTTAAGTAACTTGACCAAGGCCACCCACTGGTACTCAGTAGCGCTGGGACTATTAACCAGCATCTGTCTGGCTCCAGGACCCCAACCATCCACTGCCTCCCTGTGAGCTCCATCTTAAGTTCCACAGGTCTCTGCAAAAGGTCATGAGCCTTTCCCTTGTATTCTGACCCATATTCAGCTTAACCCCAGGTTAAGAGAGTTGAGACTGACAGATTCCACACAAATGGGCCATTGGCAGTAGGCCAATGTGATGGCTGCAAGGTGCTTTGGGAAATGTTAAATCTCATTCATGTAGTAGTAACATAATTCATTTGTTTATTCACTCAAGAAACATTTACTGAGAGCCTACCTATGTGCCAGGCACTGTGCTAAGTGCTGGCGTTACGATGTTGAACAAGATTGTCTAGTAGGGGTAAGCCAAGTGGATAAACAAATAGATAAAAATGTTTCAGAATGCTGGGTGAGATAAAGCAGATGTGTGGACCAACACTTATCCTCAAGTACTTGCCTAAAGCCCAACCCAAATGCCTACATACCCAGATGGACTCCCTCTGCCATTACCATGCCCATAAGAGCTCCTTAATAAAAGCACTACAAAGAAATAAAACAGGGCAATGAGATGGAGAGTGACTGGAAAGGGCTGCTTCAGGTCTGGTGGTCAGAGATGCTGCAGCCAAGTGTATTAGTCAACCAAAGGGGTGCTGATGCAAAGTGCCAGAAATCTGTTGGCTTTTATAAAGGGTATTTATTTGGGGTAAAAGATTACAGTTATAAGACCTAAAGAGTCCAACTCAAGGCTGCTTTCTCACCAAAGTCTGTTGCCACATGTTGAAGCAAGATGGCAGGTGATCTCTGCCTGGTCTCTTGGGCCTTCATTTATAATATCAAACTGCCATACTCCACCCTCTGAATCCCGAAAAGACATAAAATATTCCAAAATACCTTATTTCAGTAACAATGTTAAGTACAAAATCACATCGCAATCAGTTTATAGAAATACAGTTTGTCTTGGGGCAAAGTCCCCTCTGGCTGTAGACCTGTGAAACTTAAAAAACTATTTATCTGCTTCCAATATACAAAGGGTCAGGCATAGAATAAACATTTGCATTACCATAAGGAAAATTGTGGAAGGAAACATGAGTCACTGGTCCCCAACAGTTCCAAAAACCTGCGGGGCATACTCCATTAGATTTCAAAGTCTGAGGGTCATTCTTAAAATGATGGTTTCTTCTCCTTGGGGCCTCATGGGGGCCCACCCTTTCTGCAGGCTTGCCCAACAGCCATTTTCTTGGTTCCACCCTCATCAAGCTTCTGGGTGGTGACTGAGCTCCAGACCTCACCCTCCAAGAACATTGGGGTGATCTTTGGGGTAGAGTCTCAACCCTCTTAGTATACTGAGGTAGCAGCAACATTCTCCCAAATCTCTGGCAACTGGCCCAATCTCCTCAGAACAGTGAGGTGGTGACCTGGCCTTCCCTAATCTCTGGGGAACAGGTCCTCCCCTCTCAGAGCACTGAGGTGTCGACCTCACTCTCCCCAACCTATGGGGAACAGGCCCACCCCTCTCAGAGCACTGGGGTGTCAACCTCACTTTCCCCAGCCCATGGGGAACAGGCCCACCCCTTCCAGAGCACTAGGGTGATGACTTCACTCTCCCCAACCATTGAGGAAAGTGCTCCACCCTCTCTGTATCCTGGGGCCACAAAACTCTCCCTGGACAGTGGGTTGGAACATCCACTCTCTTCAAACGCCAGGGTAAACCCACCCTCTCAATACATGTGGGTGGGGTTCCTCTCTTGGCCCAAGGAGATGTCTTAATTCCAGACTTCAGCTCCCATGTTTTTCCTATTAAAGCCATTTTCCCCTCCATCTCTCCCCTCCATGTCTCTTTTAGTCCAGGCTGATAGTGGTTTTGTTTATACAGAGCTCACGAAAAGCTTGTTGGTTTAGCATGCAGGAAACAGGGGTCCAAGTCACTAGACAGTAACACTTTCCACAAGTCTTTCCTGGATAACTGCATTTTCAATCCTGGCTTACAAGTTCTAAGTTTAGTTAATTCCTTAAATGGGCACTATTTCATCTGGAGGCTTGATTCCAGAGACGTGGAATTTCTGGAATCAGTTTCTGATTTCTTTGTGCCCAACAATTCAGTTATCAGTTTATCCCTTTCCTCTAACATTTTGCTATACGCTGCACGGAGAAACTGGGCTGCATTTTCCACATTTAGTTTGGAAATCAACTTGGCTAAACATCTAAGCCTGTAATTTTCAAATTCTTCCTTCTATATAACATCAGGAGTCAATCTTGCTAAGTTCTCTGCAACTTTAAAACACAGATCACCTTTCCTCCAGTTTCCAATAATAGTTTCATCATTTCCTTCTAAGGCCTTATCAGAAGTCTCTTTAGCATCCTACCAACAGTTTCTTCAAAGCAATCTAGGCCTTTTCTATCAAGCATCTCACAATTTCTCAAAAAAATACCCCTTACCCATTTATAAAACTGTTCCAGCATTTTTGGTCATTGCAAAAGCACTATCCCACTCCTGGTACCAAATTCTGTATTAGTCAGCCAAAAGAGTGATAATGAAAAGTATGAGAAATCTGTTGGCTTTTATAAGAGGTATTTATTTGAGGTAAAAGATTACAGTTACAAGGCCCTAAAGAGTCCAACTCAAGGCTGCTGTCTCACCAAAGTTTGTTGCCACGTGTTGAAGCAAGATGGCAGGAGATCTCTGCCTGGTCTCTCGGGCCTTCTCAGCTGCTCAGCTGCTCTGATCTTTTTGGCTGCAAACTATCAGACAAATGACTCATCTCTCTTCCTGGGGCTTTAGCTGTTTGAGCCTTCTTTCTGTCACATGGCAGGACTGAAACGACTAAGTTCTCTCCTCTTCTGTGTGTCTTCTTGAGTGAGTGTCTGTTTAAATAGGCCCACCAAGGGGACAGAGATTTAACCTGAGTCATGCCCTACTGATGCTGTCAAATCAAAAGCCCTAAATTAATTTATCAAGTAAATTTAAAACCTTTGAATTTAATACAATCAAAGGGTATCACACCCAGAGGAAAAGACCAGTTTACAAACAAAATCTTTCTCTTTTTTGCAGGATTCATAAATAATATCAAACTGCCACATCAAGTGACAAGAGTTTACAACCTTATGGTTTGAGACAAAGAACATTCCATGCAGAGGGAGCAGTAATGCCAAAGCTCTACTCGGTACCTCTTTTTCTCTATGACACAAACACACACTAACCTAAAAACCTGAAAACATCTTTTGTTCCTTGATATTTAGCTCCTGAAAAATGGTTCTTCTTCAGGAACTCAGGTGGAATGACAGCAGGGCCAGGTTGCCAAAGAATAAGGCTCCCAGCCTCAACCACTCTGAACCTTAAGTCTCACCTCCACTTCTCAAGGTCATTGTGAAGATCAAATGAGATGAGATATAATCTCTGAACCTATCCTGTCCATTGTGGAGCAGGAGCATAAGTGACTTACTCAATATAGTATAAAAATACCTGCTTAAAAATTTTACCTAGGATGGAATTTATGGGAGCTGCTAATACTCTGAGTGTTCTTATTTTCTTTTCCAAAAGTGAAAAGAAAAATGACTTCCATTCTAGCCAAAAGATCATTGGCAATTCCACCTACATTTTAGAGGTGGTCAGAAGTTTTCAGTGTAATGTAGAAGTCAAGCGCATGGGCCTGGATATAAGAGCTGACTCTGACACATACCAGCTGTATGACCTTGAGCGAGTTGCTAAACTTCTCTGAGGAAAAACAGGCCCTACTTTATGGGGCTGCTGGGAGGATTAAGTGAGACAATGTATGAAGGAACTCAACAAAGGCCTGGGCACACAGTACAAGTTCCAGGTGGTAGCCTTTGCTCCTCCAAGGAGCTCTTATTCTTCAGCCCCTGGGAAAATCCTTCCACTCTGACATTTAAGCTAAAAATACCATTTCATGTTCATCATGTGACTAAGAGGCTCCTCTGCCTCTTTCTTACTCTCATTCAATCTGGACGGCTGGTTGCATGGCTATAAAGTGAGGAAGGACAGATTCTGTGCTGAACAACTCAACTGCACTCCTAGCACTGGCGGGAGGACGCCACTGACTTGAAAGCTCAGGCTGTCCCCATGCCAGGGGTGTGGGTCTGGGTGTGCAGGAAACCGGGGCAGCCTGGCCCTGCCTGCACACAGGCCTGGAGCAGCAGATGCACAGCGAGGGCACCTAGTTGCACAGCCGGTCTCCATGGCAACAAGAAAGCCAACAGGCAAGACATTCCTGAAACTGGTAGAAAAATCCTCTGCCCCCATCCTGCGCTTCCAGGTGCGGGAAACCTCACCCTGAGCAGTAAGCAGATCCATGAGGGCCACAGCTTTAGTAGAAAACAAACAAAAAGAAAATCTGGGGTCACATACACACCTATTTCAGACAAACACATAGTTTTTTTCCACGGTGGGTTCAAAACTTTTTTCTGAAATGCCCAGCCAATTTGACCAAGGTCTACGTATTGTTTAGTTGGTGGAAATCAGGCCAAAGGTCGTGAGTCCCAGATGGGCATTATCATCATGCAGTCATCACAGAGCAGACTCACGGGACAGCTGACAACTATGCAGTGAAATCTGCAGGACAGAGAACGAATCTCTCAATGAAAAATACCTCCCCAATGGCCCTGCCATAGGGCATAAAATTCCCATACCAAATTCCCATTAGATACGCCCCTGCTGGCCATAGTCCAAAAGTAAATATTTCTGGGAACTTAGAGTAAACTATTAGCACCCAGTTTCTCAGTTTCTCAGAAACTAAATTAGCAGGTCCTCGAGGGGCTGAGACGCAGGACAGATAAGATTTATTGAGGAAAAGAAATGGCAGGTGGTGCCAGGTTCATGGCTCAGAGGGCAGGCCTGAGCAGGTTTCCCTGCAGGAGCCTTGAAACCTAAGGACACTGGGTGCCCGGGGGAATCAGGAAGAGGGAGACCAGTAGGAGGCGAGGGAAAGATTGAAAGGGTAATGAAGACCAGCTTCATGTTTTGCTCAGAATTTACCTATTCTGTTATGCCTAAAAATTTCTGTGGCCATAGTGCCACAGTAACCGTGTGCTCACTTGGCCTTTATACTCAGCAGATGCCATAACACCAAGAGTGACATATCTCAGCGAGATGCGTGGAACCCCAAGCTTTAGAAGGAAACTTTTATAACAGGGCCCATCGTATTTTCTATGTTCAAAATTCGAAAGAAAAACGTCCAGGTTCAGAAAGATAGCACATCAGCTCTACCTCCAGAAATGCACACTAAACGCCTGGGTGAGCCTGAGGGTGGGAATTTGTCCTCTCCCTATCGCTGCTATGATCCAAGGGTCCTGCTGTATTTTCAGTACGTGTGAAATTAACTACATAACCGTCTCCTAATACTGTTTTCCCTGCTTCCTAACTGACCCCTATATCCAGTCTTCATACAAAAAGCCAGAGAGACCCCTTTTAAAATTAGGTCAGACCATACTCAAAACCTTGAATGGATTCCCATTCCACTGAGACTGAAATCCAAAGGCCACACCATGACCCACAAAGCCATGCATGTTGTGGCTTCACCAATATCATCTCCTATCCCCACCCCACCTTGTTGTATTCACTGGGCTCTAACCTGACTAGCCTCCTTGATGTTTCTTGAGCATCCCAAGCTACTCCTGCCTCAGGACCTTTGCACTTGCTGCTGTCCCTCCACCTGGAATATTCTTTCCCCCAGACAGCTGCATGGCTCCCTCCTTCACTGTTTAGGTCTCTGGCTCAACTGTCACCTTATCACCACCTCATACAAAACTGGATCCTTTTCCAACCCTCAATCATTCTCTACCCTTTTACTAAGGTTTATTTTTCTTCATGGGTTATAAGAGCTTCCTCCTTAGTTCACAGCATATAGTACTTCACAGTACGTGACCCATTATATATTTTTCATATATTTGTTTATTTTTCTGGCTTTCCAGCAAACACGAAACCTCCAGGAAAGAAAAGACTTCTTTAAAAACAGAGATGAGAGCTCTGAGGCCAGCCCACCAGGCTTTTGTTACCCTGGCTCTTCGGACAGACCTGGGTCTCTGCTAAGCCCTCCTTAGAAACTAACTGTACTGCAGAGGATTGTGTTCCACACAGAGATGTGCAGAATGTGTAGTCTCAAACCCACAGGGCACTGCTTTGCATTACTCAAAGTTTACTGCACACCTAATAAAAACCAGAACTGTTATCACTGAATAATGAAAGTTGTTCTCAATCAAATGCAAAGTGTGCAAACATGACAGTTAACAAACTGGTTTAAAGGCCACTGCAGTGAATTAGCTGGTTATCTGTACACTGTGTAGACATGGCCTGCAATAGCCTGTCCATTTCATCAGGCTGGGAGCAGTCCTACCCTGTGCTGTTCCCTTACACAGTCAGTGTTGGAGGACAGGCAAGGTGGCCCAGGCTTCCCCTCTCCCCAGCCCAGCCTCACTGTCTCCATGGTCCCACCACTGCTACCTTCAGTGTCCCCTCCAGACACACTGACTACCCCCACCCCCATCTGTCCCTCAGGTCTCTCTGGACATAATTCATTGCTTTTCTGCTCTGTGCCCTTTGAGATTCCTTCCCCTCCAAATCCAATCAAACCACAGAGTGAACTTCTTTTGTTCTAAAAGGCACAAACAACCTAATTGCAGTTTTTCAGAGAAAACAAAAAGAAAAGAAACATGACACATGAAAAGTATGTGTGGATGAGAAGACCCATCTTAATTTCAAAATTAAAATATGGACATTTCATTTTAACATATAGACAACTACATGCCTTTGGATCGAGGGAATACAAAGGGTATTTTTTTTTAGCAGTTATTATGTATACCCCGGGCACTTGCTCAACACTGTGGAAAGCAGTAAGGATGGGTCCTTACACCCCAAGATCTAAAAATGTAGCTGCCTCTTTCCATATAGGGAGCTCTAATATAAAGACCCAATGCCAGAGACAAAATTTGGCTTTACAGTGATGCAGGTGGTAGTTTCAGAGTGACATCTTCCCCCGGCATGTTCTCGTTGGGTTCTCTCAAATCTGGGTTCAGGCCTCCTGGACTCTCTCCTTGCAGAGTGTTGAAGAACAGCTAATGGGACAAAGTCATCCTGGGAAAGGGCCAGGATGAGTGGGGGCACAGTGCTGCCTCCTCTAAGCAAAAGGATTCTTCAAAGATCTGTGTGGTTCAGCCCATTGCACCAGGGCAATAATTTCACAGTACGGTTTGGGGTCAAGATCCCACATAGTGACAAAACCCTCTTTCCCTGGCCTGATTCTCTGTGCACGTTTCTCCCTGGGGGGCCCAGCTGAAGGGTGACAACAGCAAGTACAGCTGGTGGACAAATCCAAGTCAAATATACCAAAGTTCTACTTCAATGTGACTAAGGGTTGGGAGAGGGGTTTAAGTTCTGGACAATATGAAAGAGCTGCTTCACCAGATTCCTTAGAGGAATGACTGCGGCAGGAGGTCAGAGGAGGAGAAAAGGGTTTCAGGCTCAGTGGGAAGGAGGGGTTGCTGCAGAAAATGGCATTAGAAACTAGGGAAAGGGTTTTAAGAGGCAGAAATGAGGGCGGAAGGATCCAGGAGGGACAAAAGCGAGAACCCAGACCCCTGGAGACGACAAGGCGATCTGGGGGGACAGGGACCACCTGTGGTTCTCAACCCTGGTTGTGCAGCCCATCACCCAGGCAGCTTTAAAACGTCTGCGGTTCGGCCCTGTCCCCAACTAATTGAACCAGAAACTCTGACAATGGCGCCTGGGCAGGGGAGGCTTTTTTGTTTTTGTAATCAATTATAACTTGGATTCCTGAAGAAGAACATGGTGGGACTCTAGAAATGCAGCCCGGTGCTTTTGAGGTGCCTGGTATTCTAGTCTAATGGGGTCCAATATTATCTTATAGGCAGCAGGCTGCAGGGTATAAAGTGCAGTGGGTAAAGCCAGTGTTATATTCTTGGGGGACCAGTTCAGAATTTGTTAAAAATACATCAGGCCCAAAGTCTATGGGAAATGGTAAGAAGCCAGTGGAAAAGAAGAAAAAATAGTTTTAGTTACTGGTTGGACAAGGTGAAAAAGAGAGAGGATCCAGTAAGGTTTTGAGCCTCGTGGTCTAGGACTGTGCTGTCCAATATGGTAGCCATGAGCCCCATGTGACCAGAGAGGACTTGAATGTGGCTAGTCTGAGTTGAGATGATGTGCTATAGGTGTAAAATACACACTGGATTTCAAAGACTTAGTAAGGAAAAATTAATGTAAAATATCTTGATAATTTTAATAATATTGGTTACAAGTTAAAATAATATTTTGTATATATTTGGTTAAATAACATATTATTAAAATTCATTTCATGTTTCTTTTTACATTTTTTAAATGTGGCTCCAGAAAATTTTAAGCTACATGTGGTATTATATTTCTATTTGAGAGCACTGGCCCAGAATATAAACATTGGTGCCATTTGAAGAAAGAGGAAAGCAAATAAGAGAAGAGACTATTATTAGTAACATATGGGAGGTGACAGTAAAGCTCTACCACTCCCTTCTCTAGCCCATCGAAATTGGGAAATATGGCTGTCAGGGGAGTTAGGGTGAGGGTAGAGAATCATATAGTGGTTCGAAGCAAAGATAAGCAATGCAAACCTTACTCAGCTAGAATGCCTTCCTATCCAAGAGAATGGGATCAGCACCTGCCAGAATGTATTTACAAACCACATCAGTCACAAGGAGCATTGGTCAGCAATAGAAGCATAGAACAAAGGACCTGATCAGTGGCAAACATAGGCAGCACCTATCAAAGCACAGTCCAGGCTCTTAGTCTGACGGCATTAAGCAGACTTCAATGACTCGGGTGACAATCTAATTCACTGTCCAAACCAAGACACTGTTGACAGTCAAAGAGGCATTGTTAATAATTGGGCTGGGACAATAAACCAGAACTGTCCCAGGCAAATCAGGACATTGGGTCACCCTACCTCAACTAACTCATTCTAATTTATTGCTCTCAATGAGAGCCTTCTGATTATATCAAATGTGCCTGAGGCTAAGACATACATTTAAAAATGTATTAACATTATTAAAAACAGGGTGCTTCTTACAGTTGACGTAGGCATTTAATATCATGTTTCTTCCTCACTCCCCAAACCTGTTATTAATTCAATTGTGTATCTTATGATCAATGGCATTTTATAGCTAAGTTTACAGAGTAATTTGGTTTCCCATGGATTACTTAAAGGAGAACTCATTGATCAGAGGATAGGAATACCCTCCTACCAAGCAACTAATTTCCAATGGAAAATAACAAGTAGGTATTGTGAACTTGGTTAGTTTGAATTGGGATTCTAAATTGAGTTCTGAGTTACGAGGTCAAATCCAGACTTAAGCATGGATGAAACTCTTGAAGTCATTCTGCCCTGTGGGGACCTACTCAGGCAGACCCCTGACTTTCCCCAGAGGACAACCCTCAGTGTCACCATGGACACCACCATGAATGACCTTTCCCCACTTGAAACTCATAGAGGCAGTAAGTCAAGGAGTCTGGTTTAAGTCTGTTGTGTTTGAAAGACCAGTGAGAGATTAAAATGAAATTGGGGCTGGAAGTAGAACTTGAAGAAGATGTGTATGGGCCACATATAATCAGAAGAAGAAACTATTTGGGTTCTGTCCAGAAGAGCTACAGTTCAGGTAAACTACCAGAGATAGGACATTAACACAAAAATGGCAGTAGTATAAATAGGATTCACCATAAATGCCAAATTAAATAGACTAGTGATAGCTTGGTGTCTGCAGCCTCTTTTGAATACAGCAGTCACTGGGAAAAAGCACTGTGATTGAATAGTCATGTCCGATATTGGCTCAGAAGGGTGGGGGTAAGAGGGCATAGAATTAAAGCATGATTACAATTGGAAGTATTATCACATATTATTAAAAATGTTTCTTCCACAAAATAAATGATAATACATAAACTGATTTTATTTTTAAGGTTTAAAGCAACTTACTTATTTTGTCCAATTGTCTCAAAATCTTTCACAACGATCCCAAGGGAAGATGAAATGTCCAGTGGTATACCTCTCAAGTCAAACTCCAAAATCTAGTCACAGGAAGATTATGAAAACAGAAAGGCTGTTAAAAGGATCAGGGAATGTAAGATGCACCAGCACAGCAAGTCAGGTCATTATCTTCACCCATGACAGTCTTTTGGATTATTCAATTCTATCAATAACATCATAAAAACTTAGATAGAAATGATTAAATTCTAAAGCTGGTGGCAGCTGCAATGTGGAAGAAAATCAGAGTAGACTCAGAGGAACTGGAGGCAACTCCTGGCTTCCCATTTCCTAGGCTCTGTAGGTTTAGACAAGTCCTCAAACCCCACCTCATAGTCAGAACTGGACTTAATATCTACCACAACTGCAAGAATAAAATGAAATGTGTATGTGAACATGCTTTGTACAATAGTTATTTTTAAATTAAATTTGCTTTTCTTAATTACATTATTATCAAACAAAGAGAATGAATAATCCAAGAAAACATTTTCTAATGCATCAATCCCTTTACTTTAAGTCCCTCTGTGGTATGTGCCATAGTCCACTGACCTTTCTGAGTCTCCCATTTTAACATAACACATACTTTCTAATGACAAAATGTAAAAAAGATTGACATGGCACCACTGGTATCTTTGATTATGTAATGAATTAAATAAACCAGCATGTAATAATGATTTGCTCCTCCTTGTAATGGGTTTGGAATGGATGGAAAACACATCGCATAGCTCTTATTAGAATGGTGAGGAAAAAATACAAGTTAGAAATAAAATGGAGTAGTTGGATAATGCCCAGAGGAGTTCCTGCTTGCTCATGTAACCACATACCTCTCTACACTGGTCACATGGATTGAGCTCAAATATAAAGAGATATTTGGGATCATTCGAAACCTAAAGCGATAAACACACTCACAGG
The DNA here is from genome assembly GCA_026826555.1 of Tolypeutes matacus. Lineage (NCBI taxonomy): Eukaryota > Metazoa > Chordata > Mammalia > Cingulata > Chlamyphoridae > Tolypeutes > Tolypeutes matacus. Next base: position 2,881,548 of record JAKSZT010053816.1, read on the forward strand.
TAATTTTGATTTGTTTGTTTTATTCTTGGAACTCTGTGTGAGGTGCTAGGGATCCCCAAGTGAGTGGTCTTTAGGAGCATATGGTCCAGCTGCCTGGGTTCTGGGTTCCAATGAAATTACAGACAAGTGGAATTCCTTCTCAAACTATGTGAGACCAGCAGGGCTTTCCAGAAAGGCATTAAGAAACTTTTCCTATTCACTTCATCACATGTAAATTATGGTCTTTATCTTATGGAGATTTTGGAATTAACTGAGAAGGGAAGGGATCTACAGGCAGTAGAGGGGGAATTCTTCACATAATGATGACTCAGTAAAAAACAAAGACATTTATTACTGCTTTTATCCAGGGAGGTTTGACCTGGCTTAAAAGAAAAAACAAAAAAACAAAAAAACAGTGGGACTAATCATCAACTTTTAAAACTTAGCCAGAGTAGAAAAGTCCTACTCTACGGAAAAATTAAATTTTACACATAACTACGACTATGTTAAACACAGAACCACTTATAAAATGGACATGGGGGGAGGTAAGTAATCATATTACATCCCTTCAATGGAATACTACACAGTCATTAAAAAGATTTTTAAATAAAATGATATTGGGTATATGCTCATAATACAATAATAAGAAAAAATAGGATATGAAACTGTATTTGCTATATGATGCTAATTTGCATTTAAAGCATCACATTTTATTGAATATATTCACTCAATAAACATGAATTGATACGTCTGAGATGTTAACAGTAGTTGCTTTCAGAGAGTGAGATCAAAGGTAAGTTTTTTTATGTTTATTTGAAGTTTTCAAAAACTTTATGTTAAGTATATAGTATTTTTATCAACATAAAAAACAATAAATGTCACTACTAAACTAGACACACAAAGTCTTGTACAACAGGCTCTTGATTAGTCACATGCAGATGTGTTTTTAATGATGGCACTTTCCCTCTGGGACTCTGGAGAGCGTCTGATTCCACCCCTTGCTTTACAGATGTGCCCAGAGATGCACTGTAACTGGACCAGTGTCACACAGCACGCCCATGGCTGTGTGAGGGCCAGAAATCAACCGTCCTCACTCCCAGGCCAGGCTCTGTTCACTGCACCACTACCGTATAGGAGATGGTCATTGGTGTGTTACGTCTTCTTGAACTGATTTGCTCTCTTGGCGGGCATAAGGGGAAATGGAAAGGATGGGAGCAAAACTCGGAATTCCATTTCCCAAGAGCAGAGTTAACCTCTGATCCAAAGAGGGGACAATCAGATATAGCTTATCTATTGAAACAAAGTTAAAAAAATGATGTCACCTCATTCCAGAAAGGATTGAGTTCATTATCAACTCTCTTAGTTTTCTTTTTCTCATCTGCAAATAAAAAATAAGAAATATCAATTAGAAATCTTTATAGAGCAATTTATTCATTCAAAGAACATTTACTGAGGGCCTACTATGTGCCCACATTTCTCCACTCACCTGCCTAGGGTGGAGGCTACCTGAATCAAAGTTTTCCAAAAGGAACGGCACTTTTTTTTGGCCTAAAACCTTTTCCCCATTCCTCAGACCTACAAGGAGTTAAGGGAGAGGGGATTCAAAGTAATGGAAATTCTGTGGTGCCCGCCCCCACTCCCCAATTCCTGCACACCCCGGCCTCTGCATCTCTGGCTTGCTGCAGAGAGATGTCAAAGAAGCTAACCTTTGAGATGCATGTATCCCCATTTAATAGACGAGGACACTGAGGCTCAAAGGAGTTTAAGAAATGTGTCTGAGCTCACACGAGGCAGTAGTACCCTGATCTAAGCCCGCAATTGTGGCGCTGAAGCTCATGCTCTCCGAGTGTGATAAGAGCCCAAATCCCAAGCCACTTAAAGATTAAGCTGAACTCCTTCCCACAGGTCTCAGTGCAAAGAATGTAGGGTTTCCTTTAACCCTCACTCACCTTGTCTGAAGACTCAAGGCACTCTTTCTCTGTGCCATAGAGACTGGACAGTATATCTACCTAGATGAGTAATTAGTAATCTGGCTACTCCTTTAAGTTTCCTTGGGGCAAGACCCAAAGAGCAGAGGAGCTCCTCTTGGGTCCTAGAGGCCCCCAATAATTACCAAAATAAAAGCCAATATTTGAGTACAAAATGCTTTGCAAACATTATCTCATCTAATCTCCTTTAAAACCCTAGGAGGTATATTACTTTCATTCCCTTTTCACAGGTAAGGAAACTGAGGAGTTGAGTAACATATTCCAGATCACCTAGTTAGTAAGTGGTAGGGCTAGTTCTTGAACCCAAGCAGTCTGACAGCAGTGGCCACACTTTGAACCACTTCTCAGCATTGCTGCCCCTTGACTGCTGTGGAATGTAGGAGGTAGTGGGTTTTATTCAGCTGAAAGTCACATTACTTCAGCTACTAGAACACAGCTGGCATGGGGCTAACCACCTCATTCTTACAAAGCCTCAGCATAGCAAAGCCATGAATCACTACCCTCACTCTGCTATGCATTAACTTTCCCACTTGAGTAGGCCTCCCATGCCCTGCCTGGCTTCCCGTTTTAAGCCTCAGCCTGACCCTACTCATCAGCTCATGCCTCGAACCTACACTGGTTAGTACTGACTGTGGTCTTTCTATGTGGTCTACAGAGCCCCTCACTGGATCTGATTCTGATGTCACATAGAAGCGGTCCTGAAATTTCTCCCACACTTCCAACATAAATCTCTCAGTTTTCCTCTCTTTTACAGTATGAGAAAGTGCTCCTGAGGGCAAGAGAAGTTGTGCAAAGGGACTTTTACCTTGAATGCAACTGGACAAAGTGGCTTCTTTCCATAATTATAACTGCTCTCTCTAACTGCAGTGTCTCTTATCTTTACAACAACCCTGCAACTAAGTTTTCTCAACCCCAGTTTGCAGACAAGGAAGCAGAGAAGTATGTTAGCTTGCCTAAGTCACACAGCTAATACACAGAGCTAGAATTTGAACCTCCATTTCCCTGGTTCCAAAATCTGTGTGTGTGTGTGTGTGTGTGTTTTAAGATTTATTTATTTATTTATTTCTCCCCCCTCCCCTCGTTGTTTTGCACTCGCTATCTGCTCTCTGTGTGTTCTGTGTCTGCTCGTCTTCTCTTTAGACAGCATCGGGAACCGATCCTGGGACCTTCCGGAGTAGAGAGAGGCTGCTCAATCTCTTGTGCCACCTCAGCCCCCTGGTCTACTTCATCTCTTATTGTCTTTCTTCTGTGTCTCTTTTTGTTGCATCATCTAGCTGCGCCAGTTCTCCGTGAGGGCCAGCACTCCTGCATGGGCCAGCACTCCACATGAGCCAGCTCGCCATGCAGGCTGGCTTGCTTTTCACCAGGAAGCCCCAGGAATCAAACCCTGGACCTCCTATATGGTAGATGGGAGCCCAATTGCTTGAGCCACATCTGCTTCCCTATGAGTGTGCTTTGCCACCACACCACACTGCCTCATTGGAAGCTATCAAAAGCATTGGTAAAAGAAAGATACATATATATAATATGAATGATAGTCATGGCACCCTGTGTGATGTCCACAGGGAAGGTCATGGACAGGTTTCAGGGTCTCCTGAAACTCCCTAAGACTATTTGCTCACATAAAATGTTACATCTGTGAGTTTTTCTAGGGAAAGTGTTTACTGCTCTCCTCAGATTCTCAAATATAGTGTCCTTAAAAAAAGTGAGGAGTTCCTGCATTTGACAAGCATGACACGGTGCCACTAATCTCCTCTCTATCTTACCACCACCCTTGCAGTCATAACCAAGGCTTGGGGATAGAGAAATGAGACAGGAGGAAGTGAATCTGGCTCCTGACACCACGACAGACATTGGGGAGAGAAGGTGGGCAATTTCAAGAGGTCACAGTAAGTAGGTGGGACAAGGAGAAGGTAGCAAATAATTGACACAAACTGGGCAAAGAGGTTGGGGTAGGACCAGGGTCATTGAAAGATGGTATTGAAGCAAAAATCCCAATCTCCAAGTCCCTAAGACTCCATGAAGGGAACCAAGGCAGGGACTCAGGCTCCAGGAAGGCTGCAGAAATAGTCAGTGCTTGCTAATTTGAAATGAGCTCCTTGCCTGGTTACTGTCCTGGGAAACAGTACAAGGAAGACTGTTTTGTTTTTTAATATCTTTGCTATTATTTTTATTTTTTTTTAATATATTTCTTAATTTTTTTAAAAAGATACTTAGATTATATAAATGTTACAGAAAAAATATAGGGGATTCCTATATGCCCCATTCCCTACCCCTCCCACATTTTCCCACATTAACAACATCCTTCATTAGTGTGGTACATTTGTTACAACTGATGAACGCATTTTGGAGCATTGCCACTAAGTGTGGATTATAGCTTACATTGTAGTTTACACTCTCTCCTGCACAGTTTTGTAAGTTATGACAAGATATATAATGGCCTGTATCTGTCATTGCAACGTCATTCAGGACAATTGCCAAGCCCCCAAAATGCCCCCATATTATACCTGTTTTTCCCTCTCCCTGCCCTCAGAACCTCCAGCGGCCCCTGATTCCACACCAATGAAGAAAGTTCTTCTATTCTCTGCATCTATGATGCCGAGCCTGGTGCTACTGACCCTCCCTGTCCCTGTTAGGGACAGGATTGTCCCCAAATCAGCTGTTGGGCAGTGTGAAAAGGTTCACTCATTCATTCATTCATTGTCAAACATTTATTATGCTCCCACTAAGTAGAGTAACTGGGGAAAGAAAAGAGTCTAAGGCAGGTCTTCATCTTAAAAAGCTCCACAGGGAAACGGATGTGGCTCAAGAGGTTTGGCGTCCGTCTACCATATGGAGAGACCAGGGTTCGATCCCCAGTACCTCCCGGTAAAAAAAAAAAAAAAAAAAAAAAAGCTCCACAAAAAAATGTGTTTATGGTTTTTTGAACAGAAGAAACCAAACAGAATTTTATGCTTGTCTCCATCAAATAGAAAACCCCCCACCATGCTCTTCCCTGCTCCATCCTCACCCCGAAGTTCCCTCCTGCAAGAGGAGGAATAATGTGAATAATGACGGGGCAGGTCAGGCCAAGGGCCTCGCAGCCCAGCCTGTGGAAATGGTCCACTGAACTGGGTTCTCCACAGGCAATAGCTGACAACCTCATTCTTGCATCTAATGAATATTTTTGCAATACAACTTGCCAGGCACTGAGATAGACACAGTGAGAGGTGCAGAGATACACAAGACACGGTTCCCACACTCAGTGGTCCGGCTGTGAGGTAGGACGGGGCCACGGGTGACTGATATAGAAAGACGCCTTCAGTTGCCATCAGTGCAGCTCAGATGAAGAATGATGCAAATTCAGATGCAGGGAAGGTGACTTCCAGCTCTGGGCACCAGGTAAGGCCTTACAGAGGAAGCAGAGGTGCAGCTGGAGCTTTGAGGTCAATAGGGATGGGAAATGTAGAGCTGGAAAGAAGAGGTCACTCCAAGGGGAGCCAATAGGGTGGGTGAGGCAGCAGAGAGCAGGGTTGTACCTGGGGACACTGCACCGCCTAATTGGCTAGAACCTAGTCATGTAGAAAGAAGTAGAGGGCAAGCAGGCTGCGCGGGAAGGATGCGTTCACACTGTGGAGGACCTGAATGCCAGGCTAAGACTCATTTGGATAATACAAGCCAATTAAGGGAGAAGGGTGGTAGGAATTAGAAAACATAACTTCAAGAAGTTCACATTCAATGAGAAAAACGAAGTTGCCCAACTCTTCCAATGCATGTTCCTGAACACATCATGCAGTTGTGTGTCGCGAACTAAAGAGAGCAGCTGAGTCCAAGCGAATTCTGGTTGACTGCAGACTAGGTAGGGCTCTTCAAGTGGAACTTCCTGCAGATCCTGGCACTTGGAGCATGAATGCCAATGCTAAGGGTGCTACCCTTTAGGGGGCGCTCATTTTGGGCCAGGCTAGTGCTAAACACTTTTCGTTCATTATTTCATTTATTCCTCCTAGCAAGCCTACGAGCTAAGCTCTGTTATTACCCCAGTTTGCAGATAAGCAAAGTGAGCCCAGAATGGTTAGGCAATTTGCCTAAGGTCACAAAGCCAGATCCCAGGAAAGCAAGTCACAGCAAGAAGCCCTTGAAACCAGGTCTAGTCTGATGCCAGAGCCCATGGACTGCACCCTCCCAGCTCCCTAGCTAATAAGGAAAGATTAAGTAGCTGGCATTTGTTCCTACTCTTCTGAAGAAACACAGCTCAATTCTTTCCAAGAATGTGATTCTGATTTGATCAAAATGTGTATACGTTTTATTGAAAGCCTATTCTCACACATAAACATGCCAGCCAAATAAATAGATAAACTCTTTCCTTAATCAGCAGCCAGAGTCACACACACATATCTATATTCAATTCCATCTCTTAAAAAATAAAAATAAAAAAAAAAAAAAGGGTTGCAGACACTAAACATCTAAACATCAGATTAAATTACTGGAAATTCCCACCCCCACCCCCACTTGTCAAGTTCACCTACCTCCCCTGTGCTTCCAGCTCTAATTTTATTAAGGTGACTCTTTCTTCCTATGGAAAGGAATGAAATATTTTCAACCCAGAACATAACAAATGACTCAAAGGCAGAGTACGCTCTGGACCACGACTCAAGGCATTCTTTGGGACATTTCCTGTTTTCTGATTAGCTACGCCAGCTTCTCTTTCAGGTCCGTGAAGGTCACCACTGCAGCCATGAACCCGCATGCCAACCTCCAAAAAGGTTTCCAAGAGAACTGAACTAGAGCTCCCTGCCAAGCCGCCGCGCTCCTTCACACGGAACCATTTCCTTTGCTCTTCACCTACCAGAGAGTGTGTTGGGTCCTTTTTGAAAATCCTGAGTGTCACCAGGACCCCTAAGACGGGATTGCTAGACCTGTGCCGAGTGGGCCAGGGACCCACAGAAGTGACGGCACCAACAATGGTCACGTGATTTATGCCCTTCCAAGTGCACACCATCTCCCCATCCTAATAATCCTGCAGGAATAAAAGACAGGGCTTAATCCAGATCTTCTGACTGGTCTCTCAAACCAGTGACCTCTGTTACTTTGAGCTGTTATCGTGGGAAGACATAAGGCTCCATCACTAAGCCCAGGGTCCCTTATGGTACACTGGTGAGTTTCAACTAGATAATCTCTAAAGTTTTCTCTACCTCCAGTGGTACATGAACCTTATGAAATCTCTGTAAGTCCTGACTGGTTGGATTGCTGCGTTTTATTGAGATGGTCCCAGATGAAGTAGGGGCGCTATTTAGAAAGCCTTCCCATGTAACTCAACTCCTTTGTTCCTTAAAGTAGATCAGGTCTCCAGGTTCAGCCACATGTCTATACTTGACCTCTCAGTCAGAAGCCCTTCATCTTTCTGGGTCATGGCTCTTTTCCTCTGAGCAATGAACATTCACACACATGCACAAATCCACTCACTATCTTCATTGCATAAAACTTCCTGACTCCCCACAGCCCATCTGACAGAACCATGGCTGACATTCCTTAAGTGCTCTGAGCTAGTCACTGTTCCCAGTGCTTTCCATGGATGCTCTCATTTAATCTTCACAACAACCCTGAGAAGTAAGTTCTATTATTATTGTCTCCATTTACAGATGAAAAAACCAAGACACAGAGAGGTTAAGCAATTACCAAAGGTCACAAAGCCAGCAAGTGGTGGAGCTGGGATTGAGACACAAAGCAGTTTTCATAGTTGAAGAATGAAGATAAGACAGTACTTACTACATAGCAGAGCAATTTCTCCATGATTTGGTGGAATTGGACTTCACAAGCTCATATAAGAATTATTCCTAGGGTTGCTTTAGTGATTAAATGAGAGAATGAGTGCAGAGTGCTCAGCACAGGGCCTGGCACACAATAAGCACCAGACAAACAGTAGCCATTATATTACTTCTTATTACTGCACCCAGGCAGCACCTCATGCCTCCCACCGTGAGTTTTCCAGGCCATGGAACACTGGAGGGCAGGGCTGCAGTAATCAGAGGAAGTGCTCACAGAAGCTGGGGACAGCCCTGGTGTAGCAATTCTCCTACTTGGCTGTGTTCCAGCCTCTGAAGCCTGCCCCGGGCAGCTGGCATGTGGGCAGTGACTGCCCCTCCCTTGCAGGCACCTGGGGAAATTTTTCCAACAACCAGGGGGCACAGAAGGCTCTGGGAAGGGCCAGCAGGGGACTCCTCTGCCTTTAGGACTTCAGAGGGATCCACATGGAGCACAGAGACACATGGCCCACCCAGGTGTATCTCTGACTTCTTGCTTTCCAGACCTGGCTCCCTCATCACTCCAGGATGATGTTGTCAAACGGGTTCTAGAGGAAAGGTATTTTGGCCCGGTGGCAACAAACAAAGCAAGGTTGTTTTTTACATTTCTGAAACAGTCCCTGATATTGCTGATAAACAGGAGCACCCAGACAAAAAGGCAGGCTGGGTTACTGCTCCCTTTACTGCAGCCAGTATCCCGCTTGCCTCTGGAGATGCCCTTTCCAGTATGCAAGCTCTTGAATCAAAACTAAATCCTGCGAGAGATCTTCAGTGAAGCCCAGTCAATTTGAGCGACTCGTACAGAATCTAGCTCTACTTCCTAAAAGCTGACCCTGGGGAATGGTCAGGTCCTAGATCTGCCAACTGCCTGGGATGCAAGTGGAAGGAGCCCAGTGGACAGGCATCTGGGTTGGCTGCCTTGGTGGAGAAACTGAACAGTGTGCCTCTTCTTGATTTATTTTCCATGTGAGCATTCACTCTACACTTGGCACGTTAAACACATTGATGTCTTATTCTTACAAGGGAGGTATTGTTATCCCCATTTTGCTGATGAGGTACCTGAGGTTTCAGTGAGGTTAACTGGTTAAGTGGCAGAGCTGAGCTTCAGACCCAAGTCTTCCTCATCCCAAACCTGTACTCCTAAGCATGAACACAGGCTGAAGGTGCCTGGTGTACTGCCACAGTCTCATCACTTGCCAGCCAGGTGAATTTGGGCCACTTACTCCAACTCTCTCTAGATTTCTTCAGTAATAAAGATTGGTACCTAATGCCCAGAAAAAAAACAGAGCTCCTATATATAGGGCTTATACTAAGCCAGGCCCACTGCTAAGGGCTTAGTAGTATGTGTTGCCTCATTTAATCCTCACAGATTCCAGCATCACCCTTATTTTGAGGCACAATAAAGTGAACTAACTTGCCCAGGGTCACTCACTAGTAAATAACAAAGGCAGAAACTGAATGCAGGCCATCCAGCTTCCAAGTCTCTTAACCTCGCTGCTCTCCTGTCTCTGGCTAGCTGAGAACCTATTTGATAACAGACAAATTAAGGTATTGGGCAAAGTCACTTTGAACCCAGTTCAAGGAGATGGAGAGTCACTAGAGTTCCAAAAGACCTTCTCAAGGCCTGAGCATGCTATAAAAGGGGGGTGCAAAAGCCTACCTCACAGGGTTGCTGCAAGCACCAAATAAGAAAATGTGAAAGTGCCTAGAGCGCGGTGGGCATGGGTGTGTTGGATTAGAATCAGATTCATAAACTGCCTCCATTAGACAAGTATTAAGAGGATCCAGGTCCTCTGCCCTCCCTATCTCCAAGATCGGATCAAGAGAAAATAAAATGGTCACATAAAGGAACTTTGAAAACAAAGACAAAGCACTGGATCAAACTCTCAATAATTAGATCCTATCTCTTACCCTCGGCCTCAGTTCCTGCCGTCCCATAATTCATAATCTCTTTAAATGGAACTTTTGCCCTTGCCAGCAGTTTTAATCCACTATCCTCAGCCCTGCTTCCTATGCTGTGAATGGCTTTGACTTCTAGGCTCTTGAGAAGCTAGGCTTGTCAGCTGATGCAGGTATAAGGAGAGCTGGGAGCTGGGTGTGTTTGTGGGCTGTTATTTGTCAGTGAAGCCTGGGACAAGGACAGAAGGTAGAATTAAAGCAAGAGAGGTGCCAAGCACAAAGAAAACCAGAGACATGCACAAAGCAGTAGGAAAATGCATGGGTCCAAGAGTCTCAAAAGCAGGGTTCCAGTCCTTCACTGCCTCTTTCTGGCTACATAGTTTTGGCCTCTTTTGTCCTCTTTGAGACTCAATATCCTCTGCAAAATGGGTATAACCAAAGAACAAATGAGATCAAGCCGTGAAAGGGTTTTCTATGCCATAAGTGCCCTGGGAGAAGGCCCCTTCCTCACGTGTGGAAGCCATTATATGTGCCTGGCACACTGAGGTAAGTTGGAAAGCATCTGGACAAGGCCTCTGACACAGAGGTGTCTGGCCTAAAGGCAACAAATGCCCCAGGCCCTGGCATTGGTCTGGCCAGCTGCCCCCAGGCTGAATTCACCCCCAGGAAGTGCAGTGGGTAGGAGACACAGCCTGGATGCCTCAGCCATAAGGGATCTGAGCCCAGAGCCCATGTGCATGGCCACCGGGGGACCAAGCACTGAGGCAGCCAGACCCAGTACTCAGCTCTGTGTCAGGACAACACAGGGGTGCTACAGCCCCTCCTGGAACCTGCTGAGGGATCTTGAGAAAGGATTTAACCCAAAGACTCAGTTTCTTCAGCCGCAAAATGGGGGACTTCATTTTTGGGTGTGTGTAAAAATTAAAAGAGTAAATATATGTGAAGCACTTAGCACAGTGCTTAATAGATAGTAGGCTCTCATCATTAATATAATCTGCAGATCATGGTGATCTTCATTTCCAGGAGATTCTTACATCATTGAATGCCAGCTGGATTTACAGCTAGACTATAAACTACATGCACGTAGGAGCCAAATCTGGCTCGCTCCCCACCATGTACGCAGGGCTTGAGCACACAGCCTGGCTGAATGCATTCTCAATCAATATCTGTTGACTGAATTCATGTTTGGAAGAAGTAGGAGGAAGCAGCAGCAGAAGAGAGAACGGAGAGCAATGGGGGCTGTCCAGGCAGTGAATTCAGACAGTGAGGAGGGGTAAGCAAAAAGGCAATTTAAAATTTTTTAATAATGGGAGAGAAACATGGGGATTTTTAAAAATTATAAGCTGTGCTAGTGGGATGAATAGGATGATAAAGGTAATCAACAAAAAACAAACAAAAAAACTGAGGCAAAGTGAAATAGAGCCTCACCATGCCAATCAAATCTTAGATTTTAAACACTTTACATATAAAAAGGTGGGATTTTAGACAATAAAATGGTCCAAAGTTGATTATCAGTGGAACTGATTCACTGCTAAGCTATGTCAGCTCTAAGCCTCTGAGTCACAGCATGTCATAAAGAGTTTTATTACTTTGTGGCAAACACACCCTGGGAGGGTTGGGCTTTATTTTTCTTTTTCGATCCTTTTTTTTTTTTTTTTTTTTTTTTAAGTTCTTTTGTTCTGGGTCCGCGTTCTTCCTCTTTCAGGCTGTATGCAAAGGACTCCAACACAGTGAACAACTCAGTCCGCCCAGAGTGAGGAGGACTCGTTCATTTGACTTGCTTGATTTAGGCACAGGCATAACGTGGTGTTTCTTCACGCACGCCGAACTCGATGACTATATTAATACATGGAGGTCTGGAATCGAGCTGAATCTGACCTGTCTCTGCCTTAATTTCCTCAAAGGTAAAATGAAGAGGATAATGATGTCCACTTTCTGAGACTGAAATGAGGGTTAAAAAAGATGGTGCACACAGGTGTGGGGCACGTTGTGGGAATTTAATAAATGGCAGTAGCGGTGCTGTGGTCTAGTGAGTAGCTGTCATTACTCAGGGTGCCCATCCCTGCCAAAATCTCCAGAAGACTTAACTTATGCAGTTCTCACAACTCTCTGAAGTAGGGACTATTACCCTCTCCATTTTACATGAGGCGACTGAGATACAGAGATGCTGGGCAACTTGCCATCTGCGCTGTCCAAAATGGCAGCCACAACTCACATGGCTAGGTCCATTCAAATGAATTAAAACGAAATAATATTAACAATTTGGTTCTTCGGTCACACTGGCCACATTTCTGTGATCAATAGCCACATGGGGCTGGTGGCTACCATATTGGACAGGACAGATCATCACAGAAAGTTCTACTGGATGGTGCTGCTCTAAATAGTCTAACACATGGTAGGCACATAAATAAATGATTGCCAAAGGAATGAAATTTTTAAAAATTAATAAAACAAGTCTGTTTTATTTTCACAAAACAACATGTTTTGACAAAATATGAAACCAATGCAGACACTTGTTCAGGTTTGTAGCTTCACCTTCTAAATGGAGAGCTTAAAGGTCCGGCATCAACTATTCTCACTTAATTTGCAAACTTTTTCTCTCCTTATTCGCTAACCCAGCCCACTAACTTTTTACATTGCAATGTGCAAATAGGACCAGCCTTCAAGGGGTGGAGCAGGAATAAATGTTTATTGCATTCCTCCTATATGGCCAGGCACCTTAAATACATTATCTTATTTGAGTTTTGCAACATTCACAGCTGAGGAAGCAGGTTCAGAGAGGTTTCTTGCCATTAACAAGGCCAAAGCCCTCATGTCAAGGTCAAGAGAAGCTGGGGCTCCCCCTGCCTTCCTGCTTCCTTTGACAAGCAGCTTAATGGAACCCAACCAGCCCAAGGAAAATCTGAAGTATTGAGCACTGGGAATAGGTTTTGTGGACATGGAGGTCTGGCCCCATTTGGTCCCATCTTGTCCCTCTGCTCCCCATCTTGACATCTTTGAAGAAAACAAGAATCTGACTTGAATGAATGAAGGGAGGAACTGGAATCATTTATTCAATCACTTATTGACCATCTACTATGTGCCAGGCATTGAGCTAGGTGCTGGGAAAAAGACAAGGTTCCTGCCCTCATGAGTTTACTGTCTGATGGAAGAGGCAGATGGAAATCAAATAAGCCAGCAAATATATGACTGTACATTCTGATAAAGGGATGTTAGGAGAGAATTACAGGGGACCTGAGCTTGGCCTAGTCTGACTTCCCAGGATGGGCTGCTGGAAGGAGCAGTATGATGGCTAGTTCCAGCCCTGCCCAGGCTCAAATGGGCCAACACCAACCAGAACCTCTGGCACTGCAGGGGACTCAGAGCTATTTCCCATAGGCCTTCAGCTCTGCTGTGGCTCCCAGCACATCCCTGGCCACACAAGCTTCATTGGGTTTGGGCTACACTGGCCAAGAAGCCACCAGGCCCTCCGGCTGCTGCAAACTCCTTGCTGCTGGCCACTGTGGCTCCGAGACTACACTGCTGCAATTCTCACCGTCAGCTAATGAGGCAAATGTGAGTGGAAAATCCAAGCCCATAGAGAATTAAGAACCTACTATGTGCCTGGTTGAAAAGCTCCTATGTGTTCTCACAGGGGAAAGAGGAATGAATTAGAGATAGGTTCTGCCTTCAAGCGGCTTGAGTGCAGCCACAGCCGACAGGCATCCCATTTGCTCTGAACAGCTGGGCCTAGGCCACCCCTCGGAAGTGTCCCCCAGGGTTCTGTATGTCCTTGCAGCAGTGGAAGGAGGAATGGGGCATAAGAAGGGACGAAACGAGCATCTGCCTTACAACCACATGTGCCAGGCACTGTGGTAAACACTTTAGATTTTCTCCATGATTGATCCTCACAACATCCCTATGAGGTAAATATCATTCTCTCCATTTTCTAGATGAGGAAACAAAGGCTCAGAAATACAGTTGTCTAAATATGTTTAGCGGTTAGTAATAAAACCAGAAATAAAATTTAGTCTGCATGGTCTGAAGCTCATTTCTTTCCACTTAGTGTGTTGACTATGACAAGGGGGCTTTTAAAAGTGGGGGGAGGAGTGGAATCAGGTAAATTAAGGATGGGAAGGGGCAGGTCCAATTCCCCAGCTGGAGAGAGTGGATTCTCTTGTTCCCATTCTTCAGAGCTTGCCTGGTGTTTGAGATGCATGTGAGGTGCCCGTCCTGCCTCAGGGCCCTTCCATGGCTCCTGCTGGGTGCCTTGTTGGGACTGGGCTTCCTGCCCTCACAGCCACAGCCAATTGGTCCAGGGTGAACACTTGACCAAGCTGAACCAAGTGGAAACTTTCTCAAGATCAAAACTGGAACCCTGACACTATTTAGATGTAGAATCAGGAACAAGTCAGCACTGTGGTAAAGAAGGACTTATGCAAAGCTAGAAATTACAGGAAGCGGGAATAGGAGGCCTTGCCAAATATAGCCAACGTGCAGAGAGGAAATGGAAAGCTGTGTGGGAGAAGCAGAGCCTGGGGCCACACAGACTTTGACAGGAAAGGGACCTCCCCCCTCCCCCTTCTGAGAGAGAGAGAGAGAGAGAGAGAGAGAGAGAAAACGCCTCCCTGCCCTACACGATTCTGGTTGCTGTGAGGCCCATGATCTGGATTCTGGGAGACTTCTCTCTAGCCTGAAGGTGGGGGGGTGGGGGGAGGGTGGACACTTTACCTGAGCAAACTTGAGTAGGTGTCTGTTCCTAGCAATTAATTCCTGATGGTGACACCTTACTGTCCAGGTGAGACAACTGGGTAAGGAGAGAAGCCTTTACATGAATGAAACTACAGCTCAGCTTGCTTGAGGAAATGCTCCCCATCTGACATCCTTGAAGAAAACAAAATTTGTCTTTCACATCATTTTCTATTTGAATGCCTTTCTACTCTCTCCCAGTGACCTCTCTCCCTCCAGTTTCTCAGGTAGCCTCAGCCCTCAGGCTGGCCTCCTACAGAGACACCACACCTTGCACTCACCCACAGGACAGACACTCCTGGCTAGGAGGAAAGCCCTGAGTGTGAGGGGTGAGGAATAATGGCCCAATTAGCCTGCCCAGGGTGGTTTTATGAGTATCTTTCATATTAGTTGCTTCCTTCTGATTCTGATCTCCTGTCCTGGGAATCATTTACCTCAAGTAGCAAACCCTCTAACTCAGGGATTCTTAACCAGGGGTCCATGAGCTTGAATTGAAATTCAAAAAAACATTATTCTTGTGGGGACGTGTTGGTGCAGGTGTGATATATTTATTAAATAATACACAGTGTAGTGTGGACTTAGTAAGGGGTCCGTGGTTTTCACCTGACTGGCAAAGGGGTCCGTGGGACAAAAAAGGTTAAGAGCCCCCTGCTCTAACTAGTCTCCCTGATTAGTACTAACGTGTCCTTCACATTGCTGAGTAAAGCACAAGGCCTCGTCAACCTCGCCGCACAGTTCCATGGCTCCCTGGGCCTTTGATTATGTTCCAAGGTCTGGAATGTCTTTCTTCCTACCTTTTCGTCCTATTTCTACTCATCTTTTAAGATAAGTCAAATGACCCTGCTCAATGAATCTTTCTATTCCAGCGTCAGCTCTCACATTGCAATCTTTGGCCTGTCTATTCTGGTTGGCATCTCACTTCTGTCTTATGTTCTAACTAGTTGGCCTCTTGGACCTAGAAGACCAAGACCATATTATGTACATTTTTGTAGCCCTCGGTCCTGGCATACTGTCTGATGTACTGCAGAGCTCCATAAAAGTAATTATTGTCAAATAGGGGAGGGAATTTAAGGATTCACATGTGCAGTTTCACTTACTCCTCAAATAACCCTGCCAGGTAGGAGGAGTTATGTGGACACTGAAGCTGGAGATTTTATTCGTTTGATTAAGAGCACAGAGGAAGTAAGGGTGAGAATTAGGACCCCACTCAGGCCTCCCTGGCTCCAGGGCCCCAGGCCTTTCCACCCTAATGGCAGATAAGAAGTTAGCTGATAAGGCTTTTTTTTTTTTTTTTTTTTTTACCGGGAGGTCCCGGGGATCAAACCGGGTCTCTCCATATGGTAGACGGACTCCGAACTTCTTGAGCCACATCCGTTTCCCAGCTGATAAGGCTTAAAGTACTTAAAGTGCCATCTATTTCTGGGTGACAATTGTGCTCAAAGCATACTCCTGTTCAACAGAAATTACACAGTGGGTAAGGTGAACATTTGTCATATTACGGCATTCTAACTGTATGCATTACAGGATACTGGAATTTTACATATGAATTTTCAAAATAAAACCTGTGTTAAACAAAATGTGGTGGTTTCACATTTTTCTTGCCAGATCAGGAAGGTAAAAAGTGCTAAGGCACCAAGTTGCCTCTGGGTAGCAGGTGCTAGGAATTAGTTACACTCAGAATGTGTGAAGTGGCCTTTTGTCAAGCCTCGTCTGCAAAGCACCTGAGAGAATATTAAGTGTAATTCTAACTGAAAGAAGGGAGATTGGGCAACTCCCCATGGTTCTTCCAGGACCAGGAATGAATGACTTCATGGCACCAACATGCTTCAAATCTCCTGCCAGCCCGTTGCTTCCATGGTCAGCATTTAAAATGTACATTCAACATCAGTAATGTGCTGGGTGTTGCAGAGAATATAAAAATCACATGCCTTCTTAGCAGGACCAACTCTCATAGGAATGGAGAAGCTCAGTGACGATCAGAAAGGAAACCCAAAGGGAAGCGGCTGTGGCTCAATCAGTGGGGCTCCCGTTTACCATATGGGAGGCCCCGGGTTCGGTTCCCGGGGCCTCCTGGTGAAGGCAAGCCCGCCCGCACGGCGTGGTTAGCTGACCCAGCGAGCACAGGCAGCAAGGGGGGATAAATGAATAAATAAATAAAATCTTTAAAAAAAAAAAAAAAACCAAACCAGACAAATACCAGCACCTCTTGGCTGAGTGCACACGTTAGATATGTTGTGGAGGAGGGAAGGGAAAGCAAAATAGCCCAGTTAATTACTTTTTAAAAGGCAAGCTTGGCTTTATAAGTAACGGAGAGGCTGCAGAATGTGCCTCTGGGAAGTGTAGCTGTGAGAGCTGCCATACTTCAGTAGGGTGGAGCCACTTTCCTCAGGTGGTGAGGCTCTAAGCCCTGTGCTCCAGGAAGTGATGGGAATGACTCAGATCAAACACTTTTGCCTTGTTGAGTGTTTTGTAAATATAGTGAAGTGGTTCTCTGCGAGCAGCCAACAGGGCTCCATTGTCAGTCTGAGCCTGTGGTACACACCCAGGGCCACTCACCAGTGTCTTCAGCAACCACAGTGAATGAGACCTACAGATCGCTCTCCCATCAAACTGCACCCTTCTTAAATGGAACCTCAGTGCTTCTGTGCTTATTTAAAGGTTCTTGATTTTAAAGACCCTAAATTAAAAAAAAAAATACAACTCTAAAATTGCAAATAGCAAAGTAGAGTTTGCTTAAAAAAAAAAAAAAGGCAGATTTCTATTGCCTTCAGCAATCTTTGCAGATTTACACATTTTCAGATAGGACATTATAGGCCCTTTTTTTTTTTCCCAGAAGAAAAAAAGGATTTTCAGAGAGCTTAAGTTGTTTGTTCAAGACTACAAAGTAAATAACTGGAGGGCAATGGTTCTAGAACTATCTAGGGTAACACTCTAAAACATGTCCAAATGAAGCAAGAAAGATAGAAAAATAAGTGATAATATGACAATTATTTGGTGGCCACGTGGCCAATAGCAGTAGCCATGCCACAAGGAAAAATCCTCACAAGACCAGAGGGAGAGAAAATTCTGACTGATGGAATGGATGATATTACAAGGAAGAATGAGAAAATTGCTAGAGTGGCAAACAAACGTTTCATATGAACATAACATTGCCAGGTTGTAAAGGCATAACAATATATTCCTTTCAATCATCTTTCCAAGAGATTTGACACAGAATTAAGGGATGTCAAAGGGAAAATAGAAGTCCATGGCAATATACAGCAAAGTCATCTTTAAAAGATCATCCCACCCACCATATCCATGGGATATAAGCCCTCTCTCACTTGGAGTTGGAGTGGTCATCACCATCCCAGTCCCCTCAGGATTGGGGGAAGAACTATGGACTAGAGTGGACTTGATGGTATTCTCTTGCTCACATATGGTGATTCTAGCAATGCAAGAAATTATAACAATGAGGTGGAGCCAGTGGCCACTTGACACTTTCGGGGTAGGGAGGGGACGAGCAGTTGAAATACAGGGGCTTCTTTGGGAGTTGGAGGTTGTCCTGAGTACTGTTGTGGCAACGGATGTAGGCCATTTTAAATCAGCACACACCACTCAGGACAGAGTGGGAGAGAGTGTGGTCTACAGTGTGAACTGTGGTCTATGGTTGGTGGCAAGGCTCCAGGATGTGTAAGTTCATTGAGGGTGGTGGGCCACACTGTGGGAGATGTTTGTGTGGGATGTGATGGGAGGTGTGGGAGGTGGGCAACATGGGAATCCCAGTGGGTTCCGTGTAATATTTTGGGTAATCTAAGCACCTCTTAAAATATATGTATATATATATATATATATATATATAAACAACATTTTTGTAAGCAAATACACATATATGCATATATATTTTATATCATTTTGCAAATGTTTGTATGTATTGTGAGAATTTTTATTTTTACCCATAATAAAAAAAAATATATATATATATATAAAAATAAAATAAAAGAAAAGAAAAGAGAAAACGTATACACACACACAAACCATGGGAACCGCCCTTCAGAAATACACACGTTCATAGAGATATGCACTTCAAGGAAGTCCCCTGAAGCATCATTGCTAACAGGGAGAGATTAGAATAATTTACATGCTTATAGCAGAAAGTGTAGGAGGATTTAAACCAAACCATACCTCTAGCTGGTAAGAGTGGAGAGAGAGAGAAGGAAGGGTGGAGTGGTGAGAACTTTCACTTTTTAGTTGTATAATCCTTTCTGGACTGTTAGTTTGTTTTGTTTTTAAGTGTATTACTTTTTTTTAATAAAATTTTTTAACAGCCCCCCCCCAAGATGGCTCCCTTGTCTGTTTGCTTGTTGTTTTTGCTCGTTGTTTGCACTCTTTGGCTGCTCATTGTATTTGCTTGTTGCCTGCTCATTGTCTGTCTGTTTTTTCTTTAGGACCAACTGGGAACCAAACCCAGGACCTCCCATGAGGGAGGCAGGCACTCGACTGCTTGAGCCACTTCTGTTCTCTGCTCATTTGGTTTTGCTAGTTCTTTGCTCGTTGTTTGCTCCTTGTCTTGCTCATTGTTTTTGCTCGTTGCCTGCTTGTTGTTTTTGCTTGTTGTCTGCTCATTGTTTTTTTTCTTGTTGTCTGCTCATTGTCTGCCCATTGTTTGTCTTCTTTAGGAGGCACCAGGAACCAAACCTGGGGCCTCCCATATGGGAGGCAGGTGCTCAACTGCTTGAGCCACATCTGCTCCCAATAAAATTTTATTGAAGTATATCATGCATACATGAACATCCATAAACAATAAGTATACAGTAAAAGTTGTGAACTTACAAAAGAAACATTCATTTCATCATGCAAGGGTCCCAGACATCACCTCACCACCAACACCTTGCATTATTGTGAAACATTTGTTACAAACTATGAAATAGCATCGTTAAAATATTACTATTAACTATAGCCATATCTTACATTTGGTGCATTTTTCCCCCAATCCACCCAATATTAACACCCTGTATTTGTATTATACATTTGTTATAGTTCATAAGAGAAGGTTAACCACAGTCCATCTTCCACCAGTGGATTCCCTGTGTTATACAGTCCCCTGTTTTATATAATCCATTCAAAGTGTACACTCAGTGACTCTCATTTTCATCACAGAGTTGTGCTGTCATCTCCTCAGCCAATTTCAGAATGTTTTCATTATTCCAAAAGGAAAAATCCCATACTCCTTTATACCCCCTTATAATTGTCTCTTAGGATTGATAAAAACAGTTTCTTTGCCATTGTTGCAAAAATATTACAATATTACTGTTAACTATCATTTGTAAGTTACATTAGTTGTAATTTCCCCATGTATCACATTAACATTTGTAAAAGAAAAACATTCTTATATTTATCCTATTAACCACAATCTTCATCCACTACCAAAATCACAGTTATACATACCCTAGATTATTCTCCAGTTTCCTTTCAGTTGGCTTTATGTCCAAAGACTACCCCTTTCAGCCACAATCACATTTATAAATCAGCAGTGTTAGTTATACTCACTATAATGTTACCATCAACTCTATTAATTTCCACTTTTACAATAAACCTCATTAAAAAATTCTATATACATTGAGCATCAGTTCCCATTCTCAACCCACATTCTATTTCCTAGTGTGCACTACTTTTGTAATTAAAAATATTACCATTTGGGGAGAGGGTGTAGCTCAGTGGTTGAGCACCTACTTCCCATGTACAAGGTCCCGGGTTCAATCCACAGTACCTCCTAAAACAAACAAACTTCAGGAATAAAAAATTTATCACTTAAAAATATTTTATTAAAATTTTAGAATTGAAAAAACAAAAACAAAACAACCCTGTTATTTTGGGGAGAAAGATCAAGTCTTAAAGAAAGACCTCAGAGGTCTGTCTCGAGTCTCAGCTGGATTCAGCTTTACAGCCTGGCTGTCTGTGTGGAACTTAAGAGATCATGGCATGGCCAGGCCTTAAGATTCAGAACTGATTTGTGGGACCTGATGCACCCCAAGGATGTGGAAAATCAAATCAACTTTGTGGCTTTCATAATCTACTCCTGCACTGCTAAATATCAATGACAGCCACGCAAGTAGAACAGGGGTTCTTAACCATTTTTGTTCCACGGACCCCTTTGCCAGTAGGTGAAAACCATGGACCCTTTACTAAGTCCACACTATACTCTGTATTATTTAACAAATATATCATACCTGCACCAACACGTCCCCACAAGAATAATATTTTTTTGAATTTCAATTCAAGCTCATGAACCCCTTGTTAAGAACCCCTGCAGTAGAAAATCCAATAATCTCAAATCCTCCTTGTCCATACCAGGCCCTGAGTAGTTCAGCCTCAGAAGGAGTTTGAACACAAACGACTTGGGTCAACTCTGAACCAGCTGGTTGTAAATAGAGAACATTCCCAACTACAGTGTAGCTGCAGGCTAACAGGGTCTCACAAGCACCACCATGAACATGCCTTCACCTGACCATTCTTCCTACCATCTCACCGTTTGGGAAGAGCTGCTGACTGCTATGACCTTACTGTTTTAAGTACTCAGGAAGCAAAATATTTACACATCAGAAAACATATGGCTTTCTTTGGTGCCACCTTGATCTTCTGCTATGGTGCTTTACATTTTGCTCATCACAACTTCTACCCCACTCCATATAGGGAAGCACATCTTTTTGCTTCATGCTTCCTCTGACTGGCATTATCATAAGTATCCTCAGGGGAACACACCTGGGAAGAGATTGCTAACACCAGTATTTTAAGCCACTGGGATAGACTGAAAGCAGCTTGAAAGCAAGAAAAATGCCTTATTCGTTCCTATATTCCCTTCAGCACCTAAGACGATGCTTTCTATATCTTGTAGAGAGAGAGATTTAGTAATGGAATCGTAAAGCCAGAAAGAACCTCAAAGAGGTCAGCTTCCAGCATTCTACAACTGAAAAATTTAAGACCCAGGTTCATAAATCTGGGTTAGACAATGTCATCATATATTTAGTTATGTCAGCTAGAATCCATATCTTCCTACTCCAAGTTCAACGTTCTTTCTTCTGTCATGCTGCTTATGAATGAATGAGTGACTTTACCATTCAGTTTGTACAACCACAAAAAGACCAGAAAAGAGACTAAAGTTAAATAATCTAGTAAATATAATTATTTAGATAGACTATTTTTGCCCAATTTAAATGAAGTTTTCCACTTTTAATTGAATGTTTAAGTTAATGGTGTGAGATATGTTTTTAGTCATTTAAAAGTTTTGATCAATGCACACATACCCCAGACAAATGACAAGTCAGATTTCCATATGGCATTAACTCCAATTTCTTTATAATCTAGACTTGCCTCAAATAATGACATCACCAAATTGAAACTAATGTTGTTTTTATGCTTTTATATGTCAATCATAAATGAAAACTTTTCACGTTATATCTCTATTATATAACTGCTTTCAAGAAAACAATTTTAGAAAACAACCAACTAACCACTTGTAAGTGAACTCTGACATAACATGACTACATGATTATCCACTAACCAGATTCTCAGATTCCCAACTAATATTGTCCTTTAAGAATTTGACTTTTGTCCTCCAAATCTTTTATGTATGTATGTATTTATTTTACTAGACAACCATGTTGGTAGCTTTGAGTCTCATTTCTTTTATTTTTCTAGCTCACCCTCATAGGGAGAGTTTTGAGAAGGCAAACAGGGAGAGAAAACTGGACAAGAGAAAGGAAAAAAAGCATAAATTACCCAGATACTGGAAGGGAGAAGTAGTCAAAGTTCCTGGTAGAACAGAGAATTGTGCCGAGGCGTAGTCAGGAAACGCACACCCATCAAGGCTCCCTCTCTCTGCCACTCCCTGCCCCCCACTCCACCGAGAAGTGAGATGGCAATTTTACCAATGACCATGGAGAAACAGAAAACGAGAGCACCCTCAATCCAGATTTAGACACACGACTTCATTCAAAGCTGAAGTTGCTTGCAAAGCCTGGGAGCATCTATCTCACACTAGCCATTCCTCACCCCCTCCACTGCAACTCGGGTTAGAACGGGCCGTCTAAAGACGACCTCCTCTAAACCCTCCTCATCCACTTTCCAGACCAGAAACCTGAAATCCAGAGCAATGAGGTCACTTGCCCAAGGACATGCAGCAGGACAGAACTAGATCCTCAGATTGCAGACTTGCTCTTCAGAGCTCTTTCTCCTCTGAGCAATTTTCTTAAAAGCTACAGAACAAACAAAAAACATTCCAACTTTCTACAGATGAACAATTACAAAGAGGCACAAAATATCATGAAATAAACGAGTCCCAAAAAACAGCATCATCTCCCCTCCCAGTGTCAGAAAGCCAGTGATGACCAAAGTCACAGCCGGTTGTTTAACGGTGTCTCCAAGAACTTACTCGCTCTTTTTCCTTCTTTACCCATTTCTCATAGACAGAGAAAATCAAAATGCATGTAAAACTCTTACTCTGAACCAACACAGACCTTTTTGATACCTGAAATGTGAGGGTTAAGATATCAGGGTGTTTTCCCCCAAGGGCTTACTGAAATCACACTCTATTACAGCTAAAATATCAGGTTATTCAATGAGTCTCAAACCCCTGGGGAAAATAAAATGCCTTCAACAGAAACCGATCCTCATCCCTGACCTGCACAGGTAACAAACTTGCACGAAAAGCTGGAGACACTTCCCTTTAGCAGTCGCCAAAATGCGGACTGGTAAAAAGAACGGGACCAAGAGACTGTAACATTCCAAGACAGGGCTTCAGAAATAGAAGAAAACTTTTCCTTACCTTTAAAAATAACAGAAACAATAGGATCCGGTTTCCCAAATTTCGTTTTAGGGATATTACTGGCAGATTCTACAATCACTCGAAGCATGGCTCCTAATTTAGGCAGCAAACAAGTTCCAGCGAAAGAAGTAAGAGGACATGGGCGCTGGCGCTCCGGGACGCACGGAGAGAAGGCTGGGGAGGGTTTCTCCAAGTGAAGAGTCGGGGTGGGAGGAGGCAAATCTCTGACGGATTATTTACTGAAGGCTAAACGTAAACTGATACCAAACTCCGGGGTCTACGCAGTAACGCAGGCACGGACCTACCAATTTGTGAAATGTGGGAGTGAGAAGAATAAAACCTCCTCTAAAAATAATTAGGTGCAACAAATGAAACCAAAACGGATTTGGAGCTAATGAAAATCGTGGGCAAGTCAGGAGACCACTAACGATGATGCTGACTTTTTGCAATAATGCTTGAAACCTAATTAATTGGTTTCCTGCCACCCATTCTATTCTTTTCTGGTCTTCACTGAGTTTTAAAACTTTACTGAGTCATTTTCTATTTCATTTTACTTTTTGCCGTTTCTTCTCTCAAGCTTCTGAACTCAGCACTCAGCAACCACTTAGATCGCTTAAAAAAAAAAAAAAAAAAAAAAAAAATCAGGTAAAGAGCGCCCCCTACTCTATGGCAAAGGAATAACAGCGATTTCAAGCAAGTCCAATCCAGTGCACCGGGATGTGAGTTTACAAAACTGGTGTGTGGAGAGCTGATACTTTGCTTTACAAAAGGATTCCCCGTAGAATTCCTTTAGAAATCCTTCAGAGGTGAGAGCTGGGCCACTAACATTTCCTGGTCCATCAGATGCTGCCAAAGTCTTCAATGAAAATGGGGATGTGCCTCTCCACTGTGTAGAGACATAAATCTTCCCCACCAACAGTGTATGAGACTTCCCGTTGCTCTACATCCTTGTCACACTTGGCGATGTTAGATTTTTTTTTTTTTTTCCCCGTTTTGTCCCAGAGGATGCGTTCAGGCAGTATAGCTTAATGGTTACATCACCTGGTTTTAGTAATCAGCCAGACCTGCATAGAAGTCCCTACGTCACCACTTTTGAGCTGTCACCTTGCAAGTTTCTTAACCCGTCTCTCCCTCAATTTCCTCATCCATAAAATGGAAATAAAGATTGTTATAAGATAAAGGTCTTAGTGTGGGGTCTCATACAAAGCACACGGCAAATAATACGCATACACAACAGAAGTTACTGTATATTCATGATTTCATAGCATTCCTATTAATGCAAGTTGCCTTTAAATCAGGTTTGCATTATACTTCAGAAGAAAAGGCTAAAATTTAGAGCAAAGAAACATAGATCTTCCTTTTCCTTCTGAATACACAGCCAACATATACACAGAGCCATCTGTAAAAAGTTGTTTCAAGTGCCTTGAAAAAATATGATTACCCTACAAGAATTCTTCCGTCTCAGTGAGTTTCTTAAAGCCTTACATGAAGTAAAGGACCAATGAACCCAATGCTATATACATTAGTGTGTTTTGTGGCCATATAGATAGTTTTAGGGAATATATACAAAAAATATTTTTTATTTTCTTTGGCTGTTCTTTTATTTCTTCTTTTTATTGTGAAATATATGTATAGAAAAAGGCACACAATGTAAATGTGACAGCTTAACAAATAACCATCCAGATCAAGTTAGAGAACACTGCCAGCACCCAGAAGCTCCTCGTATGTCTCATGTATCACATCTACCTCCTTCTCCACAGAAGTAACTGCTTTCTAGAGTTTTATGGCAATAATTTCCTTGCTTTTTAAAAATAGCTTTTACCAAAAAGCAGAGTTTAGATTTGCTTATGACTTTTATATAAATGGAAACAAAATGTGAATTCTTTTATATATGACCTTTATATACATCTATAGTCATACATAACCATATACACACAAAAAATGCATACTATATGAATTCTTTAATATATTATGATCTTTATATATATAAATGAAATCATACAGTATGGCTTCTTTTTTTTTCCTCAATATTATGTTGTGAGATTCATCCATGTTGTTGCATAGCTCTAGTTATTTGCTCTCATTGCTATATGGTACTTGTTGCATGAATTTACCGCATTTTATTTATCCATTCTACTGTTGATTGATATTTGGACCAAAGGGGATATGCATTTCCTCCCCTTTGCTAGGTAATACTAAATTTTATTCCATAGTGGTTGTATTATTTACATTCCCACCATCAGTGTATGAGACTTCCCATTGTTCTACCATATTGTCACACTTGGCAATGTTAGATTTTTTTTTAAAAATCAATTTTATTGAAATGCATTCATAAACCATACACTCCAACTAAAGTGTATAATCAATGACATTTGGTATAATCACAGAGTTGTACACTCATCATTTCAATCAATATTAGAGCATTTTCATTACTAAAAAGAAAAAGAAAAAAGAAAAAAACAAAACCAAAAAGAAACAAAAAACTCTACCCCTTAATAGTCACCTCTCAATCTCTCTATCCTTCCCCTACCATACATAACAGCTAATCTATTTCCATCTCTATAATTTATTTGTATTTACATTTTGTATACATGGAGTCAAACAATATGCGGTACCTTTTGTTTAGTTTCTTTCACTTAGCATACTTCTTTTCTTTTTACCATTGGTGGAAAGTTATTAATATATCATTTTACACTATTGTCCATAGTTTGCTTTGGTTATATTTTTGCCCAAATTATCACCCTGGCATTAACATCTTATAACATTAACACACATTTGTTCTGTTTCAGAGGAAAACATTCTTATATATGCACTATTAACAAGACTCATTTTTCATGACAATTTGCTATGCTATACTGTACCATGTATCATTTTTTAGCTTTCCTTCTAGTGATATACACAACCTTAGACTTTCCCTTTCAATCACTATCATACCCATATATTAGTTCTGCTAATTACAAACACTATAATGTGCACTCACCATTTCTATTCATTTCCAAATATATACAAACAACCTTTTAAAATCAATTTTGCAGATTAGACCTCAGCTTTCCATTCTCTAACTTCATTCTATTTTCTGGTGACTTGTATTCTGGCTATTAACTCCATAAGTTTGCTCATTATATTTGGTTCATAATAACGAAATCATACAGTAATGTCCTTTTGTGTCTGGCTTGCTTCAATCAACATAATGTCCTCCAGGTTCATCCATGTTGTCATATACTTCACGATTTCATTTCTTCTTAAAGCTGAATAATATTCCATCATGTGTATTTACCACAGTTTGTTTATCCATTCATCAGTTGATGGAACCTGGGTTGTTTCCATCTTTTATGCCACTATGAACATTGGTGTGCAGGTGTCTGTTCGTGTCCCTGCTCTCAGTTTTCTGGGTATATACCTAGTAGTGGTATTGCCGGGCCACATGGCAAGTCTATATTTAACTTCCTTAGGAACCATCAAACAGACTTCCACAGAGGTATACCATTCTACATTCCTACCAACAGTGAATAAGCATTCCTATCTCTCCACATCCTCTCCAACACTTGTAGTTTTCTGTTTTTGTTTTTTTTTAATAGTGGTGATTCTAGATGGAGTAAAATGATATCTCATTGTAGCTTTGATTTGCATTTCCCTAATAGATAGTGATGTTGAACATTTTTTTCATGTGTTTTTTTCACCATTTGTATTTCTTCTTTAGAAAAATGTCTATTCAAGTCTTTTGCCCAATTTTAAATTGGGTCATTTGTCTTTTAATTGTTGAGTTGTAGGATCTCTTATATCATGGAAGTAAATCCTTGTCAGAAGTATGATTTCCAAATATTTTCTCCCATTGAGTAGACTACCTTTTTACCCTTTCACAGAGTCCTTTGAGGTGCAAAAAATGTTTAATTTTAAGGAGGTTCCATTTTTTTAACATTTTCTTTTGTTGCTTGTGCTTTGGGTGTAAAGTTTGAGACCCCAAGTACCACAAGATCTTGAAGATCTTTCACTACATTATCTTCTAGGAGTTTAATGATTCTGGCTTTTATGTTTAAGTCTTTGATCCATTTTGTAGTGAGACTTGGATAAGGAGTGAGATAGGGGTCCCCTTTTGTTCTTTCAGTTATAGATATCCAGTTCTCCCAGCACCATTTGTTAAAGAGATTCTTCTGTCCCAAAAAAGCCAGCTTGCTAGACTTAACAAAAGTCAGTTGACCTAATGGTGAGGGTTTATTTCTGAAGTGTCAATTAGAATCCATCAATCAATGTGTCTATCTTTATGCCAATACCATGCTGTTTTGACACTGGAGCCTTGTAATATGCTTCAAGATCAGGAAGCATGAATCATCCAATTTGCTCTTCCTTTTTAGGAATTTTTGGCTATTCGTGGCTCCATTTCCTTCCAAATAAATTTAATAATTGGTTTTTCTATTTCTGTGAAGTAAGCTGTGGGAATTTTGATTGGGGTTTCATTGAATCTATAAATCAGTTTGGGTAGATTTGACATCTTCATCATAATCTTCCAATCCATGAACAAGGAATGGCCTTCCATTTGTTTAGGTCTTCTTTGACTTCTTTTTGCTGTGTTCTGTATTTTTCTGAATATAGGTCCTTTCCATCCGTGATTAAATTAATTCCTGGATATCTGAGTCTTTTTGTTGCTATTGTAAGTGGAATTTTTTTCTTTATTTCCTCCTCAGCTTGTTCATGACAAGTGTATAGAAACACTACTGATTTTTGCATATTGATCATGTATTCTGCCTCTTTGCTGAACTCATTTATATTAGCTCTAATAGCTTTGTTGTAGATATCAGAATTTTCTAAATATAGGATCATTTCATCTGTGCACATTGAGAGTTTGGATCTTTTTCAATTTGGATGCCTTTTTTTTTTTTTTTTTTTCCCTTGCCTAATTGCTCTAGCTAGAACTTCTAGGACAATGTTGAATAACAGTGGTAACAGTGGCCATCCTTGTCTGGTTTCTGATCTTAGAGGGAAAACTTTCAACCTTTCTCCACTGAGTACAATGTTGGCAGTGGATTTTTCATATATGTCCTTTATCATGTTGAGGAACTTTCCTTCTATTCCTAACTTTCACAGTGTTTTTATCAAGAAAGGATACTGGATTCTGTCAAATGCCTTTTCTGCATCAATCAAGATGATCATGTTGTTTTTTTAACTTCAATTTGTTAATGTGGTATATTATGGTAACTGATTTTCTTGTGTTGAACCATCCTTACATACCAAGAATACAACCCACTTGATAGTGGTGTATAATTCTTTTAATATGCTGTTGGATTTGATTGGCAAGTATTTTGTTAAGAATTTTTGCATCTATGTTCGCTAGAGAGATTGTTCTGTAATTTTCTTTTCCTGTATTATCTTTACCTGGCTTTGGTATTGGGCTTATGTTGGCTTCATAAAATGTGTTGAGTAGTTTTCCCTCCTCTTCAATTTTTTGGGAGCACTTCAACAAGTTTGTTATTAATTCTTTTTGAAATGTTTGGTAGAATTCACCTATGAAGTCATATGGTCCTGGACTTTTCTTTGTTTGAAGACTTCTGATGACTGATTCTGTCTCCTTACTTTGATTGGCTTGTTGAGTTCTTGCATTTCTTGTAGAGTCAATATAAGTTGTCTGTGCATTTCTAGGAATTTGTCCTTTTCATCTAGGTTGTTTCATAATATCTTTTTATGAGCCTTTTTAACTTCTGTGGGGTCAGTTGTAATGTCCCCGCTTTCTTTACTGATTTTATTTATTTGCATCTTCTCTCTTTTTTCTTTGTAGTCTAGCTAAGGGTTTGTCACTTTTAGCGATCTTCTCAAAGAACCAGCTTTTGGTTTGGTTGATTTTCTCTCTTGGTCTTTTTTTTTTTTTTTTTTTTTTTCCTTCAATTTCATTTATTTCTGCTCTAATATTTGTTATTTCTTTCCATCTGCTTGCTTTGGGATTGGTTTGTTGTTCTTCTTCTAGTTCCTCCAAGAACAAGGTTTTAGTTAGGGCTTTGATTTTAGTTAGTTAGGGCTTTGATTTTGGCTCTTTCTTCTTTTTTTAATATAGTGCTTAGGGCTATAAATTTCCCTCCCAGCACTGCCTTTGCTGTATCCCATAAGTTTTGAAAAGTTGTGTTTTGTTTTCATTCATCTAATTTCTCTTGCAATTTCTTCTTTGACCCATTGATAGTTTAGGAGTGTGTTATTTAGTGTCCATATATTTGTGAATATTCCCCTCTCCCACCTACTATTGAATTCCAGCTTCATTCCATTATGATTGGAGAAAGTGCTTTGTATAATTTTAATCTTTTTATATTTATTGAGACTAGTTTTGTGACCCAACATGTGGTCTATCATGGAGAAAGATCCATGAACACTTAAGAAGAATATATAACATGCTGATTTGGTGTACAATGTTCTGTATATGTCTATTAGGTCTAGCTCAGTTACATTGCTGAAATTTTCTGTTTCCTTGTTGATCTTCTGTTTAGATGTTCTATCTATTGATGTGAATGTTGTGTTGACGTCTCCAACTATTATGGTAGAGACATCTATTTCTCCCTTCAGTTTTGCCAGAGTTTGCCTCATGTATTTTGGGGCACCCTGGTTTGATGCATAGATATTTATGACAGTCACTCCTTCCTAGTGGATTGACTCTTTTATTATTATATAATGGCCTTTTGCATCTCATAACTTTTTTGCATTTAAACTCTATTTTGTCTAATATTAGTATAGCTACCCCTGCTCTGTTTTGGTTACTGTTTGTGTGAAATATCTTTTTCTAATCTTTATTTTCAGCCTATTTGGCTCCTTTGGTATAAGGTGAGTCTCTTGCAGACAGCATATGGATGTCTCATGTTTTTTTAAAATCCATTCTATCAGCTTGTATGTTTTGATTG
The DNA here is from genome assembly GCA_026826555.1 of Tolypeutes matacus. NCBI lineage: Eukaryota > Metazoa > Chordata > Mammalia > Cingulata > Chlamyphoridae > Tolypeutes > Tolypeutes matacus. The sequence goes on from JAKSZT010053816.1 coordinate 2,911,600, forward strand.
GAGAGTTTAATCTATTAACATTCAATGTCATTACTATAAAGGCATTCCTTACTTCAACCATTTTATCCTTTGGCTTTCATAAGTCATATCTTGTTTTTGTCTGCCTTTTTTCCCTTTTTGTTTCTCTTTTTGATAATCTTCATTTTTACACTTTCCTCCAAGCCTCTCTCTCCTGTTTTTTCCTTTTGCTCTGCAGAACTTCCTTTAGTGTTTCCTGCAGTACCAGATTCTTGTTTACAAATTCTCTTAGTTTCTGTTTATCTGTGAATATTTTAAACTCACCTTCATATTTGAAGGACAATTTTTCTGGATTAAGAATTCTTGGCAGATACTTTTTTTCTCTTTCAGTATCTTCATTATATTGTACCACTGTCTTCTTGCTTCCATGGTTTCTGATGAGAAATCCACACTAAGTCTTATTGGGTGTCCCTTGTATGTGATGTTTTGCTTCTCCCTAGCTGCATTCAGAATTTTCTCTTTCTCTTTGGCATTTGAAATTCTGAATAGTATGTGTCTTGGAGTAGGTCTATTTGGATTTATTCTCATTGGAGTCCACTATACTTCTTAGACATGTATATTCATGTCTTTCATGAGAGTTGGGAAATTTTTGACCATTATTTCCTCAAATATTCTTTCTGCCCCTTTTCCCTTCTCTTCTCCTTCTGGAACTCCCATGGCATGTATGTTGTTGCACCTCAGTCTATCATTCAACCCCCTGAGCTCGTGCTCAATTTTTCCCATTCTTTTTTCTCTCTGTTCTTCTGTCTTTTCAATTTCATATGTTCTGTCTTCTATGTCACTGATTCTTACTTCTATTAATTCAAATCTGCTGTTGTATAACTCTAATGTGTGTGTATGTGTGTGTGCATATATATATATGAATATTAGAATTTTTTTTTTTTTTTTAGGTTCCGGGTCTGGGGATTGAACCCAGGACCTCATATGCGGGAAGCTGCACTCAACCACTGAGCCACATCAGGTCCCCTGAGCTGGGTTATTTTGTTTGTTTGCTTATTGTTCATTTTTGTTTTTAGGAGGCACTGGGGACTGAACCTCAGATCTCCTATGTAGGAAGCAGGTGCTCAACTACTTGAGCCACATCTGTTCCCCTTTAATATATATATATATTTTTGTCCCATGGCTTTCTCCCCCCCCTTTAATATATATATATATTTTTAAAAGATTTTATTTATTTATTCATTTATCCCCCCCTTGCTGCTTGTGCTCGCTGGGTCAGCCAACGACGCCATGCGGGCGGGCTTGCCTTCACCAGGAGGCCCCGGGAACCGAACCCAGGGCCTCCCATATGGTAAACGGGTGCCCTACTGATTGAGCCACAGCCGCTTCCCCTTTAATATATTTTTAATCTCACCTATTATGTCTTTCATTCCCATAAGCTCTGCTATTTTTCTATTCATGCTTTCAAATTCTTCTTTGTGTTTACCCAGTGTCTTCTTTTTTTTTTTTTTTTAACCTGTTTCATAAGTTTGTTTGTTTTTTACCTAGTGTCTTCTTAATGTCTTTTATCTCTTTAGCTGTGTTGTCCTTCAACTCCTTGATTTGATTTAGGAAATTTGTATGAACCTTGTTGGTTAGTTGTTTCAAATCCTGTGTCTCATCTGGAGGCTTGATTTTTCCTTTTGCCTGAGCTATATCTTCCATTTTCTTAGTATGGCTTGTAATTTTTTGCTGATGTCTAGGCATCTAATTATGATGGCAAGTTTACTCTGATGGTCAGTTTCTCTCTCTTGTCTAGAAATTTAGTGTTGTATGGATGTGTTACTACCATTCTTTGATTTTGAGCTCAACTTGTTCTAGATCTTTAGGATTTCCCCTGTTTTATTGCTCATACTGGAGCCATGGACCCAGTAATGTGTGAAGACCAGTTTCCAGGGGCCTTGGGAATAGGGGCAGTAAAGATACCAGACAGCCTCTCCTTACCCATAGTATTTTCCTAGCAGCATTGCCACTCTCAGATGTTCCCACTCTCAACTTACAGGTGCTTTTATTCTTTTTTAAAATTTCTTTTCTAGTTTTAGGTATTATCTGTTTCCTCATGAGGAAAATGAGAATTTAGACTTCTTTCACCACTCTAAACCCACCACCCATGTGTATACACACCCTGAATCCCATCCACCCAATATAGACATGTTATAAATTTTTATATTACTGTGACTATATAAACACCATTCCCAGTTAAACCACGAAATATACTGTGATGTACTTCACATATTAGATTTTCTTTCTTTTTTTTTTCTGGTGGGGAAAGTTAATTACTACCTTGTTTTTGTTTTTAGTACCCCAAACTCTCTCCAACTTATCTCAACATGTTTAAACAAACACGTTAGGTATTATATCAATTTTATCTTCTTAAAGAAATCTCTACTGGAGCCTTCTGAATGGCTTCAATTTGGATGGTTTCGCTCTGGACCTGCTGCACAACTGTTGCCTAGGGCTACCCTCCCCCATCTTCTATGCCCTTTGTATTTCTCTTATTTGGGATGGGATCCCATGTTTCCTAGATATCATGTCCTCCTCCTTCCTGGCTCTCTTTCTTGTAATGGTGGAGCACATAATCCAGTAGCTTCCTGACAGAAGTTACATAGAAGTAAATTTTGTTGTTGTGGCTATTGTTTTAAAAATACCTTTCCTGTCTGAATGGCTTTATTCTACTGTCACATTTGACAGTTTTACTGGGCACAGAATTCGAAGTTCAAAAGCATTTCTCTCCTAATCTGAAAGCATTGTTCCATTGTCTTCTGGCTCCCCACTTAGCTCCCCTTCTCTGTGAGCATATTACATAGCTCCACCTGTTGCAGTGTGACTTGCAGTGCTTTCCTATGAGAAGCAATTCTGCCCTAGCAATGGCAGATGTGGCTATGGGTCTGCCTTTGGCTAATGGAATATGAGAGTATAGCGGATGCTAAGATACACCACCTAGATAAATCTCCAGAAATAAAGAACTTCTTTTTTTCAGCTGCTGGGACAGCTGCTAGAAAATGTCCCTCAGCTGTTAGCCCTCTTTAGAGACTGAAGAAGAATCATCTTTTCCAAATGAGGAAAATCATGTTTCCTTCCATGAGCAGCCAACCTCCAACAACTGATCAACACAGGGATCAAGTGGTGACAATCTTCCCAGCTTCAGGGGTCCCCATGGGGGTTAGCTGAGGCCTGCGTTGGGACTGCATCCCTGTCCAAATCCGCCTTCTTCCCCTGCCTTCTACAGTGTTGATATCAAGAATACTTCCTAAGAAATATCCTGCACACTTATCTCCACCTCAGAATTTGTTCTCTGGGGAACCCACTGGTCAGAGTTATTGCCAGGAGTGGTTCAAGAAAGTAGATGCTTTTAATGCAATTTGGGGCTCCATAATCCACCACCCTCCTGGTAACGAGGACCCCTGGTGGTAAGTGGAGCACTGATAGTCCCTGGCACAAGTGCAACTGTTGTAAGTGTTACCAGTAATGAACTGGGCTGGTATACCAGTGGAAAGGAATGTATTAGTTGGCAGAGAAAACAGGCAGTTGAGATATATGTAGGAAATAGTAGCTCTAAGGACTTGAATTTATGTAGCTATTTGTAAATGCAATTGGCACTCTGAAAAAGGGTAACAAAAGACTGAGAGTGATTGATCAGCAATTAAAAGCTAAGTGTGAAAGCCAGCACCTCCTTGGTAGCACACTCAGAGGCCCTCCTCTCCTGCAGCAGGAGGGCAGAGAAAACTCAGGACCAGGACCAGGACTTAGTCATAAAAGTAGCCATGCTCCAAAGAAGGCCGAACTCCCCAAGACAGGTCTACTATGATAGGGTCAAGGCCCTGCTTGAGAAAGAATGGGATCCTGACACATGGGACTGATGCACCAGAAAAGCTTGAATCCCCAGACTCTGCCGAACCCTCTGAGCCTGCAAGAGTGGCATGTTTCTCCATGTTAAGAACAAACCTCTCCATCCAACTTGCTGGAATATGATGTGGAGGCTTCTCCCCTGCAAGACAATTTGCACTATTTTTAGGATCTGCCCCCACCTCTCTTCCTGGCCACTAGGACGATATGGGGTTAAGTGCCAACATAACTCTGCTGAGGATGTGCTAGGCCTTCTAAAGGCAGATTGAATAAACTGCAGGACATAGACCATGTGTGCTGGCAGGAGCTGGAAGAAAACACATGGGCCTTGATTCTAAGGGTGCTGGATTAACAGGGCAGAAAAGAAATTACAATAAGAGAATTTGTTGATATGACAGCATTCTCCTGGGATAGTGACTTTCAGTCCCTGCAAGGCATCTGAGAGATGCTGTGAACACACTGCTAGGATGGCTCCTAGAAGCATGAGAAAAGATCAGAAAAGTTAGGAAGAAGTAACCCAGATTGCTATGGCAGACAGTGGAAAGTTTGGGATTAAAATGGTCAGAGAAGCAGGCATGATGGCGTGGATATACTACGTAAAATCCACCAGGTGATGACGTTCTACAGGAGGCCTAAAGGACACATCGTTCACCAAGGCAAGGAAGAATGCCCTGGTGAGAGGGTACCAGCACCTCTAAGAAGTCCTGTCAGTAAGTGCCAGTACTGACTTCACACCGACTAGTACAGTGTTTGTGTGCGCATGCACACGTGTGTGTGTGTGTGTGTTGAGAGTGGAGTGGGGTGGTCCACTGGTGGGATCTGAATGTAATGTGTGCTTTCAAAACTGCAAAGCGTTATGCAAAGACAATGCCTGTATTCTTATATTCCATCACCACTGGCATCCTTACCACCGACCCTTCATCTTTTCTTCTTCCTCCCACTTCGCGCACAACGGCAGCCTCCTGGGGCCCTGTTCAGCAGGCAGTTCCTGCCTGAAGTGCTTATTTGTATCAACTACGTTGGTCCTAACAACAACCCTACAAGATAGTTTCAGTACTAACCTCTACTTGTAGATGAGGAACTGAGGCAGAGAAAGAGTAAGTGACTTGCTAAAGGTTATAGCTGGGATTCAAACCCAGGCAGTTGTGTTGTGGCCATTCCTGGGAACATCTGTTGGAATGTGTCACAACGTGCTTTGCATCATCCAAACGCCCTGGTTTTGCTAAGGTGCAGGAAATCTGGAGCACCTGGATCTCATCTGCCCTCAAGGGGCTTGTTCTCAGAGCTCTCCAGCTTCCTAGTGCCAAGACAACAGGGTCTGTCTGCCACGGTGCTGAGATTTCCCCTATATCTTGTGAGACCGAGGAGGTGCTAACCACTTAGTTCCTCTGTCCCTGGGGCCTCTCTTTGGACTTCCCCTGTTTTTTTTCCCCAGGCCTGGATACATACTAGTGTTATAGTTAGAGGCAGGCGGGGAGAAGGAAAGAATGGGAGATTTCTCTAGCTTTGTTCAAATGCAAAACGGTAACAGGCTCACTTTTCCTTTTATAATGAGATTTTAGAAATAAATCTGTAAGATTCAAACAAAACATAAGAGCAACACTTACAGAAAAATATTTCCTTTTGGACATTACATAGAGGAGTAAATTAACAGAATGAACACCAACCTTTTATTCATCAGTAATAAGCTCATTTTTCCAACAAATATTTGAGCCAGACCAGGTGTCAGGTGCTGCGGTTTCAGCAGAGAACAAGCCACAGCTCTGGCCTGATGGAATTCTCCAGCTAGCAGAGACCACGTCGTATGCTTTCACGTGTCTTGGACTGAATGCTTTCAGCAACTCCATGAGATAGAACTCTTATTCTCATCCTTACAGCTGGGGAAATTGAGGCTCAGAAGAGTTAAAACCTTGAGCCATGTTTCAGTGCCACGTCTTCTGAAACTACCTCCCCATTCGGCTTCACCTCAGCTGAGATCTCATGTTTTTCTGCTTCGTTATGTCACCTCTCTTTCATCAAGTAAAATCATGTATTAATCTCGGCGAGTGACCTTAGGCCTGCACTGGAGCACTGGGGCAAAAGAGGTGGAGAAAGAGAACTATTTAGAGGAGGCGAGGTAGTACTTAGCAAAAACTCAGACATGAGTAGCAAAGCAATAAAGGTTGCAAAAGAAGAGTTTGTGGAAGTGAAATGAAGATAAGGCCACAACATCTTGTTCCAATTCCAGTTTTACAGAATCTTGGGGATTACCTAACAGCAGTTTTCAAACTGGCACACACAGACAGTCTGTGATTAAGATGTTTCCTGACATACCTTGTCAAGAATTATTCCAGTTGATAACTGAAACACTTTTTGGAACTAAGGGACCATTTTTTAGTAGCTTAATTATAAGGTTTTGCACAGTGATAGATGTTATTTTTAAATAATTTAATATACAGTATATTTAAATTTCATTCTTTTAAAGATGTGCTTGGCAGTGACTGAGTATGTGGGGGGCAGGCAGGATGAAGTGTTTCATAACATTTGGCAGCCTCATATTGTCATTACTCGAGGCAGTTGGAGGAGCTAAATATAAGTCAGGAATGAATCTGACCTTCTCCAATAAATTATTAATATATTTTCTAAAATAAACCTAGAAAAAAATGGAATGGAGAAAAGTGGAATCATTTTCAGCTTTGTGCTCACTTTTATTGAAATATTTGCTAGAAAAATGGCTCCTGATCATCCTTCTGCAAGATTCTTCATCCATTCATGCGTGCAAGCTTTCATTCTACAAACATTTACTGAGGTCTACTTGATGCCAGGAACAATGCTTACCAAAAAATGAATAAGACACATTTCCTCTCTGTAAAAAACTCATAGATAATTATAGCATAGTGAACACATTGTAGGGAAAACCGCAGGAGAGAGGGAGGACAGGGGTGAGCAAGCAGGGTAGGCTCCCTGCAGGTGACAGCTCAACTGAGTCTTAATGGTTGTATTGACATGTGTGCATCTGACTGCATGATCTCATGATCTGAAATAAAATTAAACAACTATACATGGTGAGTATTGGGAACCTCAAGCCATTTGACATTGCTGGAGCTTCTAGTGTGAAGTGAAACAGTCAAGAGGTGAGCCTAAGCAAGCAGGTGGATCCCAGCTCAGAGAGCCTTGTTGGCTCTGCTAATGACACCTAACATCTACTGAATGCTTGCTACCCACCTGGTGCTCTCCTAAGCATTTTGTCTCATTTAATCTTTCCACTGCCCTGTCCTATGATAAAAGTACTTTATCATCCCTATTTTACAGATGAGGAATTTAAAAAAAAAAAGGAGAAAGAGAGAGAGAGAGTTAAAACAGACAGAGCAGCCAGTGCCAAGGGACTGCCTTCTCCAAATGGGATGCACCCTGAATCCAGGACCAAGTCAGGAAGTATCACTTACTGGGCTGATCAGAATTCCCCTATCTGAGTTTAGTCAACCAGAGGAAACCTCACCAAGGAATGATTTTCAAATATGTTACTTACTGATAAGGCTGCTGCCATCTCAGCTGGATGCTGAAGGTGTCTCCCTGTTTACCAATTTAAAACACCACCCTTCCAGTCTGAAGGTGATCTCTAATCCGGAAGGAGAGGTGAAAAGGTGCTGGGCTCTAAAAGGATGGTTCTGGTGCTTGATAAGCAATATTGATAACAGAAAGGAGGAGAGTAAGGAATTTGTTTCTCTACAATAGTCTAGAGCAGAAGAGACCTTGATCAACTCATTCTTTAACTCAGAGTAAATATTTATTGATATTAACCCATGCAAGCACTGTGGTGCTAGGTGCTGAGGATATGGTGGTGAGCAAAATCAGACATTACCCCTACCCTCAAGGAGTTTATGGCCTATTGTTGGAAAAGGTCACCAATCAAAGAATCACAAATAAATGTGCAATAACTGTGGTGAATGCCTGGAAGAAGTACGTGGTATTGAGAGGAAATCCCCTTTTCAGGAGTGCAGACAAACCTTCCCTGAGATGGTGAAGACTGAGCTAAGATCTGAAAGGAATATAGAAAAAAGAGATAACAGTGGGAACGTTCCCGACAGAGGGATCGATCTCCTGTGCAAAGGCCAGGGGACAGGAAGAGGCTGTATGTTCAAGGAATGAAAGTGTCTGATGCATCTCATTTGAGGCCATGCTGGGGATACCAGTAGGACTGGTTTCTGCTAGGCCTAAGAGGACAGGTTGGGGATTTTGTTTTTGTTTTTCACCCCTAAGAACAATGACTGGTCAATAAAATGTTTTGAGTGTATATATTGGGCATGTGACATGAGTAAATCAGTGTTATTTTGAAAAGATCCCTACTGAGGAAAAATAGGATTGGAAGGAGGCAAGAGTTTACTCATTCCTTCTTTTCTGTCCTTAAAGGACATTTGTTGTGTGGCTACCAGCACTGTCCAGTAGAAGTGTAATATGAGACACATTTATCATTTTGAATTTTCTAGTAATCATATTTTCAAAAAGGAAAAAAAAGTGAAATTAATAATATATTTTATTACCCAATACATCCAAAATATTATTATTTCAGGATGTGATCATATAAAATCTATTGAGAGATTTTACATTATTTTTTCATACTGTCTTTGAAATCTTCTGTTTATTTCACATAGCTCAGATACTAAATTTTCATCAGAAATACTTGGTATGTATTTACATATCATAAAACTTACAGTTGAAAAATAGATTTACATACTCAGCTTGTTCCAAACATACTTAAAATGTTTTCCAATAATTGAATCACCTATAAGTTTTAAAGTTAAAATTAAGTAAAATTAAAAGTCCAGTTCCTCAATTGCTATAACCACATTCCAAGCACTTAATAGCCAAATGTGGCTAGTGCTACCATTTTTGGAGAGAGCAGAAGGAATGTTTCTATCATTGCAGAAAATTCTATTTGGATAGTGCAGCTCTGTCTGCTGGTGAGATCCTCTACATTCATTAGCATCCTTTTGGAGGACATAACCCTACAGAGGTGATGGGCACACTCATCTACAACACTCACTCTTTCCCTTTAATAATGCTAAGCCCATTCAGCAACCTCTGATACTCTTCCTTTCCGAGGAAGACTTTCCTACTGGGAAGAAAATGAGCTAACCTGCTGAGATAAATATTCAGTCTGCTTGGCTGTTACATTTCTCTCTGTAAATGAATAAAGATGAGTTTTGAATCTTTGCAGGATTCCCCTGAGTATTCTGCCAACATCACAGTACTATCACCTTGACAGACCTTGGGGAAATTACCGGGTCCTCACAGCTTGCTGACTGGCAGCACCTACCTGTGAAGAGCAAACAACGATTTTCAGGTCTAACAATGACAATTACAAAATTAAAGGCCAGTGAGCCTCCTCTCAGTTCCTCTTCCTCAAGGCCTTGGAGAGCTGGTGTGTAATTGGGAGGTTTGGCCCAGCAGGCACAGACACCGGCTGTGGGTCTGCTGGGTGCCACGCTTCTCCACATAGGCCCTCCCACCTCCGCCTAATTCTCTGCTCCCCTTTTGGCACCTAAGGGGAGCAGGACTCTTTCCCCCCCCCCTAAGAATCTGTAAATTTCTATGGAAACTAATTTTTGTCCCTTATCTGCACTCTGGGCAATGAATAATGTTCACACCCTAACCTATCTTTTGCCCCAACTTCTTCCTCCCATCCCAATCCCATCTGATTCTTTAACACAACAGATATGAAGGAAACCAAATCTGTGCACTTCTCATCCTAGAAATGTGATCTCCTTGGAAGTAGAGATCAAGGATTATTTTCCTTTGCATTCCAGCATTTGGCAAAGTATCCGGCACCCAGTGGCTGCCCTGAGAAAGTCTGATTTTATCACGTATTAGTAGGGGAAAAATGCTTGCATTAAAGTAAATAAATAAATAGAGTCTTTTACATTTCCTACACGGTTTCTTATCCATTTCATTCAGTAACCTGAGAGTGTGCTGCCTTTTGCGTAATAATGACTAACAATTGAGCATTTACTAAATACCAAGAGAAAATGGAGCCTCAGTGAGGTTAAACAACTTATTCAAGGTCACACAGCTAATAAGGGGCAGTCAGGAGTTAAACTCAGATAGTCCTAATCTAGAATTTAACCCTTGTACAACACTGCCTTTAAAGATTTTATTTATTTATTCATTTATCCCCCCCTTGCTTCTTGTGCTCGCTGGGTCAGCTAACCACGCCGCATGGGCGGGCTTGACTTCACCAGGAGGCCCCGGGAACCGAACCATAAGGTAAACGGGAGCCCTACTGATTGAGCCACAGCCGCTTCCCTTGGCTGGATACTCTTGAACCCTATCAGATCAACAGACATCAGGCCTGAGGCTAGCAATCTGGAGCTAGCTCGAGCCTACTCTAGAGTTCACAATCTCAGTGTTCAACCCGGGTGCCCACCAGTTCTCCTACCGGTTACAATCCCATAGCTCCACCCCTGCCTTTTGACAAGATAAAGGCTTAGCCCAAGAAGACAAGGCAGGCTGTGCTCCAGTTCTCTCGGGCATGGAGGGCCTCCCATTTTATACATGGAGAAACTGGGAGGTGAATTATGCTCAAGGACACAGAACGAGTTAGTCCTAACCCAGCGTCACAGGGTTTATCCCATTAAGAACAGTAACTTGCTTCACTCCCAAAACACCCCCTTACAAAGAAACGCTAAATTCAAATGGTCTGAAGCTTCAGAGAAACCCAGCGAAAGCCCCAGAATTGGGTAGCGGACTCAGAACGAGACCTTCCCGCCCTCGGCCCCGCCTCCGTCCTCATTCCCCGCCCGCCCCCTGGTCCCGGGCCCCGCCCCCTGAGGGTTGCAGCCAATCAGGGAGCCGCGACCCCGGAGCGCACGGCGCTCCTTCTTCCAGGCGGCCGCCCCCTGGCCGGCAGTGACGTGCCCCACCCCGTAGCCGCGGGATTCAAACTCCCGGAAGCGGCGCCCGCGCCGGAGGCTGTGACTCGGCAGACGCTCGCGCTGCGCTGCGCTTCGCCTCAGGTGCGGGTGGACACCCGGCGGAGGGGAGGTGTAGACGGGGCCCGCAGTCCCGGGGCCCGGCTGTGCCGCGAGGGAGGCGGGATCGGTGGGCAGAGCTCGTCCTCTTGGACTCAATCTCTGCCCGCCCTGATATATGCCCCCTTTCCCGGGCGCTCATCCGTGGCTGGCACCGGGCTGGGCACTTCACGACCGTCGTCTTTTCGATTTCTCCTTTCAAATCTGCGGTGGGTATTGTCATCCCCTGGTCAAGTGACTTGGCCAGGGTCTGTTATTACCTTTGAGCTGTACAGCTTGTTGCGATTACCAAGAGCTTTCATATCCATCCTACCAACATCTTCATTTTACAAGTGAGAAAACAAGTGCTGAAAAGCGAGGGTACTTTATCGTGCCTCTTTTTGCAGTTTTTCCCCCTTGTCTGTCTCCTTAAGTGAGATCTTACGTGAGAACTTTTGTAAGATTTGCTTCTCCCCGTAGACTATATAGCCTGTGATAGATGCCTTGTGTAGTTTCCTGGATGGACTTGTTTGATCAGCTCTTGTCCAGCATGACTTAGGTCAGTTCATCCAATCAACATATATTTTCTGAGCATCTGCAGTTAGGCTCTGTGGGTAACAACAACAACAACAACAACAAAAATTCAAGATCCAGCCTCTGAAACAATTGTTGAACATTTTTTAAAAAGGAAGGAATATAAATCTGAATACCTAATGGGTCATATGGACTATGCCAGTTAGAGATCACAGAGGGAAAGCTTCCTGAAGAAGGTGCAGCCAGGCCTTGTAAGGTTTAAACAGTGTGAATCCTGTGGCTATTGGTCAGACTGGACTGGAATATACAGGGAAAGGAGGTTGGTAGGATTAGATGGTGGGAGGTTTATACCCAGCACCTGTTACAGTGCCTGGTAAATAGTAGGTGCTCCAGTATTTTTTGAACTAATGTATGGTCTCATACTTCTATAGATTCCTTAATCACGCCATCATTATTTTATCTCAGGATCCATAATCAGGAAAAATGTTTTTTAATTTCCCTAATTAGAGCTACTTTTATTATATGCATAGTGTTTCTCTATATATTTGCCTGCTAGAAGTTAGATTATACACTCACTCCTAAACTAATGTAAGACACCGTTAATAGATACTAAGCTTCTCTTACTTAATTTTGTCTCTTATTCTTAATTCCTTGTATTCCTAAATTCCTTAAATATTGTGCCTCTCTTCCTATAAAATATCTTATATTGGATTCTCACTTCTGCCTACTGGGCTCTCTCAAATCACTATTAAGATAAATCTGAAGTAGGCATAGCTTCAAAACAGGATATACCATTATGCTGAGCAATGACATTTCAATGCCTATATGTGCAGAATTATATTATTTACCACCAGCTTTTTATTCCTGGGTAAAATATGTACTTGATTGTAACTGATTTCTTTCAGGCTTCATTTAATGGTCTAATCCTTGGTTACCCTCCTCTTTCTTTCTTTCTCTCTCTCTCTCCCTTTCTCCCTTCCTTCCTTCCTTCCTTCCTTCCTTCCTTCCTTCCTTCCTTCCTTTCTTTTTCCTTCTTTCTCTTTCTTTCTCTTTCTTTCTTTCTTTCTTTCTTTCTTTCTTTCTTTCTTTCTTTCT
>JAKSZT010053816.1:2924067-2943505 GCA_026826555.1 Tolypeutes matacus
TCTTTCTTTCTTTCTTTCTTTCTTTCTTTCTTTCTTTCTTTCTTTCTTTCTCTCTCTCTCTCTCTCTCTCTCTCTCTCTCTTTCTTTATAGTAGCAATAGTTTCTTCTTATAAATTTTAATATACTTTAGGAAACAATATACAAAGCTGAGCTTTTCCATCATTTCCAGATAACAGCAGGAAGCTCCAGTTACACAAATTTCGTGTTTTGTGATGGCTAAGAACAACAGTCAGCACCAGTCTTGAACAGTCAGCTAAAACACAAAGCTTTCAAAATGAAATCTCATAATAGCAAGACAGGTAAACCAGGGCTTAGCAAATGATGACCACTTGGAAGTGGCTTCATTATTCTTGTTGACTTTCATATTTCGTTAAATATATTATACACAATTTCCTGTTAATATGCTTTAAAGAAAACCTTCCTTAAGGAATTATTTCAATTAAGTATAAATATTCAGCAAGAATAGTTCTGATAAAGAATCCTCAGGTAGTTCAAATTCTAATATGCACTGACTGAAGGAAAAGAAAAGTAACAATATTTGTTTGTTTTAACATGTTTATTACAACAGATACAGTTCACATCTGACTAGCTTTGTTTCTTCTTTCTGCTCCCACAACCATGTTCATTGGGCTATTTCCTTATATTTGAGCAATCAGTGTACTTTTGGCATACATGCCCAGCAAGCAGTACTTTTAAGTCCATTCTTACAGGGTGCAAATGGATTTCAATAATTTATATAAACGAGTTATGTTCAATCACTGCAATTTTAAGCTACTGTACACAGGAATGAAAAGGTTATAGAAAAGTGCCATAGCAACAGTGCCTTGAAAAAGAGGAGCCTTAAAAAATGGATAAAATCAGATGGAAGATTCCAGAGGGAAATGGAACACATGGGGAATGAAAAACATTTTTCTGCAGAATTAGTGGAGAAGCACTGCTCTTGATCAGGAAACGGTTGTTTCATGATATTTTGTACACTGCCCATATGGTTCAAAATCATATCCTTAAGAACAGATCCCCTGGCACTTGCTCTGAATATTTGAAAATGCAAAACTTCTGAATGATAAATTAACACCCCCCCCCATTTTTCTTTTTTAAAAAAGCTAATTTTGCAGGCAGGTTTACATGTAAAAGGCTAGGTATTTAGCCACCTCAGCATTGATTAGTTTTGAATGTCTAAGCTCTGTTACACATGGCTTCCCATGGCTTCACTCTACAAAGCATATTTACAATGTGAAGAATACATCTACAAGAAACCTACACTTCAAGGGTATTACGAATCAATCTTGTAGCTTTCCCCAGAATTGACTCTTAAATACCCCAGCCCCTTGTCATTTCCTCTGCCCATCTTTAACGGTCAGAAGTCTTCTTAAATGCAGCTCAAACATGTTAAGATTGGAAAATAGATTTACAGTTCCTGTACTCAAACCATGAAGGAATTCTGATTTTTTAGTTTTTCAAGTTCCTTAATTTGTTGTCTCAAAAATAGTATTCTTTGCTCTGCAAAGTTGCCTGAATTTCAAATAGCTGAACTAAAGATCTTAAACTTTTTAATTCAGTACAAATTTCTGACATGTAAACGTGTCTCATGGTTAGGTGCTTCTTCCTGCAACTGTGATGACTGCTTCTCTGCATGATCTGCAGGCCATCCTTGAAGTGTTTTATGAGATTTTCATTCAAGTGTGCTGCTAGCGTAGGTGTTAAGGAAACCCATAGGTTGGTAGATGAATTCTGTGGTTGCATTTGATGCCATAATACTAGAAGTATGATTTGGACCCGCTGATGGACTTCTCCGGCTACTTGAGCACTGAAGACTTCGAGGAGAGACAGATTCATGACCTTGCTGCTTATCAGCACTTACAAGCTGCTAAGCGGCTGATGGTGAAACTGGTCCTTGGTTAACTATTGGAGTACTTACTTTTGGCTGTGATGAAACAGGAGTACTAATCAAAGGTTTGATAGGGACTGTTAATTTCAGGTGTGCTTATTCTTGGAGACACATAAGATCTTGGGGATGATACATCAGATGTTAAAGACATTGGAGACTGATTAGATGGCTGGGCTTGTGTTGAAAGTTGAGCAGCTTGCAAAATCCGAGAAGTTATATTTAAAGCACAGGGTCCAACAGTCAGAAATTATGAATTATAGGTATTGTGAGGCTTGTGTCACAGCTGGTTTAAGAACTTCATTTATTTCGGATATATCCACATTAGAATTATTAAGCTGCAGTGTGGCTTGCAAAGCAGGAAGCAATGTCTAAGAAGATCTGGGTCCTGAAGTAAGGGAGGTATTGGTGCCTGTGGGACAGGTGAAATGGGGACTGTGGGAGCAGATGTTAGAAGTGCAGATGTGGGATTTGTTCGGTCCAGAGGCAAAAGGCATGAAAGGAGTTGTGCAAAAATGTGATACCAGATTTGTCTCCTATGTAGATTTCCCACTGGCAAACCCACTGGTGGCTGTTGCTTGCACCCCTCTCTTTGGTAATCTCTATCTTTTGGGAAGCTATTAACAGGTATCTTGTTTGCTGCTTTTTGTCACTGTTCTCTTTCAAGCCACTCTTTTAGTTTTTCCCATTGTGAGACTTCTGTTTGACACTTTCAGTAGTACTTTTTCATGAAGTGCTAGTATGCTCGGACCAGTTATCTGCAGAATCGTAAAGTGCATCTGAAGTTTTGCTTGGATTATTTGTTTGGATTAGAAGAATGTGTATTTGAACTAAGAAGAGCACTGTGGTTGTGTGAATTTTCTTGTGGAGGGTAACTGGTCCCATCATCCCTCTCTCTTAACTTTGTCAGTATGCATGTTTTTGGCCTTCCTGTGACCTGTGTTGTCACTGTATTTGTTTTCAGGACTATCAGATCTCCACATTTTATTTGGTGCTGAAGGATCTGCAGTGTCTGACATCTTTTCATGTCTGTGATCACCACTACTGGGGTGACTCTTCGATGAATACTTGAGTGCCTGTGAAACATCTCCCCCTTGGTAAGGCTGTGAGTCCCCCCACCGGTGGTGACAGCCATCACTGAGTCTCTCCTGTTTGCTCGCATACGTGACCATCAATGCCCGGCTTGTGAGTAGGGCGGCCACGAGCGGCAGGTGGCAGGGCAGGGCAGGGCATCTTGGCGCTACCCAGGACGGCGCTCCCTGGGCCTTCACCCTCGCCCACACCACGCTCACTCCACCGGCAGAGCTTGGGAGGAGGCTCCCAGAGAGCCACTGCTTGCTCCGCTGCCTCCTCCTCTTTTCGCCGGCCACTGCCTGGTCCTTGTCCTCTTTCCCCTCCTCCTCCTCTCGCCGCCACCACAGTCGCTGGTGCCGCCAGCTGCTGCTCCACCAACGACATTCGAGCAACTCCTCCACTCCTGTTTAAACCCAACTTTTCTGTTGAAGTGTGGCCCACATACAGAGCACTGCTCAAACCAAATGTTTACGGATTGACTTTTTTTTTTTTAAAGATTTTATTTATTTATTCATTTATCCCCCCCTTGCTGCTTGTGCTCGCTGGGTCAGCCAACCACGCCGTGCGGGCGGGCTTGCCTTCACCAGGAGGCCCCGGGAACCGAACCCGGGGCCTCCCATATGGTAAACGGGAGCCCTACTGATTGAGCCACAGCTGCTTCCCTAGGATTGACATTTTTAAAAGGTGACCATTCCCCATGATTCTCCCACCAAGATTAAAAAAAAACCACAGAAATTGTTTCTGGGACCCTAGGAGTCTTATTTGGTCTTTCTCCCATACCCCACTCGTTTGGATATATCACTTTTGTTTAGAGCAGATAGGTTATTAGACCTGTTGCAAACATGAGATTTGAACTTTTGAACTCAGACTTATAAAATATCATTGTATTTCTATTTTTACAGACAATTTCAGAGATGTCTTCCAGAAGTCCCAAAGATTTAATTAAAAGTAAATGGGGATCAAAGCCTAGTAACTCCAAATCCGAAACTGCCTTAGAGAAATTTAAGGGAGAAGTTACAGCCTTAAAAACGTCAGTGGATGAAATCAAAAGTGGAAAAGGAAAGCTGACTGATAAAGACAGACAGAGACTCATAGAGGTAAAGGGTCTTATAACCCTTTAAGTTGTAAATTTTTATAGAAAACAATTTATGATTTTCTGATGCCACCATTATTTTCTTGCCATTGTCCCTGTCCCACCCAGTTCATTCATTTTGGAAGGTTGACCTTGGTTTTGGAGTCTTAAATTCTTACCTTGACTTCTCTTACTCTTAGGCATAATCTAGTTATTACTAACTTCTTTTACTATTTAAATGTAACTGAATATATATTCTAAGTCATCAGGTCCTAAATTTGTTTCAGAAGTAAAGACATCTTGATTAATAGTTCTGCACTTTCAACACAGCACTAGGGCCTGTTTTTCAATTATTTAAAATAAAATAATAGCCTAATCCATCATTCAGCCTATAGCTTTTTGGTAATTTAGCTCAATTACATGATATTCTTGGTAATATTTGTTATGCTATATTTAAGATTGTAAAACATTGTTTTACTGTTTTCACTGTCTTTTAACTGACAGCATAACTTAGAAACATTTGCTTTCCGTGCTGTTTGGGGATTCTACATTAAATTGAAGTGTATTGTAAGGATACTATATCATTGTTATATATTTTCTTGTTTTACTGTAGGAGATGAGAAAATATCTTCCCAATTATATAATCTGTTTCTTCTGTTCACCAAATGTAAAAAATAAAAATCATTTCAGAGTGTTAAATAGTATTCACATTTCCGTGTGAATGTTTAAAAACCCATTCTATCATGCATATTGGCTGCTTTCCAAGCAATCTTTATTTTCAGGCTTTTTGAGGTAAAATTTTTGGCATTTTGCATTCTGTTAAACTATGTTGCAGATTCCCTAATTTACAATTTGTTGTGGCACAGTCCATTAAGAAATTAGGAATTTATTAGAACTAGAGGGATTTAAGAATTTAATCACAATTTGTTTTTAATTTATTCTGCAAATGTGCTTTTATTGTTCATATTTAGAAAATAGATGACCTGTACTAAAAAGTGTCACCTGAATTTATTTAAATTCTGTTTTGTAGGCACCTCATAAAACTGATTTTTTTTAAATGACATGAATTGAGGTAAATATTTTTTAAATGAACCATCACCAATTTTTAGACAGAAAGGTTAATTTTGTGATCCAGCAAAAGAATCTTATAGCTTCCCTGAGAAATAGCTTTCCAATTCATTCCACTTTTGACCAGTGCTGGTTGTCGGGATACTACTCAATTAAAGCCCAAAACTGTATTGGCTTGTTTAGTAATTGTATCATACCACTGACTTATCTTAAGCTTGCAGCCAACTAAAAACCCCACATCATTTTCACATAAACAATTATCCACCTAAATTTCCCCATTTTATATTTGAACAGCTCCTTCTTTTAGCTTTGTGTGGTTTTTACCGTTAGCCAATGTAGTCATTGTGGTAATTGTTTCTGTCATAAGTGTATTGGCTCTATCTCTCTCATGCCAGCAGCAGTTTAATAAGCATGACTTCTCTATCTTGCAAATCTTTGAAAATGTTGATCACTCCTTTGAAGATCACTTTCTAGATTTGATACCAAGTCATTTGTAAGCAGGTTAATGAATGCATCTTTATCTAGCTGTAACGCTCTGTAATTTTAAGTTCTGCTAGTTAAGTTGATTAATGAGCATGTATCTCTTATATGACTCACTTTAGCCTTTATGTTTATTAGATCCATTAGGTCCAGTATAATGGAGCGATAATTATCAGATACTCATGTGAGAGCTAGCTTTTTTTTAGCTTTCCCTTACTGCCCAAGACAGAGTTGGTTTCTGCTTTCTCTGTATCTATGAGCCATTCATTTTATGTATATCTTAACTACAGCACTTACCACATTACATTAATTTATTGGTTTATCTCTCTCTGAATTCTCTGAACATAGGACCTTGGCTTCATTTTCTTTTTTGGTCTGATATCTAGTATAGTGCTGACTTGATTTATGTAATAAACACTTCATAAATGCTCATTGAAGCATATTGTTTAGCTTGATGTTTGACCTGGCTTTATTCTAAGATGCTTCTTAGTTTATATCTAGAGAATTCGAGTCCTCGAAGCTGAAAGGGAGAAGAATGCTTATCACCTCACAGAGAAGGACAAAGAAATACAGCGACTTAGAGAACAGCTGAAGACCAGATATAGTACGACTGCTTTGCTTGAACAACTAGAAGAGAAAACAAAGGAAGGTGAAAGGAGGGAACAACTGTTGAAATCCTTATCTGAAGAGACAGATGTATTGAAAAAACAGTTGTCTGCTACAACTGCACGACTTGCTGAACTTGAAAGCAAAGCCAGTACACTTCGTTTATCACAGGTACTACTAAGTTGCCTTTTCTTTAAACCCAGATTTTTTTTCTTTCTGATGCATTTTGTAATTCTTATGAGCAACGAGTTTGTGAAAACACTAACAGGTCATTTAACTTTTTAAATATCCTGGCCCCTTCCCCATAAGTCAAAATAGTTAATGTGGCTTCCTCTACTCCCCCTACCCTTGCTTTGCCTAGAAGACTATTCAGAATACAGAGTCCACTATGTATCTACAACAACAGCCCGGAAGAATTTTTTTTTTCCCCTGAGCTCTTATTTCTATAGTTTGTATCAGGAAAACAATAGGTTTCATTTTTTGGTATTTTTCGTATTTGAGATTCGCAGAACATCAAGTATGCTCTTTGTAACTACATATCCCTTTTCTCTCCTCCTTTGCTTGAGAGACCCTAGTGTAGTGGAAAGAGCCAGTATTTGGAGTTAGGAAGATCTGGGTTCAGATCTTGCTTCTGCCACTTACTAGCCCTGTGACTCTAAATGAATTCCTTAACTTCTCTAGCCTTCAAGATAATGCTAGAGTTCACCAAAGCTCTCTCCTCAACTTCAGTTTCCACATCAGTAAAATGAGGATAATAACACTGATGGGTTAAATGTGATAATGTGTATAAATTGCCAAGCATCATGCCTGGCTTTTGTAAGTGCTCATCAAATGGTTTCGTATTGATCAGACGTTTGATTCTTTTGGACATTTTGACATTTTAATAATACCAACACTGTAACTAATAATCCCAGTTATAGATAGTTCAGCTATAATATCTCAGTGCTGTTAAGGGTCTGTCTCTGTACTTTATTTCTGCTTTAGGGTAGGCACAGTGATCAGACCTATACATTTATATGCACTCGCATATATAGACAGTTCAATGTTTCTACAGAGTGCAAAGAGATTGTTTTCCTAGAGAATTTCCACAAAGCTGAAACTCATGAAACATTAGCGTCAGACTGAAAGCTGACTAGAAAAATTTTTTTGAAGTTCAAGAATTAGTTTCTCTACTTTTGAATATGAAATACAAATCTTACTGGGAATTATAATTTTTTAAAATGTATTCTTTTTTTTTTTTTGGTGAGCAAAGAACATTTAATAAGGGGCTTATGTGGGGCCTCATCCTCAGTGATCCAGAGGGGAGAGTCTAAGACTGGTCATGGCCTACATCCTCATCTGTGGCAGCAGGCAAAAATGTATTCTTTTAGTAATTTTGTGGAATATGTGCTATTGATTTGTGTGTTAGTCAGCATGTCTAACTGCTGTAACAAACAACCTCCAAATCTCAGTCTGATATAACAAATACTTATTTTTTCTCTGTGTTACAGTCTAGTGTAGGTCGGAGTTGAGGAGTATGATAGTCTGTCTAAGGGGTGCCTGGTGCAAAGTACCAGAAATCTGTTGGCTTTTATAAAGGGTATTTATTTGAGGGAAAAGCTTACAGCTATAGGGCGCTAAAGAGTCCAACTCAAGGTTGCTTTCTCACCAAAGTCAGTTGACACATGTTGAAGCAAGGTATTCGCTGATCTCTGCCTGGTCTCCCCTACTTGGGCTTTCTCTTCCTCTTAAGCAGGGGTTCTTAACCTTTTTTGTTCCACAGACCCCTTTGCTAGTCAGGCGAAAACCACGGACCCCTTACTAAGTCCACACTATACTGTGTATTATTTAATAATTATATCACACCCACACCAACATGTCCCCACAAGAATAATTTTTTTTTTCATTTTTTTCATTTATTGAAGTATATCACTTATACATAAACATACGTAAACAATAAGTGTATAGTAATAGTTGAGAACTTACAAAACAAACATGCATAACATAGTACAGGGCTCTCACACCTCACCCCACCACTAATACCTTGCATTGTTGTGAAACATTTTTAACTAATGATTAAAGAGCATCCTCAAAATGTTACTACTAACCAAACTGTCTTACATTTGGTGTATTTTTCCCCCAATCCACCCTATTATTATTATTTTTTAATATATTGTTTATACATGAATATACATAAACAATAAGTGTATAGTAAAAGTTGTGAACTTGCAAAGCAAACATGCATAACATCATACAAGGGTCCCACACATCAACCCACCACCAACACCTTGCATTGTTATAAGACACTTGTTATAAATTATGAAAGAATATTGTCAAAATCTTACTACTAACCTTATAGTCCTTATCTTACATTTAGTGTATTTTTCTTCTATCCATATCGGATGGAGAGCCCCCTGATCCCAGTCTTTCTTCTCTTCTTGTCTTATTCTTTCTTTCTCATCCACAGCACCGTTTTCACGGACCCAGGTCCTGACCGGCACCTGACCGGCAACATATTATTATTTTTTAAATATATTTTTATGACAGAAGTTTTAAACTTACCAAATAATCATGCACATTTGCAAAATTCCTCTATCAACACACCACACTGTGGTGGTACATTTGTTACAGATTATGAGATAATATCATCAGATTATTACCAGATCCATAGTGTACTTTTGGCACACTTTTTCCATACTCCCGCATTATCGACAAAGTACATCTTTGGCACAGATACATGAATAGTACATTATTACTGTTAACCACAGTCCGTAAGTCATTCCAGTTGTATTTTTCCCATGCTTCTCCACATTCCTACCACCCTGTAATAGTGATGTATGTCTGCTCTCGCTTACTACCCTTTTCAGCCACATTCCCGTTTATAAACCAGTTCTTACTCACTATAATGTTTTATCATCAACTCTATACATTTCCACACTTTTACAGTAAAGTTGATTAAAACTTCTACATACATTAAATATCAGTAATCCATCTCAGTCCTCTTATCTCCCTTAAGAATCTACCACCTACCACCAGGTCTTGAAGATATTTTCCTACATTTTCTTCTAGAAGCTTTATGGTTCTTGCTTTTATATTTAGATTTTTGTTCCATTTTGAGTTAATTTTTGTGTAAGGTGTGAGATAGGGGTACTCTTTCCTTCTTTTGGCTATGGTATCCAGTTCTCCCAGCACCATTTGTTGAATGGACTGTTCTGCCTGTGCTGGGTGAGTTTGACAGGCTAGTCAAAAACCTCTTGACCCTATATGTGAGGGTCTGTTTCTGAACCATCCATTCAGTTCCATTGGTTTATGTGTCTGTCTTTATGCTAGTACCATGCTGTTTTTACCACTGTAGCTAGGTAATATGATTTAAAGTCCGGAAACGAAAGTCCTCCAACTTCACTTTTTCCTTTTTAAAATGTTTCTGTTTATTCAGGACCCCTTACCCTTCCAAATAAATTTGATAATTGTGTTTTCCATTTATTTTTAAAATGCTGGTAGAAATTTTATCAGTATTGCACTGAATCTATTTATCAATTTGAGTAGAATTGACATCTTAATGATGTTTAGTCTTCCAATCTGTGAGCATGGAATGTTCTTCCAATTATTTAGGTCTTTTTTTATTTCTTTTAACAATGAGTTGTAGTTTTCTGAATACAGCTGCTTTATACTGTTGGTTAAGTTTATTCCTAAATATTTGGGTTTTATCTGTCATTTTGTTTTCGCCACTCTTTTGAGACTTTTAGTTACTTTTACTTATATAATCTTCATTTTTAGACTCTCTTCCAAGCCTCTCTCTCCTGTTTTTCCTTTTCAGGCTGTAACACATCTTTTGGTATTTCCTGCAAAGCCCATCTCTTGGTTATAAACTCTCTCAGTTTCTGTTTATCTGTGAATATTCTAAACTTACCTTCATTTTTGAAAGACAATCTTGCCGGATATAAGATTCTTGGCTGGCAGTTTTTCTCTTGCAATATATATATTTTTAAAGATTTATTTACTTTATCCATTTTAAATCCCCCTCCCCCCCATTTGCTGTTTTGTGTCCATTTGCTGGGCAATTCCCTGTGTCTGTTTCCTGCCCTCTCTTCTCATCCTTCTCCTCCAGTCTTCACTGGGATTCGATCCTGGGGACCTCTGATGTGGGAGAGAGGCGTTCTGCCACCTGCGCCACCTCAGTTCCTGGTTTTTTGGCGCATCTTGTCTTGGCTCTCCCGTGTCTCTCTCCTGTTACGTCATCATCTTGCTGCATGACTCGACAGGGCCTGGCAGCATGCGTGCATTCTGTATATATATTTAAAATTTTACCGGGAGGTCCCGGGGGTCGAACCCAGGTCCCTCCATATGGCAGATGGATGCCCAACCATTTGAGCCACATCTGCCGTCTCTTGCAATATCTTAAATATATCATACCATTGTCTTCTTGCCTCCAGGATTTCTGAAGAGAAATCAGCACTTAATCTTATTGGGTATCCCTTATATGTTATGCATTACTTTTCTCTTGCTGCTCTCAGAATTCTCTCTTTGTCTTTGGCATTTGACATTCTGATCAGTATGTGTCTCGGAGCTGTTCTATTCAGAGTTATTCGGATGGGAGTATGTTGTGCTTCTTGGACATGGATATCCATGTCCTTCAATAGGGTTGGGAAATTTTCTACCATTAGTTCTTCAAATATTCCTTCTGCCTCTTTTCCCTTCTCTTCTTCTGGGACACCCATAACACATATGTTTGCATGTCTCTTGCTGTCATTTAGTTCCCTGAGACCGTGTTCAATTTTTTCCATTCTTTTCTCCATCTGTTCTTTGTATGTTTGCTTTCAGAGGCCATTTCTTCAAGTTCACCAATACTTTCTTCTGCCTCCTCAAATCTGCTATTATATGATTCCAGTGTATTTTTTATTTCATTTATTGCAACCTTCATTCCCATAAGATCTGCTATTTTTCTACGTATGCTTTCTAATTCTTCTTTGTGCTCATCCAGTGTCTTCTTTTTTTTTTTTTTTTTTTTTTTTTTTATTTATTCATTCATTCATTTATCCCCCCTTGCTGCTTGTGCTCGCTGGGTCAGCTAACCATGCCATGCGGGCGGGCCTGCCTTCACCAGGAGGCCCCGGGAACCGAACCCGGGGCCTCCCATATGGTAAACCGGAGCCCTACCGACCGAGCCACAGCCGCTTCCCTCCAGTGTCTTCTTAATATCCTTAATCTCTTTAGCCATCTCATTGAATTTATTAAGGAGATTTGTTTGAACATCTATGATTAGTTGTCTCAACTCCTTTATGTCATCTGGAGGCTTATTTTGTTCCTTTAACTGGGCCATAACTTCCTGTTTCTTGGTGTGGATTGTAAGATTTTTGTTGTTGCCTTGGCATCTGGCTTCTAATGTATTTATTCTGGATGCAGTTTCTCTCTTTAGTTTAGGGCTTTCTTGCCCTTTCTCCCTTGCTGGTCGTGTGGTAGGAACTGAGGATGTAGTAGTTGGTGCTATAAACTGTGGAGGCTCAGGCTGCCCTCATTTCCCCAGGGATGGATGAAGCTTCTCCCAACTTTCTCCTTTGCCAGGGGTAGGGGCAGAGCCATAGCTGTGTGTAATAATCCAAGTCATACAGGCCTAGACTGTAGTTGCCCAGAGAGACTGATGAAACTTCATGCCCCTTTCTCCCCTGCCTAGGGTGGGGATGGAGCTGCAGGTGTGGGCAGCAATCTATGCCGTGGAGGTCCAAAATGACCTCAGTTGTCCTGGTAGACTTCGAATTATTCAGTCTGCCTGCTGAATGTATCTGCAGTTACCTGGAGAGACTGGTGCAGGGCTCACCAGCTTCCTCTCTGCTAGAGGTGGGACTGAAGCCTAGGGTAGGGCTGTAGGCCCATCTGGGTGAAAGAAGCAGGTCCCTACCAGCACTGTGATTTTCAATCAGCCCAGCTTCCCCTCATGCTGGGGATGGAGTCAAAATGGCGGCTACTGGCCTCTTTCTGACTTGGACAATTTCAAACTTTAGCTGTTCTTAGGGTTATACTTTAGCCAGCTGAATTTACTAATCAGTAGCTGAAGTAGGTGGCCAATCATCTCTTCCTCCCCTGTTTTTGGGAAATGGAGCTTCGAATTCCAGCCATAGAATAACTCCTGAGGCGGCTTGTGCCACCAGGGTAGGATGATCACCAGCCTCCATGGCGTGGCCCGTATTTTCCCAGAGAGGCTAGTGCAGGTCTCCCCAGCTTCCTTCCTGCTAGAGGTGGGCCTGGGGCTTAGGCTAGAGCTGCAATCTGATCTGGATGGAAAGAAGCCCTACCAGCACTGTGATTTTCAGTCCGTCTGCTTCCCTTTGTGCCAGGGGTGGAGTTAAAATGGCAGCTACTGGCCTCTTTCTGACTTAGACAGGTTCAAACTTTAGCTGTTCTTAGGAGTATACTTTAGCCTGCTGAATCTACTAATCAGTAGCTGAAGTTGGTACCCAACTGTCTCTTCCTCCCCTGTTTTTGGGAAGTGGAGCTTCCAATTCCAGCCACGGAATAGCTCCCGAGGCGGCTTGTGCTGCCAGTGAGGATGGGCACCAGCCCCTGGGGTGTGGAGTGTTCTACTTATGGATCTTCTCTGCAGATGGGCAGTATCCTCCATTCTTTCAAAGATGTTGCAGGATGCACTTCTGGTGTCATGGAGCCCCCAAACAGGTGCTTTAGATAGCTCTGGGTAATTACTAACTGCCCTGTAGGACGAGCTGACTATAGGAGCTCCTTACTCTGCCACCATCTTGCTGGTTGTTCATAATGTTGTTTTTGTTTTTGTTTTTTTTTTTATTTAAGTTCAAGCTCATGGACCCCTTGTTAAGAATTCCTACTCTTAAGGCTTCATGGGCCCAGCTTCTTCCCAGTGCCAGCTGTAGGCTGGCATGGATTGTCTCTCAGGGCTTCCTCTCTCTCTGCTGCAGACTATCAGGCAAATGGCTCCTCTCTCCCTGGGGCCCCAGAATGAAAAATGAGAGCACTCTCTCTTTTCCCGGTGTGTCTTTTTGAGTAAGTTTTGGTTTATATAGGCCCACCAAAGAGGTGGGGACTCAACCTGAGTCATGCCCTACTGACATGGTCAATCAACGCCCTAATATTAACAGGTAATTTAATTAAGCCATCTCAGCTGAATCTAATGCAAACGATATCACACCCAGAGGAACAGATCAGTTTACAAACATAATCTTTCTCTTTTTGAGATTCACAAATAATCTCAGACTGACACCAAAAGGCTTTGCTCCAGAGTCATTCAGAGATCTAGGTTGGTTCCTTCTAGGGTGGAATTCTTAGGGTGGAATCCTCCATCAGATCCTTTGTGTCTAGCTGTGAGTGAGAAGAGGGTATTTGGAGAACTGCTCAGGAGGAGTTGGGGGCCAGGCCTCGTACTGGCATGTTTCACTTCTACTCACATTCCGTTGATGGGATTCAGTCACATGGCCTCATTAACCACAGAGGAGGCTGAGAAACATACTTCACTGTGTGCCCAGAAAAAAGGGAAAGGGATTTGGCAAACTATCTCTGCCATAGAGTCCTCCTAGAGGACTAAATTGAAAGGGAGAAAGGGCTACATATTAGGATGAGTGACTAGAGCACCTTTGGAGAAAAAAAAAATATTTTGAGCTCCCTTGCCAATGTTCACACGTTTCTTTATAGCTGTTAAAAGACTGACCTAAGGCTGCTATGAGAAAATAAAGAATAAAAGAGGAAAGAAAATGTTTTGAATCCTATGAAATCATATGAACTAATACTAATTAATGCATTACTAACACTAATATTAATTCAGCTCTACAAACGACTTTCATCTTTTGCATGACAATTTAGTATCTCCCTGACTTCACTTAAATAGCCCAGTGTTTTGTTTGTTTTGTCTCCTTTTGGTGAAAACCACTGGGCTAGTCATATGCACAGATGGCTGTTCTAGTGGTCTGAGGTCTAGAGGACCTCACAAGACAAATTAGATCTGAAGTCTCAGGATTTTCCAATCTGCTTAGGACATTTCCAGGAGGGCTTAATTCTGGCTATAGGCCTGTCATACCCATGGCCTGGCATGTTGGTTCACCAGCATATTGGATTTTGATGCCCCTGTGAAGTATATACTATAATATTATGAAACTAAATAGAATGAGAAAATGTCTTTTGTTCAATTTATGATGTTAACTAATATTGGTTTATTATATAGACTGTGGCTGCAAGCTGCTTCAACTCATCAATGAGTAATATTCATGAAATGGAAATACAACTGAAAGATGTAAGTTCATTTTCCTTTTGATAAATTATGGGTAAAAAGGACTAATTCACTCATTCCCAAATTTTGTGGAAATTGGCAGCATTTGTCCTATGATTTTAAAAAATTTGTTGATGAGAAGGGGAAATTGAGTGGTTTTTGGTTATCCCTCTAGGTTACTAAATACTCCTCCCAGGCACTCAAGAAGACTAGCTCCTCTAAGTGTGCTTTCTTTGGGCTAGAGAACCCTAAAAATCACCCATTGCTACCAAATCCCAATAACGCTTCTCCACTAAAATCTAATCTCCATAACTTAATTTTATTATTATAATGTAGTATATTTATAATTTCTTCTCAAGATTTCTTCTCCTTTTGTTTATCCATGCAAGGCATACTCTCTAGTTTAAGTCCTTCTCTTGGAACAAGGATTGCTTTCTTAGTTTGAAGAGAAACATTCTTTGTATACTCAGTACTTCTTTTCTCTAGAATCTGACATGAGGTTATTTTAAATATATGGAAACCTGTATTATTCCAAACCATTATGTCTTAAATAAATGGATGGGGGTCCCATTGAGAATTGAATAAATGGAGGACACAGGACTACTATTCGCAGTTTTAATATTAGATATAGGAAGTATATAAAGTTCTTGATTTAATTATTAGGCCAGTAGTAGTATTTTGATTGCAGGTATATTACTGCCATGTCTACTGTGATTTAAGTATGTTCTTAAGATTTCTGTTGTATTCTATCTAGCAAGTGTACTTCAAGGTCTGTTTGGTCTCAAAAAAAAAAAAAGAATTTAAATCTGTTGAACGTA
This sequence comes from Tolypeutes matacus, assembly GCA_026826555.1. NCBI lineage: Eukaryota > Metazoa > Chordata > Mammalia > Cingulata > Chlamyphoridae > Tolypeutes > Tolypeutes matacus. The sequence goes on from JAKSZT010053816.1 coordinate 2,939,277, forward strand.
TAGTGGGGTACTACAATACGCTTGTCAAAGTGATTTACCTAGAGGCAACCAAAATATACAAGAAACAGAATTTTTTAAAAACTATCAAAATAAGTTCCTGTGTTGTATATTACACTGCCAATGTAAAAACTCTGGACTTCATCATTCTTTATATTTATCACCACCTACCCATTAATGCATAAATCTATAAATAACTTACCCTATATACTGCCTGTTTCCCTTCTTATTTATTCTGCTTCAGCCATGCTGACTTTCTGTGACTTACTCCTTCATTCAGGTCTTTACTCAGATACCATTTTATTGGGGCAGTGGGCATGGGGGAGCTTTCCTAGCTACCTTATCTAAAATTATAGCTCCTAGACAATTCCTATTCCCTTTTCTTGCATTATTCTTCTCCTTAACACATATTGCTGCTAAAGTTACAATTTATTTTATTAATTTATCTTATTTATTCTCTGACTTAAATAAGAATATAAATTTCATGAGCGATGGATTTCTGCTATATCCCTGGTGTCTGGAACATTTGAAAGAATGAGTGAATGGAATCACATGACGTTGCTTTGGCTTTTACTAGTGTCTCTTCTAGCAAAGTATCTGAAAAATATGCTTAAACTTATATGTAATTTTTAAATTTAAATTCTATGTAATTTTTAGATTTTTCAGCACTAAATACTTCAAATATCAGCTAAAGTTATTTTTAGATAATGAGGATTCTTTGTATGAAGGTATCTTTGAGATGTTACACATTTGTATCCAATCCTTTTGTTCTGTTTCATCTTCCCAGTTTATTTAAAGATCTAGTTGTACTTCTCTGGTCTGTTTACCTTAGAAAGGCATTTAGACAAATGGAGTAAAATTCAATCTAGCCCACCCTCAAATGGTGGTCTAGGTTAAACGGTGCTTCTCCAACTCTAATGTGCATATACATATAGGGAATTTTCCTAAAATGACGATTCTGATTTAGTAGCTGCAGGGTGGGGCCCGAGATTCTGAGTTTCCAGCAAGCTCCCAGGTAATGCTGCTGCTGCTGGTCCACATACTTTGAGAACCACTAACCTTATGTTTCAGGAGCAAGAGATAGTGTAACTCTGTTCTCCCTTTGGAAACTCAGCTGTTCTTTTAGACCAAGAGGAAAAGGATAATTAGAGGGCTTAGGGAGCAGGGAAAGAGGCACCTCACTCCTTACAGCCCAGTTTTATCACTGTCAGTTATTTGGCTTTTGAGAGCTCGGCAAATCTAGTCCCACATCCCCCCTCAAAGCTCCCACAAAATTCCCTGTAAAAGTTTATCTACGTATTATAGGAATCAGTAGTTGTTATGCCCTAAAATCCTATATTTATCTTTCTTAAGGCTTAGCTGTATCATTCCTCAGCTGCCATTTTAAGTCTGGCTGCCATTTTCAGAAAAATGTGCATGGAGTTGATGCTCTGTATATAGTCAAAGGTCAACAGCTTTCAAAATAAATCAAACCCAATAGCTAAAAAGCAATTTTAATTGGCATTTCTTGCTCTTAATTTTAATAATCTGATTTTAAACAGAATTTAGGAAAGATGATAAAAAAAAAAATATTTGGAAAAAGTTAAGATTTACAGAAAGTTACAGGAATGAGGAAAGTTACCTAGAACACCCCTAAAGCCTGTGTCTACTTCACCTGCTGTGAACATTTTGCTCCATTTGCTCCATCATTTGCACTTGCTCGTGTGCACATACACTCTCTTCCTCCCTTACCCCCTCCACATGCACACACATCATATTTTTTTTTTCTGCTGTTTCAGGGTAATTTGCATGTACCCAAGGCTCTCTATGCCTGTATATTCTAATATACATTTCCTAAGAATGAGAATATTCTCTTAACATAGCCACAGTACAGACAGCAACTTTAATTTAACATCAACACAATTCTTTAATTTCATCCATATTCAGTTTTTTTCAATGGACCCACATTTTTTTATTCCTCCAGTACAGGCTAACATTTTAATCTATGTTGGAAGTTTTGCCCAGTGAATGTTTAGTGGATCCCTGTCAAACGAGGAGGAAGTGCTCTAGTAGCATTCCACAGGGCTTCACTTTTGCTTGCTCTGATTCATTTTTGATAACTTGGACAGAAATGTTAAATGTGTGCCTAACAAATGTGTAGATGACACAAAGCTGGAAGGGATAACTAATGCAATGATGACAATAAAGATTCAAAACTAATATTATAAACATTTATTGATAGCTAGCAAATCCGTATTGATAATGTTAGAAAGAGGAAAGAGCAGATGGATACAGATTCAGTGTGAGGGAAGGAGGGAAGTGGGGGATGTTCACTACTTTATTGAAGTAACATCGCCATCATGTGGCCTTTTTGAATATTGCCTCAGATCTTAAGCCACATATTTTTCTTTCTCATACTTAAGTAATGTATGGACTGGGTTAAAGGATTAAAAGAAAATTTTCTTTACCATCCAATGTTGACTTAAATTAATGTTATTAAAATTTTTCTTAAATATGGGACAACATAAAATTCAGTATATAATTAGGTTTCTTTAGCATCAAACACACTAGGGTTACGTAGGTATTCAATATGTATTTGAATATGTGTGTGCTCTTTGAGTTTTACTATGCTTCTCCCTTTATCAACTAAATGTGAGTATGAGAAACAGGTTTGCATGAGTCCTTTCTTTTGAAAGAAGCATAGTGTATGAATAAGAACCTTGTAGGGATTGGACATGGATTCAAATAAGAGAATGATTACACTGCAGCCTGTTTTAAGATAGGCCATGAATCAGTCCTAACAATCTTCTTAGTTGTGCAAGGTTCATTATGAACTCAAGATATTAACACTCATAGTCATTTGAGACAGATTCTTTTTTTTCCCAATTTTTATTATGAAAAATTTCGAACATACAGAAAAGTGGAAAGAACAGTAAAGCAAACACTTGTCTGTCTACCACCAAAATTCAGCAATGAGACAGACTCTTTAAGTGTAATTATTTACTTAAAGGAGGCTATGAGAGAGGAGGGACCATAGGAAAAGCAGAAGATTTATTATTTGAAGCTTCTTACAATGAAAATAGCCATCCACAGAGCTTAACATTATTGAATATATAAAATAGAATGGATATATAATATCTCCACTTGATAAATGAACTAAGCCCTACAAGGAGAACTAGTGTTATAATAATCTGACGAGTACAGAGGGAAAAGCATCCAGTCAAGTGGCTGGAGGGCCTTGGGCTAAGTCTCTAATTCCTAATCCATTTCCTAATTTTATAGAAAACTGATATTGAAAATCCTTTAAGCCCCATCTCTAGAAGTTTTGCGCTTGAGTTTGTAAGATGTTCATGGAAGGAGCCTAGGAAAGCTGAGGAAACTCTCTAGACTTAGAATTTCTGTATATACAGATCTTTCTGGACATGGGGCTCCACTGCCTGTATCTTTCAAGGACAGCAGTTCTCACCTGTCTAAGAACTTACCTGATTCACAATTAAAAAGTTCAAGTTTTTTATCAATACTTCATCATAGAACTAGACGTCTGGAGTTGTTAATATAAAAGGAAACACTATTTTATATTTTCAGATTGAAATTAAAACAGAAGAATCTTATCTATGCATAATATCCTGTTAAGGTCGATAGGGTTATCTGTGTAGTTCTCCCCATAGCTAGTAATCTGACATCCATATCCTTTCTTGGAAAAATGAGGTTTGTTGACAGTTATAGGTTTGTTTTTGTTTTTTTTTTTTTTATGTTACTATCACTTTTTTTTTTGTTTGTTTTTTTATTTTTTTATTATGGGTAAAAATCAAAATTCTCACAATACATACAAACATTTGCAAAATGATATATAAATATATATGCATATATGTGTATTTGCTTACAAAAATGTTGTTTATATATATATACATATATCTTAAGAGGTGCTTAGATTACCCAAAATATTACACGGAACCCACTGGGATTCCCATGTTGCCCACCTCCCACACCTCCCATCACATCCCACACAAACATCTCCCACAGTGTGGCCCACCACCCTCAATGAACTTACACATCCTGGAGCCTTGCCACCAACCATAGACCACAGTTCACACTGTAGACCACACTCTCTCCCACTCTGTCCTGAGTGGTGTGTGCTGATTTAAAATGGCCTACATCCGTTGCCACAACAGTACTCAGGACAACCTCCAACTCCCAAAGAAGCCCCTGTATTTCAACTGCTCGTCCCCTCCCTACCCCGAAAGTGTCAAGTG